>OZ025223.1:5843762-6443762 GCA_964019055.1 Anthopleura xanthogrammica | reverse complement strand
GTTATTCATAGGAATGATGCGCACATCGGGTTATTCATAGGAATGATGCGCACATCGGGTTATTCATAGGAATGATGCGCACATCGGGATATTAATAGGAATGATGCGCACATCGGGTTATTCATAGGAATGATGCGCACATCGGGTTATTCATAGGAATGATGCGCACATCGGGTTATTCATAGGAATGATGCGCACATCGGGTTATTCATAGGAATGATGCGCACATCGGGATATTCATAGGAATGATGCGCACATCGGGTTATTCATAGGAATGATGCTCACATCGGGATATTCATAGGAATGATGCGCACATCGGGTTATTCATAGGAATGATGCGCACATCAGGATATTCATACGAATGATGCGCACATCGGGTTATTCATAGGAATGATGCGCACATCGGGATATTCATAGGAATGATGCGCACATCGGGTTATTCATAGGAATGATGCGCACATCGGGTTATTCATAGGAATGATGCGCACATCGGGTTATTCATAGGAATGATGCGCACATCGGGATATTCATAGGAATGATGCGCACATCGGGTTATTCATAGGAATGATGCACACATCGGGTTATTCATAGGAATGATGCGCACATCGGGTTATTCATAGGAATGATGCGCACATCGGGATATTCATAGGAATGATGCGCACATCGGGTTATTCATAGGAATGATGCGCACATCGGGATATTCATAGGAATGATGCGCACATCGGGTTATTCATAGGAATGATGCGCACATCAGGATATTCATACGAATGATGCGCACATCGGGTTATTCATAGGAATGATGCGCACATCTGGATATTCATAGGAATGATGCGCACATCGGGTTATTCATAGGAATGATGCGCACATCGGGATATTCATAGGAATGATGCGCACATCGGGTTATTCATAGGAATGATGCGCACATCGGGTTATTCATAGGAATGATGCGCACATCGGGTTATTCATAGGAATGATGCGCACATCGGGTTATTCATAGGAATGATGCGCACATCGGGTTATTCATAGGAATGATGCGCACATCGGGTTATTCATAGGAATGATGCGCACATCGGGATATTCATAGGAATGATGCGTACATCGGGTTATTCATAGGAATGATGCGCACATCGGGTTATTCATAGGAATGATGCGCACATCGGGTTATTCATAGGAATGATGCGCACATCGGGATATTCATAGGAATGATGCGCACATCGGGTTATTCATAGGAATGATGCGCACAACGGGTTATTCATAGGAATGATGCGCACATCGGGTTATTCATAGGAATGATGCGCACATCGGGTTATTCATAGGAATGATGCGCACATCGGGTTATTCATAGGAATGATGCGCACATCGGGTTATTCATAGGAATGATGCGCAAATCGGGTTATTCATAGGAATGATGCGCACATCGGGTTATTCATAGGAATGATGCGCACATCGGGTTATTCATAGGAATGATGCGCAAATCGGGTTATTCATAGGAATGATGCGCACATCGGGTTATTCATAGGAATGATGCGCACATCGGGTTATTCATAGGAATGATGCGCACATCGGGTTATTCATAGGAGTGATGCGCACTCAGGATATTCATAGGAATGATGCGCACATCGGGTTATTCATAGGAATGATGCGCACATCGGGTTATTCATAGGAATGATGCGCACATCGGGTTATTCATAGGAGTGATGCGCAAATCGGGTTATTCATAGGAATGATGCGCACATCGGGTTATTCATAGGAATGATGCGCACATCTGGATATTCATAGGAATGATGCGCACATCGGGTTATTCATAGGAATGATGCGCACATCGGGATATTCATAGGAATGATGCGCACATCGGGATATTCATAGGAATGATGCGCACATCGGGTTATTCATAGGAATGATGTGCACATTGGGTTATTCATAGGAATGATGCGCACATCGGGTTATTCATAGGAATGATGCGCAAATCGGGTTATTCATAGGAATGATGCGCACATCGGGTTATTCATAGGAATGATGCGCACATCGGGTTATTCATAGGAATGATGCGCACATCGGGTTATTCATAGGAGTGATGCGCACTCAGGATATTCATAGGAATGATGCGCACATCGGGTTATTCATAGGAATGATGCGCACATCGGGTTATTCATAGGAATGATGCGCACATCGGGTTATTCATAGGAGTGATGCGCAAATCGGGTTATTCATAGGAATGATGCGCACATCGGGTTATTCATAGGAATGATGCGCACATCGGGTTATTCATAGGAATGATGCGCACATCGGGATATTCATAGGAATGATGCGCACATCGGGTTATTCATAGGAATGATGCGCACATCGGGTTATTCATAGGAATGATGTGCACAACGGGTTATTCATAGGAATGATGCGCACATCGGGTTATTCATAGGAATGATGCGCACATCGGGATATTCATAGGAATGATGCGCACATCGGGTTATTCATAGGAATGATGCGCACATCGGGTTATTCATAGGAATGATGCGCACATCGGGATATTCATAAGAATGATGCGCACATCGGGATATTTATAGGAATGATGCGCACATCGGGATATTCATAGAAATGATGCGCACATCGGGATATTCATAGGAATGATGCGCAAATCGGGTTATTCATAGGAATGTTGCGCACATCGGGTTATTCATAGGAATGATGCGCACATCGGGTTATTCATAGGAATGATGCGCACATCGGGTTATTCATAGGAGTGATGCGCACTCAGGATATTCATAGGAATGATGCGCACATCGGGTTATTCATAGGAATGATGCGCACATCGGGTTATTCATAGGAATGATGCGCACATCGGGTTATTCATAGGAGTGATGCGCAAATCGGGTTATTCATAGGAATGATGCGCACATCGGGTTATTCATAGGAATGATGCGCACATCGGGTTATTCATAGGAATGATGCGCACATCGGGATATTCATAGGAATGATGCGCACATCGGGTTATTCATAGGAATGATGCGCACATCGGGTTATTCATAGGAATGATGTGCACAACGGGTTATTCATAGGAATGATGCGCACATCGGGTTATTCATAGGAATGATGCGCACATCGGGATATTCATAGGAATGATGCGCACATCGGGTTATTCATAGGAATGATGCGCACATCGGGTTATTCATAGGAATGATGCGCACATCGGGATATTCATAAGAATGATGCGCACATCGGGATATTTATAGGAATGATGCGCACATCGGGATATTCATAGAAATGATGCGCACATCGGGATATTCATAGGAATGATGCGCACATCGGGATATTCATAGGAATATTGCGCACATCGGGTTATTCATAGGAATGATGCGCACATCGGGTTATTCATAGGAATGATGCGCACATCGGGTTATTCATAGGAATGATGCGCACATCGGGTTATTCATAGGAATGATGCGCACATCGGGTTATTCATAGGAATGATGCGCACATCGGGTTATTCATAGGAATGATGCGCACATCGGGTTATTCATAGGAATGATGCGCACATCGGGATATTCATAGGAATGATGCGCACATCAGGATATTCATAGGAATGATGCGCACTTCGGGATATTCATAGGAATGATGCGCACATCGGGTTATTCATAGGAATGATGCGCACATCGGGATATTCATAGGAATGATGCGCACATCGGGATATTCATAGGAATGATGCGCACATCGGGTTATTCATAGGAATGATGTGCACAACGGGTTATTCATAGGAATGATGCGCACATCGGGTTATTCATAGGAATGATGCGCACATCGGGATATTCATAGGAATGATGCGCACATCGGGATATTCATAGGAATGATGCGCACATCGGGTTATTCATAGGAATGATGCGCACATCGGGTTATTCATAGGAATGATGCGCACATCGGGATATTCATAGGAATGATGCGCACATCGGGTTATTCATAGGAATGATGCGCACATCGGGTTATTCATAGGAATGATGCGCACATCGGGTTATTCATAGGAATGATGCGCACATCGGGATATTCATAGGAATGATGCGCACATCGGGTTATTCATAGGAATGATGCGCACATCGGGATATTCATAGGAATGATGCGCACATCGGGATATTCATAGGAATGATGCGCACATCGGGATATTCATAGGAATGATGCGCACATCGGGATATTCATAGGAATGATGCGCACATCGGGATATTCATAGGAATATTGCGCACATCGGGTTATTCATAGGAATGATGCGCACATCGGGTTATTCATAGGAATGATGCGCACATCGGGTTATTCATAGGAATGATGCGCACATCGGGTTATTCATAGGAATGATGCGCACATCGGGTTATTCATAGGAATGATGCGCACATCGGGTTATTCATAGGAATGATGCGCACATCGGGTTATTCATAGGAATGATGCGCACATCGGGATATTCATAGGAATGATGCGCACATCGGGATATTCATAGGAATGATGCGCACTTCGGGATATTCATAGGAATGATGCGCACATCGGGTTATTCATAGGAATGATGCGCACATCGGGATATTCATAGGAATGATGCGCACATCGGGATATTCATAGGAATGATGCGCACATCGGATTATTCATAGGAATGATGTGCACAACGGGTTATTCATAGGAATGATGCGCACATCGGGTTATTCATAGGAATGATGCGCACATCGGGATATTCATAGGAATGATGCGCACATCGGGTTATTCATAGGAATGATGCGCACATCGGGTTATTCATAGGAATGATGCGCACATCGGGATATTCATAAGAATGATGCGCACATCGGGATATTTATAGGAATGATGCGCACATCGGGATATTCATAGAAATGATGCGCACATCGGGATATTCATAGGAATGATGCGCACATCGGGATATTCATAGGAATATTGCGCACATCGGGTTATTCATAGGAATGATGCGCACATCGGGTTATTCATAGGAATGATGCGCACATCGGGTTATTCATAGGAATGATGCGCACATCGGGTTATTCATAGGAATGATGCGCACATCGGGTTATTCATAGGAATGATGCGCACATCGGGTTATTCATAGGAATGATGCGCACATCGGGTTATTCATAGGAATGATGCGCACATCGGGATATTCATAGGAATGATGCGCACATCAGGATATTCATAGGAATGATGCGCACTTCGGGATATTCATAGGAATGATGCGCACATCGGGTTATTCATAGGAATGATGCGCACATCGGGATATTCATAGGAATGATGCGCACATCGGGATATTCATAGGAATGATGCGCACATCGGGTTATTCATAGGAATGATGTGCACAACGGGTTATTCATAGGAATGATGCGCACATCGGGTTATTCATAGGAATGATGCGCACATCGGGATATTCATAGGAATGATGCGCACATCGGGTTATTCATAGGAATGATGCGCACATCGGGTTATTCATAGGAATGATGCGCACATCGGGTTATTCATAGGTATGATGCGCACATCGGGATATTCATAGGAATGATGCGCACATCGGGATATTCATAGGAATGATGCGCACATCGGGTTATTCATAGGAATGATGCGCACATCGGGTTATTCATAGGAATGATGCGCACATCGGGTTATTCATAGGAATGATGCGCACATCGGGTTATTCATAGGAATGATGCGCACATCGGGTTATTCATAGGAATGATGCGCACATCGGGATATTCATAGGAATGATGCGCACATCGGGTTATTCATAGGAATGATGCGCACATCGGGTTATTCATAGGAATGATGCGCACATCGGGTGATTCATAGGAATGATGCGCACATCGGGATATTCATAGGAATGATGCGCACATCGGGTTATTCATAGGAATGATGCGCACATCAGGATATTCATAGGAATGATGCGCACATCGGGATATTTATAGGAATGATGCGCACATCGGGATATTCATAGGAATGATGCGCACATCGGGATATTCATAGGAATGATGCGCACATCGGGATATTCATAGGAATGATGCGCACATCGGGATATTCATAGGAATATTGCGCACATCGGGTTATTCATAGGAATGATGCGCACATCGGGTTATTCATAGGAATGATGCGCACATCGGGTTATTCATAGGAATGATGCGCACATCGGGTTATTCATAGGAATGATGAGCACAACGGGTTATTCATAGGAATGATGCGCACATCGGGTTATTCATAGGAATGATGCGCACATCGGGTTATTCATAGGAATGATGCGCACATCGGGTGATTCATAGGAATGATGCGCACATCGGGATATTCATAGGAATGATGCGCACATCGGGTTATTCATAGGAATGATGCGCACATCAGGATATTCATAGGAATGATGCGCACATCGGGATATTTATAGGAATGATGCGCACATCGGGATATTCATAGGAATGATGCGCACATCGGGATATTCATAGGAATGATGCGCACATCGGGATATTCATAGGAATGATGCGCACATCGGGTTATTCATAGGAATGATGCGCACATCGGGTTATTCATAGGAATGATGCGCACATCGGGTTATTCATAGGAATGATGCGCACATCGGGATATTCATAGGAATGATGCGCACATCGGGTTATTCATAGGAATGATGCGCACATCGGGTTATTCATAGGAATGATGCGCACATCGGGTGATTCATAGGAATGATGCGCACATCGGGATATTCATAGGAATGATGCGCACATCGGGTTATTCATAGGAATGATGCGCACATCAGGATATTCATAGGAATGATGCGCACATCGGGATATTTATAGGAATGATGCGCACATCGGGATATTCATAGGAATGATGCGCACATCGGGATATTCATAGGAATGATGCGCACATCGGGATATTCATAGGAATGATGCGCACATTGGGATATTCATAGGAATATTGCGCACATCGGGTTATTCATAGGAATGATGCGCACATCGGGATATTCATAAGAATGATGCGCACATCGGGATATTTATAGGAATGATGCGCACATCGGGATATTCATAGAAATGATGCGCACATCGGGATATTCATAGGAATGATGCGCACATCGGGATATTCATAGGAATATTGCGCACATCGGGTTATTCATAGGAATGATGCGCACATCGGGTTATTCATAGGAATGATGCGCACATCGGGTTATTCATAGGAATGATGCGCACATCGGGTTATTCATAGGAATGATGCGCACATCGGGTTATTCATAGGAATGATGCGCACATCGGGTTATTCATAGGAATGATGCGCACATCGGGTTATTCATAGGAATGATGCGCACATCGGGTTATTCATAGGAATGATGCGCACATCGGGATATTCATAGGAATGATGCGCACATCAGGATATTCATAGGAATGATGCGCACTTCGGGATATTCATAGGAATGATGCGCACATCGGGTTATTCATAGGAATGATGCGCACATCGGGATATTCATAGGAATGATGCGCACATCGGGATATTCATAGGAATGATGCGCACATCGGGTTATTCATAGGAATGATGTGCACAACGGGTTATTCATAGGAATGATGCGCACATCGGGTTATTCATAGGAATGATGCGCACATCGGGTTATTCATAGGAATGATGCGCACATCGGGATATTCATAGGAATGATGCGCACATCGGGATATTCATAGGAATGATGCGCACATCGGGTTATTCATAGGAATGATGCGCACATCGGGTTATTCATAGGAATGATGCGCACATCGGGATATTCATAGGAATGATGCGCACATCGGGTTATTCATAGGAATGATGCGCACATCGGGTTATTCATAGGAATGATGCGCACATCGGGTTATTCATAGGAATGATGCGCACATCGGGATATTCATAGGAATGATGCGCACATCGGGTTATTCATAGGAATGATGCGCACATCGGGATATTCATAGGAATGATGCGCACATCGGGATATTCATAGGAATGATGCGCACATCGGGATATTCATAGGAATGATGCGCACATCGGGATATTCATAGGAATGATGCGCACATCGGGATATTCATAGGAATATTGCGCACATCGGGTTATTCATAGGAATGATGCGCACATCGGGTTATTCATAGGAATGATGCGCACATCGGGTTATTCATAGGAATGATGCGCACATCGGGTTATTCATAGGAATGATGCGCACATCGGGTTATTCATAGGAATGATGCGCACATCGGGTTATTCATAGGAATGATGCGCACATCGGGTTATTCATAGGAATGATGCGCACATCGGGATATTCATAGGAATGATGCGCACATCGGGATATTCATAGGAATGATGCGCACTTCGGGATATTCATAGGAATGATGCGCACATCGGGTTATTCATAGGAATGATGCGCACATCGGGATATTCATAGGAATGATGCGCACATCGGGTTATTCATAGGAATGATGCGCACATCGGGTTATTCATAGGAATGATGCGCACATCGGGTTATTCATAGGAATGATGCGCACATCGGGTTATTCATAGGAATGATGCGCACATCGGGTTATTCATAGGAATGATGCGCACATCGGGATATTCATAGGAATGATGCGCACATCAGGATATTCATAGGAATGATGCGCACTTCGGGATATTCATAGGAATGATGCGCACATCGGGTTATTCATAGGAATGATGCGCACATCGGGATATTCATAGGAATGATGCGCACATCGGGATATTCATAGGAATGATGCGCACATCGGGTTATTCATAGGAATGATGTGCACAACGGGTTATTCATAGGAATGATGCGCACATCGGGTTATTCATAGGAATGATGCGCACATCGGGATATTCATAGGAATGATGCGCACATCGGGTTATTCATAGGAATGATGCGCACATCGGGTTATTCATAGGAATGATGCGCACATCGGGTTATTCATAGGAATGATGCGCACATCGGGATATTCATAGGAATGATGCGCACATCGGGATATTCATAGGAATGATGCGCACATCGGGTTATTCATAGGAATGATGCGCACATCGGGTTATTCATAGGAATGATGCGCACATCGGGTTATTCATAGGAATGATGCGCACATCGGGTTATTCATAGGAATGATGCGCACATCGGGTTATTCATAGGAATGATGCGCACATCGGGATATTCATAGGAATGATGCGCACATCGGGTTATTCATAGGAATGATGCGCACATCGGGTTATTCATAGGAATGATGCGCACATCGGGTGATTCATAGGAATGATGCGCACATCGGGATATTCATAGGAATGATGCGCACATCGGGTTATTCATAGGAATGATGCGCACATCAGGATATTCATAGGAATGATGCGCACATCGGGATATTTATAGGAATGATGCGCACATCGGGATATTCATAGGAATGATGCGCACATCGGGATATTCATAGGAATGATGCGCACATCGGGATATTCATAGGAATGATGCGCACATCGGGATATTCATAGGAATATTGCGCACATCGGGTTATTCATAGGAATGATGCGCACATCGGGTTATTCATAGGAATGATGCGCACATCGGGTTATTCATAGGAATGATGCGCACATCGGGTTATTCATAGGAATGATGAGCACAACGGGTTATTCATAGGAATGATGCGCACATCGGGTTATTCATAGGAATGATGCGCACATCGGGATATTCATAGGAATGTTGCGCAAATCCGGTTATTCATAGGAATGATGCGCACATCGGGTTATTCATAGGAATGATGCGCACATCGGGATATTCATAGGAATGATGCGCACATCGGGATATTCATAGGAATGATGCGCACATCGGGATATTCATAGGAATGATGCGCACATCGGGATATTCATAGGAATATTGCGCACATCGGGTTATTCATAGGAATGATGCGCACATCGGGTTATTCATAGGAATGATGCGCACATCGGGTTATTCATAGGAATGATGCGTACATCGGGTTATTCATAGGAATGATGCGCACATCGGGTTATTCATAGGAATGATGCGCACATCGGGATATTCATAGGAATGATGCGCACATCGGGTTATTCATAGGAATGATGCGCACATCGGGATATTCATAGGAATGATGCGCACATCGGGTTATTCATAGGAATGATGCGCACATCGGGATATTCATAGGAATGATGCGCACATCGGGTTATTCATAGGAATGATGCGCACATCGGGTTATTCATAGGAATGATGCGCACATCGGGTTATTCATAGGAATGATGCGCACATCGGGTTATTCATAGGAATGATGCGCACATCGGGATATTCATAGGAATGATGCGCACATCGGGTTATTCATAGGAATGATGCGCACATCGGGATATTCATAGGAATGATGCGCACATCGGGTTATTCATAGGAATGATGCGCACATCGGGATATTCATAGGAATGATGCGCACATCGGGTTATTCATAGGAATGATGCGCACATCGGGATATTCATAGGAATGATGCGCACATCGGGATATTCATAGGAATGATGCGCACATCGGGATATTCATAGGAATGATGCGCACATCGGGTTATTCATAGGAATGATGCGCACATTGGGATATTCATAGGAATGATGCGCACATCGGGTTATTCATAGGAATGATGCGCACATCCGGATATTCATAGGAATGATGCGCACATCGGGATATTCATAGGAATGATGCGCACATCGGGATATTCATAGGAATGATGCGCACATCGGGGTATCTATAGGAATGATGCGCACATCGGGATATTCATAGGAATATTGCGCACATCGGGTTATTCATAGGAATGATGCGCACATCGGGATATTCATAGGAATGATGCGCACATCGGGATATTCATAGGAATGATGCGCACATCGGGTTATTCATAGGAATGATGCGCACATCTGGATATTCATAGGAATGATGCGCACATCGGGTTATTCATAGGAATGATGCGTACATCGGGTTATTCATAGGAATGATGCGCACATCTGGATATTCATAGGAATGATGCGCACATCGGGTTATTCATAGGAATGATGCGTACATCGGGTTATTCATAGGAATGATGCGCACATCGGGTTATTCATAGGAATGATGCGCACATCGGGATATTCATAGGAATGATGCGCACATCGGGTTATTCATAGGAATGATGCGCACATCGGGATATTCATAGGAATGATGCGCACATCGGGATATTCATAGGAATGATGCGCACATCGGGATATCTATAGGAATGATGCGCACATCGGGATATTCATAGGAATATTGCGCACATCGGGTTATTCATAGGAATGATGCGCACATCGGGATATTCATAGGAATGATGCGCACATCGGGATATTCATAGGAATGATGCGCACATCGGGTTATTCATAGGAATGATGCGCACATCTGGATATTCATAGGAATGATGCGCACATCGGGTTATTCATAGGAATGATGCGTACATCGGGTTATTCATAGGAATGATGCGCACATCTGGATATTCATAGGAATGATGCGCACATCGGGTTATTCATAGGAATGATGCGTACATCGGGTTATTCATAGGAATGATGCGCACATCGGGTTATTCATAGGAATGATGCGCACATCGGGATATTCATAGGAATGATGCGCACATCGGGTTTTTCATAGGAATGATGCGCACATCGGGATATTCATAGGAATGATGCGCACATCGGGTTATTCATAGGAATGATGCGCACATCGGGATATTCATAGGAATGATGCGCACATCGGGTTATTCATAGGAATGATGCGCACATCGGGTTATTCATAGGAATGATGCGCACATCGGGTTATTCATAGGAATGATGCGCACATCGGGTTATTCATAGGAATGATGCGCACATCGGGATATTCATACGAATGATGCGCACATCGGGTTATTCATAGGAATGATGCGCACATCGGGATATTCATAGGAATGATGCGCACATCGGGTTATTCATAGGAATGATGCGCACATCGGGTTATTCATAGGAATGATGCGCACATCGGGTTATTCATAGGAATGATGCGCACATCGGGATATTCATAGGAATGATGCGCACATCGGGTTATTCATAGGAATGATGCGCACATCGGGTTATTCATAGGAATGATGCGCACATCGGGTGATTCATAGGAATGATGCGCACATCGGGATATTCATAGGAATGATGCGCACATCGGGTTATTCATAGGAATGATGCGCACATCAGGATATTCATAGGAATGATGCGCACATCGGGATATTTATAGGAATGATGCGCACATCGGGATATTCATAGGAATGATGCGCACATCGGGATATTCATAGGAATGATGCGCACATCGGGATATTCATAGGAATGATGCGCACATTGGGATATTCATAGGAATATTGCGCACATCGGGTTATTCATAGGAATGATGCGCACATCGGGATATTCATAAGAATGATGCGCACATCGGGATATTTATAGGAATGATGCGCACATCGGGATATTCATAGAAATGATGCGCACATCGGGATATTCATAGGAATGATGCGCACATCGGGATATTCATAGGAATATTGCGCACATCGGGTTATTCATAGGAATGATGCGCACATCGGGTTATTCATAGGAATGATGCGCACATCGGGTTATTCATAGGAATGATGCGCACATCGGGTTATTCATAGGAATGATGCGCACATCGGGTTATTCATAGGAATGATGCGCACATCGGGTTATTCATAGGAATGATGCGCACATCGGGTTATTCATAGGAATGATGCGCACATCGGGTTATTCATAGGAATGATGCGCACATCGGGATATTCATAGGAATGATGCGCACATCAGGATATTCATAGGAATGATGCGCACTTCGGGATATTCATAGGAATGATGCGCACATCGGGTTATTCATAGGAATGATGCGCACATCGGGATATTCATAGGAATGATGCGCACATCGGGATATTCATAGGAATGATGCGCACATCGGGTTATTCATAGGAATGATGTGCACAACGGGTTATTCATAGGAATGATGCGCACATCGGGTTATTCATAGGAATGATGCGCACATCGGGATATTCATAGGAATGATGCGCACATCGGGATATTCATAGGAATGATGCGCACATCGGGTTATTCATAGGAATGATGCGCACATCGGGTTATTCATAGGAATGATGCGCACATCGGGATATTCATAGGAATGATGCGCACATCGGGTTATTCATAGGAATGATGCGCACATCGGGTTATTCATAGGAATGATGCGCACATCGGGTTATTCATAGGAATGATGCGCACATCGGGATATTCATAGGAATGATGCGCACATCGGGTTATTCATAGGAATGATGCGCACATCGGGATATTCATAGGAATGATGCGCACATCGGGATATTCATAGGAATGATGCGCACATCGGGATATTCATAGGAATGATGCGCACATCGGGATATTCATAGGAATGATGCGCACATCGGGATATTCATAGGAATATTGCGCACATCGGGTTATTCATAGGAATGATGCGCACATCGGGTTATTCATAGGAATGATGCGCACATCGGGTTATTCATAGGAATGATGCGCACATCGGGTTATTCATAGGAATGATGCGCACATCGGGTTATTCATAGGAATGATGCGCACATCGGGTTATTCATAGGAATGATGCGCACATCGGGTTATTCATAGGAATGATGCGCACATCGGGATATTCATAGGAATGATGCGCACATCGGGATATTCATAGGAATGATGCGCACTTCGGGATATTCATAGGAATGATGCGCACATCGGGTTATTCATAGGAATGATGCGCACATCGGGATATTCATAGGAATGATGCGCACATCGGGTTATTCATAGGAATGATGCGCACATCGGGTTATTCATAGGAATGATGCGCACATCGGGTTATTCATAGGAATGATGCGCACATCGGGTTATTCATAGGAATGATGCGCACATCGGGTTATTCATAGGAATGATGCGCACATCGGGATATTCATAGGAATGATGCGCACATCAGGATATTCATAGGAATGATGCGCACTTCGGGATATTCATAGGAATGATGCGCACATCGGGTTATTCATAGGAATGATGCGCACATCGGGATATTCATAGGAATGATGCGCACATCGGGATATTCATAGGAATGATGCGCACATCGGGTTATTCATAGGAATGATGTGCACAACGGGTTATTCATAGGAATGATGCGCACATCGGGTTATTCATAGGAATGATGCGCACATCGGGATATTCATAGGAATGATGCGCACATCGGGTTATTCATAGGAATGATGCGCACATCGGGTTATTCATAGGAATGATGCGCACATCGGGTTATTCATAGGAATGATGCGCACATCGGGATATTCATAGGAATGATGCGCACATCGGGATATTCATAGGAATGATGCGCACATCGGGTTATTCATAGGAATGATGCGCACATCGGGTTATTCATAGGAATGATGCGCACATCGGGTTATTCATAGGAATGATGCGCACATCGGGTTATTCATAGGAATGATGCGCACATCGGGTTATTCATAGGAATGATGCGCACATCGGGATATTCATAGGAATGATGCGCACATCGGGTTATTCATAGGAATGATGCGCACATCGGGTTATTCATAGGAATGATGCGCACATCGGGTGATTCATAGGAATGATGCGCACATCGGGATATTCATAGGAATGATGCGCACATCGGGTTATTCATAGGAATGATGCGCACATCAGGATATTCATAGGAATGATGCGCACATCGGGATATTTATAGGAATGATGCGCACATCGGGATATTCATAGGAATGATGCGCACATCGGGATATTCATAGGAATGATGCGCACATCGGGATATTCATAGGAATGATGCGCACATCGGGATATTCATAGGAATATTGCGCACATCGGGTTATTCATAGGAATGATGCGCACATCGGGTTATTCATAGGAATGATGCGCACATCGGGTTATTCATAGGAATGATGCGCACATCGGGTTATTCATAGGAATGATGAGCACAACGGGTTATTCATAGGAATGATGCGCACATCGGGTTATTCATAGGAATGATGCGCACATCGGGATATTCATAGGAATGTTGCGCAAATCCGGTTATTCATAGGAATGATGCGCACATCGGGTTATTCATAGGAATGATGCGCACATCGGGATATTCATAGGAATGATGCGCACATCGGGATATTCATAGGAATGATGCGCACATCGGGATATTCATAGGAATGATGCGCACATCGGGATATTCATAGGAATATTGCGCACATCGGGTTATTCATAGGAATGATGCGCACATCGGGTTATTCATAGGAATGATGCGCACATCGGGTTATTCATAGGAATGATGCGTACATCGGGTTATTCATAGGAATGATGCGCACATCGGGTTATTCATAGGAATGATGCGCACATCGGGATATTCATAGGAATGATGCGCACATCGGGTTATTCATAGGAATGATGCGCACATCGGGATATTCATAGGAATGATGCGCACATCGGGTTATTCATAGGAATGATGCGCACATCGGGATATTCATAGGAATGATGCGCACATCGGGTTATTCATAGGAATGATGCGCACATCGGGTTATTCATAGGAATGATGCGCACATCGGGTTATTCATAGGAATGATGCGCACATCGGGTTATTCATAGGAATGATGCGCACATCGGGATATTCATAGGAATGATGCGCACATCGGGTTATTCATAGGAATGATGCGCACATCGGGATATTCATAGGAATGATGCGCACATCGGGTTATTCATAGGAATGATGCGCACATCGGGATATTCATAGGAATGATGCGCACATCGGGTTATTCATAGGAATGATGCGCACATCGGGATATTCATAGGAATGATGCGCACATCGGGATATTCATAGGAATGATGCGCACATCGGGATATTCATAGGAATGATGCGCACATCGGGTTATTCATAGGAATGATGCGCACATTGGGATATTCATAGGAATGATGCGCACATCGGGTTATTCATAGGAATGATGCGCACATCCGGATATTCATAGGAATGATGCGCACATCGGGATATTCATAGGAATGATGCGCACATCGGGATATTCATAGGAATGATGCGCACATCGGGGTATCTATAGGAATGATGCGCACATCGGGATATTCATAGGAATATTGCGCACATCGGGTTATTCATAGGAATGATGCGCACATCGGGATATTCATAGGAATGATGCGCACATCGGGATATTCATAGGAATGATGCGCACATCGGGTTATTCATAGGAATGATGCGCACATCTGGATATTCATAGGAATGATGCGCACATCGGGTTATTCATAGGAATGATGCGTACATCGGGTTATTCATAGGAATGATGCGCACATCTGGATATTCATAGGAATGATGCGCACATCGGGTTATTCATAGGAATGATGCGTACATCGGGTTATTCATAGGAATGATGCGCACATCGGGTTATTCATAGGAATGATGCGCACATCGGGATATTCATAGGAATGATGCGCACATCGGGTTATTCATAGGAATGATGCGCACATCGGGATATTCATAGGAATGATGCGCACATCGGGATATTCATAGGAATGATGCGCACATCGGGATATCTATAGGAATGATGCGCACATCGGGATATTCATAGGAATATTGCGCACATCGGGTTATTCATAGGAATGATGCGCACATCGGGATATTCATAGGAATGATGCGCACATCGGGATATTCATAGGAATGATGCGCACATCGGGTTATTCATAGGAATGATGCGCACATCTGGATATTCATAGGAATGATGCGCACATCGGGTTATTCATAGGAATGATGCGTACATCGGGTTATTCATAGGAATGATGCGCACATCTGGATATTCATAGGAATGATGCGCACATCGGGTTATTCATAGGAATGATGCGTACATCGGGTTATTCATAGGAATGATGCGCACATCGGGTTATTCATAGGAATGATGCGCACATCGGGATATTCATAGGAATGATGCGCACATCGGGTTTTTCATAGGAATGATGCGCACATCGGGATATTCATAGGAATGATGCGCACATCGGGTTATTCATAGGAATGATGCGCACATCGGGATATTCATAGGAATGATGCGCACATCGGGTTATTCATAGGAATGATGCGCACATCGGGTTATTCATAGGAATGATGCGCACATCGGGTTATTCATAGGAATGATGCGCACATCGGGTTATTCATAGGAATGATGCGCACATCGGGATATTCATACGAATGATGCGCACATCGGGTTATTCATAGGAATGATGCGCACATCGGGATATTCATAGGAATGATGCGCACATCGGGTTATTCATAGGAATGATGCGCACATCGGGATATTCATAGGAATGATGCGCACATCGGGTTATTCATAGGAATGATGCGCACATCGGGATATTCATAGGAATGATGCGCACATCGGGTTATTCATAGGAATGATGCGCACATCGGGTTATTCATAGGAATGATGCGCACATCGGGTTATTCATAGGAATGATGCGCACATCGGGTTATTCATAGGAATGATGCGCACATCGGGTTATTCATAGGAATGATGCGCACATCGGGTTATTCATAGGAATGATGCGCACATCGGGTTATTCATAGGAATGATGCGCACATCGGGTTATTCATAGGAATGATGCGCACATCGGGATATTCATAGGAATGATGCGCACATCGGGTTATTCATAGGAATGATGGGCACATCGGGTTATTCATAGGAATGATGCGCACATCGGGTTATTCATAGGAATGATGCGCACATTGGGATATTCATAGGAATGATGCGCACATCGGGTTATTCATAGGAATGATGCGCACATCCGGATATTCATAGGAATGATGCGCACATCGGGATATTCATAGGAATGATGCGCACATCGGGATATTCATAGGAATGATGCGCACATCGGGATATCTATAGGAATGATGCGCACATCGGGATATTCATAGGAATATTGCGCACATCGGGTTATTCATAGGAATGATGCGCACATCGGGATATTCATAGGAATGATGCGCACATCGGGATATTCATAGGAATGATGCGCACATCGGGTTATTCATAGGAATGATGCGCACATCTGGATATTCATAGGAATGATGCGCACATCGGGTTATTCATAGGAATGATGCGCACATCGGGATATTCATAGGAATGATGCGCACATCGGGATATTCATAGGAATGATGCGCACATCGGGTTATTCATAGGAATGATGCGCACATCGGGTTATTCATAGGAATGATGCGCACATCCGGATATTCATAGGAATGATGCGCACATCGGGATATTCATAGGAATGATACGCACATCGGGATATTCATAGGAATGATGCGCACATCGGGATATTCATAGGAATGATACGCACATCGGGATATTCATAGGAATATTGCGCACATCGGGTTATTCATAGGAATGATGCGCACATCGGGTTATTCATAGGAATGATGCGCACATCGGGTTATTCATAGGAATGATGCGCACATCGGGTTATTCATAGGAATGATGCGCACATCGGGTTATTCATAGGAATGATGCGCACATCGGGATATTCATAGGAATGATGCGCACATCGGGTTATTCATAGGAATGATGCGCACATCGGGATATTCATAGGAATGATGCGCACATCGGGTTATTCATAGGAATGATGCGCACATCGGGATATTCATAGGAATGATGCGCACATCGGGTTATTCATAGGAATTATGCGCACATCGGGTTATTCATAGGAATGATGCGCACATCGGGTTATTCATAGGAATGATGCGCACATCGGGTTATTCATAGGAATGATGCGCACATCGGGATATTCATACGAATGATGCGCACATCGGGTTATTCATAGGAATGATGCGCACATCGGGATATTCATAGGAATGATGCGCACATCGGGTTATTCATAGGAATGATGCGCACATCGGGTTATTAATAGGAATGATGCGCACATCGGGTTATTCATAGGAATGATGCGCACATCGGGATATTCATAGGAATGATGCGCACATCGGGTTATTCATAGGAATGATGCGCACATCGGGTGATTCATAGGAATGATGCGCACATCGGGTTATTCATAGGAATGATGCGCACATCGGGATATTCATAGGAATGATGCGCACATCGGGTTATTCATAGGAATGATGCGCACATCGGGATATTCATAGGAATGATGCGCACATCGGGTTATTCATAGGAATGATGCGCACATCCGGATATTCATACGAATGATGCGCACATCGGGTTATTCATAGGAATGATGCGCACATCTGGATATTCATAGGAATGATGCGCACATCGGGTTATTCATAGGAATGATGCGCACATCGGGTTATTCATAGGAATGATGTGCACATCGGGTTATTCATAGGAATGATGCGCACATCGGGTTATTCATAGGAATGATGCGCACATCGGGATATTCATAGGAATGATGCGCACATCGGGTTATTCATAGGAATGATGCGCACATCGGGATATTCATAGGAATGATGCGCACATCGGGTTATTCATAGGAATGATTCGCACATCGGGATATTCATAGGAATGATGCGCACATCGGGTTATTCATAGGAATGATGCGCACATCGGGATATTCATAGGAATGATGCGCACATCGGGTTATTCATAGGAATGATGCGCACATCGGGATATTCATAGGAATGATGAGCACATCGGGTTATTCATAGGAATGATGCGCACATCGGGATATTCATAGGAATGATGCGCACATCGGGATATTCATAGGAATGATGCGCACATCGGGTTATTCATAGGAATGATGCGCACATCTGGATATTCATAGGAATGATGCGCACATCGGGTTATTCATAGGAATGATGCGCACATCGGGATATTCATAGGAATGATGCGCACATCGGGTTATTCATAGGAATGATGCGCACATCGGGTTATTCATAGGAATGATGCGCACATCGGGTTATTCATAGGAATGATGCGCACATCGGGATATTCATAGGAATGATGCGCACATCGGGTTATTCATAGGAATGATGCGCACATCGGGTTATTCATAGGAATGATGCGCACATCGGGATATTCATAGGAATGATGCGCACATCGGGATATTCATAGGAATGATGCGCACATCGGGATATTCATAGGAATGATGCGCACATCTGGATATTCATAGGAATTATGCGCACATCGGGTTATTCATAGGAATGATGCGCACATCGGGTTATTCATAGGAATGATGCGCACATCGGGTTATTCATAGGAATGATGCGCACATCGGGATATTCATACAAATGATGCGCACATCGGGTTATTCATAGGAATGATGCGCACATCGGGATATTCATAGGAATGATGCGCACATCGGGTTATTCATAGGAATGATGCGCACATCGGGTTATTAATAGGAATGATGCGCACATCGGGTTATTCATAGGAATGATGCGCACATCGGGATATTCATAGGAATGATGCGCACATCGGGTTATTCATAGGAATGATGCGCACATCGGGTGATTCATAGGAATGATGCGCACATCGGGTTATTCATAGGAATGATGCGCACATCGGGATATTCATAGGAATGATGCGCACATCGGGTTATTCATAGGAATGATGCGCACATCGGGATATTCATAGGAATGATGCGCACATCGGGTTATTCATAGGAATGATGCGCACATCCGGATATTCATACGAATGATGCGCACATCGGGTTATTCATAGGAATGATGCGCACATCTGGATATTCATAGGAATGATGCGCACATCGGGTTATTCATAGGAATGATGCGCACATCGGGTTATTCATAGGAATGATGTGCACATCGGGTTATTCATAGGAATGATGCGCACATCGGGTTATTCATAGGAATGATGCGCACATCGGGATATTCATACGAATGATGCGCACATCGGGTTATTCATAGGAATGATGCGCACATCGGGATATTCATAGGAATGATGCGCACATCGGGTTATTCATAGGAATGATTCGCACATCGGGATATTCATAGGAATGATGCGCACATCGGGTTATTCATAGGAATGATGCGCACATCGGGATATTCATAGGAATGATGCGCACATCGGGTTATTCATAGGAATGATGCGCACATCGGGATATTCATAGGAATGATGAGCACATCGGGTTATTCATAGGAATGATGCGCACATCGGGATATTCATAGGAATGATGCGCACATCGGGATATTCATAGGAATGATGCGCACATCGGGTTATTCATAGGAATGATGCGCACATCTGGATATTCATAGGAATGATGCGCACATCGGGTTATTCATAGGAATGATGCGCACATCGGGTTATTCATAGGAATGATGCGCACATCGGGATATTCATAGGAATGATGCGCACATCGGGTTATTCATAGGAATGATGCGCACATCGGGTTATTCATAGGAATGATGCGGACATCGGGATATTCATAGGAATGATGCGCACATCGGGTTATTCATAGGAATGATGCGCACATCGGGTTATTCATAGGAATGATGCGCACATCGGGTTATTCATAGGAATGATGCGCACATCGGGTTATTCATAGGAATGATGCGCACATCGGGTTATTCATAGGAATGATGCGCACATCGGGTTATTCATAGGAATGATGCGCACATCGGGATATTCATAGGAATGATGCGCACATCGGGTTATTCATAGGAATGATGCGCACATCTGGATATTCATAGGAATGATGCGCACATCGGGTTATTCATAGGAATGATGCGCACATCGGGATATTCATACGAATGATGCGCACATCGGGTTATTCATAGGAATGATGCGCACATCGGGATATTCATAGGAATGATGCGCACATCGGGTTATTCATAGGAATGATGCGCACATCGGGTTATTCATAGGAATGATGCGCACATCGGGTTATTCATAGGAATGATGCGCACATCGGGTTATTCATAGGAATGATGCGCACATCGGGATATTCATACGAATGATGCGCACATCGGGTTATTCATAGGAATGATGCGCACATCGGGATATTCATAGGAATTATGCGCACATCGGGTTATTCATAGGAATGATGCGCACATCGGGTTATTCATAGGAATGATGCGCACATCGGGTTATTCATAGGAATGATGCGCACATCGGGATATTCATACAAATGATGCGCACATCGGGTTATTCATAGGAATGATGCGCACATCGGGATATTCATAGGAATGATGCGCACATCGGGTTATTCATAGGAATGATGCGCACATCGGGTTATTAATAGGAATGATGCGCACATCGGGTTATTCATAGGAATGATGCGCACATCGGGATATTCATAGGAATGATGCGCACATCGGGTTATTCATAGGAATGATGCGCACATCGGGTGATTCATAGGAATGATGCGCACATCGGGTTATTCATAGGAATGATGCGCACATCGGGATATTCATAGGAATGATGCGCACATCGGGTTATTCATAGGAATGATGCGCACATCGGGATATTCATAGGAATGATGCGCACATCGGGTTATTCATAGGAATGATGCGCACATCCGGATATTCATACGAATGATGCGCACATCGGGTTATTCATAGGAATGATGCGCACATCTGGATATTCATAGGAATGATGCGCACATCGGGTTATTCATAGGAATGATGCGCACATCGGGTTATTCATAGGAATGATGTGCACATCGGGTTATTCATAGGAATGATGCGCACATCGGGTTATTCATAGGAATGATGCGCACATCGGGATATTCATACGAATGATGCGCACATCGGGTTATTCATAGGAATGATGCGCACATCGGGATATTCATAGGAATGATGCGCACATCGGGTTATTCATAGGAATGATTCGCACATCGGGATATTCATAGGAATGATGCGCACATCGGGTTATTCATAGGAATGATGCGCACATCGGGATATTCATAGGAATGATGCGCACATCGGGTTATTCATAGGAATGATGCGCACATCGGGATATTCATAGGAATGATGAGCACATCGGGTTATTCATAGGAATGATGCGCACATCGGGATATTCATAGGAATGATGCGCACATCGGGATATTCATAGGAATGATGCGCACATCGGGTTATTCATAGGAATGATGCGCACATCTGGATATTCATAGGAATGATGCGCACATCGGGTTATTCATAGGAATGATGCGCACATCGGGTTATTCATAGGAATGATGCGCACATCGGGATATTCATAGGAATGATGCGCACATCGGGTTATTCATAGGAATGATGCGCACATCGGGTTATTCATAGGAATGATGCGGACATCGGGATATTCATAGGAATGATGCGCACATCGGGTTATTCATAGGAATGATGCGCACATCGGGTTATTCATAGGAATGATGCGCACATCGGGTTATTCATAGGAATGATGCGCACATCGGGTTATTCATAGGAATGATGCGCACATCGGGTTATTCATAGGAATGATGCGCACATCGGGTTATTCATAGGAATGATGCGCACATCGGGATATTCATAGGAATGATGCGCACATCGGGTTATTCATAGGAATGATGCGCACATCTGGATATTCATAGGAATGATGCGCACATCGGGTTATTCATAGGAATGATGCGCACATCGGGATATTCATACGAATGATGCGCACATCGGGTTATTCATAGGAATGATGCGCACATCGGGATATTCATAGGAATGATGCGCACATCGGGTTATTCATAGGAATGATGCGCACATCGGGTTATTCATAGGAATGATGCGCACATCGGGTTATTCATAGGAATGATGCGCACATCGGGTTATTCATAGGAATGATGCGCACATCGGGATATTCATACGAATGATGCGCACATCGGGTTATTCATAGGAATGATGCGCACATCGGGATATTCATAGGAATGATGCGCACATCGGGTTATTCATAGGAATGATGCGCACATCGGGATATTCATAGGAATGTTGCGCACATCGGGTTATTCATAGGAATGATGCGCACATCGGGATATTCATAGGAATGTTGCGCACATCGGGTTATTCATAGGAATGATGCGCACATCAGGATATTCATAGGAATGATGCGCACATCGGGTTATTCATAGGAATGATGCGCACATCGGGTTATTCATAGGAATGATGCGCACATCGGGTTATTCATAGGAATGATGCGCACATCGGGTTATTCATAGGAATGATGCGCACATCGGGTTATTCATAGGAATGATGCGCACATCGGGTTATTCATAGGAATGATGCGCACATCAGGATATTCATAGGAATGATGCGCACATCGCGATATTCATAGGAATGAGGCGCAAATCGGGTTATCGAAAGGAATGTTGCGCACATCTGGTGATTCATAGGAATGTTACGCACATCGGGTTATTCATAGGAATATGTGCACATTGTGTTATTCATAGGAATGATGGGCACATCTGGTGATTCATAGGAATGTTACGCACATCGGGTTATTCATAGGAATATGCGCACATTGTGTTATTCATAGGAATGTTGCGCGCATCGGGTTATTCATAGAAATTATGCGCATGTCGAGTTATCTATAGGATTTTATTCAACCAAGTTTCCCATGGAAATACTATGGAAACGATGCGCAAGCCAGGTTATCCAAACAAATAATAAAATATCGGGTATGATGGTTAATGAAGAATCAGGACTGGTTTAAAAAAGCGTGTCCTCTGAGAACGGGACAAGTTGTTTATTACACAAATGCTCTTTATTAAATGCCTTTATTCTAGCTTAGCTTACTCATTGTTGTCCAATATTGTCCTCATAAAATGAGGTTTTTTAATACTTGATATTTGATATCTTAAAAGTCTTTTTAGATCCAAAGATGTCACGGGCTAGCGGCTAGTAACAAGCTAGACTATTACAACGTTTGTCATGATCAATAATTGAATGATAGCTGCATGTGTGTTTTGGTACAGTAATCCCTGATTTAGTTGATACCAATTAGTTGTTATGCTTAAGGTAACGATGTTAAAAAAGTTTTACTTTGTTCTCGAGAAATTCTCCCAAACCTTCCTAAGTAATTAAGAATTTCCACTAACACTGAGTCTACTGAGGCAAAATGCAGTAGAACTTATTCCATCTACAACTTTACCTATAGTTCATTATCCTTTTCATGTATTAGCACATTCAAACCCCGACTTAGGTCAGTAGCAACAGATAATAATAAAACATAGGTAGTCCAATGCAGTACTATGTGATTTACCCTACCTTTCACTCAAAGTATAGAAAACGCTACACCATCATCATGCTGCATTGTTAAATTTCCTTTTGCTCTAACCTGGTTCAACAGTTCCACAATTTCTCGATATCCAAGGTTTTCATTTACCTGACGAAATTGAGAAACTGTTAAATTTGGATAGGCTGCTTGTATAAATAGAATTACCATCTCTGCTCGAGAAGAAGCAAGGTTAGATTCCATCGCTCTAAGAGTGTGTGGATCCATTCCAAATGCCTTACCAAGTTTTGACCATGTGTATGTGGACGTTAAATGCTTTGAAATCTGAACGATGACTGTAAAATCAAGCTCGATGAACAGTTCATACCCTGTGTAAAATCAAATCAAATATTGCATGAGAAATATTGCATAATTTTGGGAATTGGGCTAGGGTTTATATGGTGTAGTTCCCTAGAAAAAGAATGGAAACTGAGCCATAGGAAATTCTTTTTTTTTTAAGATCGAATAGAATACCTTTAATTAACAGCTATTTTTGTCTCTCCACTTTTTATTCACTTTGTCTTTTTTCTTTCTTTACTCTTTTTCCATATTTTTCCTTTTATTCATTTTTTCTTCTGTTCTGTATTTATTAGAATCGATTTCTTTTGTGACTTTTTCTTAATACTGCGCAGACCATGCAGTGTGCTAATATAATTAAGTCATGTGTAGACGGCGGGAATTTTCGATATATATTTAGTGTAGCTAGCAGCAGCTTGGTAACACATCATTTGTTGTTACTTACCATTGTCGTCATGACCAGCTTTATCGTCATGACCAGCTTTATTTTCATGACCAGCGCTAGCTATATCAAAACAATGATAACTCAGCCATGGGAAAACATATATGTTTTTAACAGTCAAGTACAATAACTTGATTAATAGCTTTTCTTCCCTCTCTACTGCTTATTCACTCTATTTTTCTTTCCTTTTTATCCCTTTACCATTTTTTAAATTTCATCCATTTTTTTCAGTTCACTGTTTATTAAAATTCGAAATTATTTTTATTTTGTAGTACTGCGCAGAACATACAATGTACTAATAATTAAGAATGTTTGTGGGCATTTTTTGTGCGCATCTGTTCTACGCATATGACGGGTCGGCACAAGCGTGCGTGGCCTATTTTTTTTCACTCAAGATCAAGCCCCGTCACGCTCGTTGCGAAAGCGATTCCCTTCAAAACAAATGTTGACCTTCAATTTTTACATGTTTATCTACTTATTTTACACGTGTTCGGCAAGTTAAAAAACGTTTAACGTCGGAAGATTATTTTTCTCCATCTAAGCAGTCCAAATTGCGCACGATCTGTAAAGAAATTTGTGCTAGTTAAAAAACGCTTAACGTTGGAAGATTATTTTTCTCCATCTAAGCAGTCCAAATTGCGCACGATCTCTAAAGAAATTTGTGCTAAATACCATGTGAATTATCTCCAAAACTAGTTCGTTGACCCACAATTTTGTTTGCTCTTTGCTACAAGTTAACCTACTGATTATCATTCATCGATGAAAGTATTAAAAAAAGTTTAAGATTGGAACATTTGCCCGCGAACGTACTTTTAAAAAAGTCATGCGTGACCGGCTCAATAGGCAAAATTATATATTTAGTATAGCTAGCAGCAGATTGATTTGTTATTACTTACTACTGTCGTCATCAGCAGCTGTAACGTGATTCTTAATCTGTTTTCTGAAAAGTTTTCCAAGAACCTTGCTAGCTTTGCTTGAAGAAGGATCAGAATGTTTTGTAGTTCCAGAGGTCACCTCTTTGAAATCCCCTTTCGGTAAAACTTCAGCTAGTTTTAGCTTCAGATCTTCGTTTTCTTGCTCAAGAGTTGATAGTTTCTGCTTTAAGTCTGCCACTTTTAGTTCCAAAACTTGTGTTTCGCTTATGTTCCCCTGCAACTCGTCTTCAAACCACCTCTTCTCTAAAAACAAGTTACAAACCACATTTGATATTGAAAAATAACGGGGAACTGTGTAACGGGGGACTGGGCCCTAGCTTCAGTAATCAAACCTAACTCTCCAATATCTGTCGGCGGCCATATTGGATTTCAAAATTCGGATGGCACTTGCGCTACTAGTTGATAGTAGATAGTAAATGTTCCTGAATTTTTGTTTTAAATGTCCTTAAGCTCTTCTGATGCAAACAGGGAAGATCTGGTGAGTATTTTTAGTCTTGATGCTCAATGTCTTCACTGTCCTTTTCGATTAATTGAAAACTTGGAAACGCTGGGCGAGAGTTTTCAAGTTGAAGCTGGCGCCCAGTCCCCCATTACGCTGTGACATAGCCCCTTTAAAAATGGAACTTACATACAAATAGCAATAATGGAAATTGGTTTTTTAGGTACATTTATACTATAATATTAAAATGGGGCAAACGAAACTGAAAACAACTGACAGAGAAAAATAACAAAAAGTAGCAACAAATATATAAAAGAATGGTGGTTAGAATGATGTATGATAATGATATCTAATAGCGCTCAAATCCTATTTTTCATATTCTTTACATATTCTTGAAAAATATTATTTTGTGAGGTATGCATCATTGGGTACAGAGATATAATTTTATAATTATAATTTATTGTTTTTGCACCTAATTAGGTATTTGTATATACTTTAATATTTCAATAAAGTTAATCACCTGAAAAGCTACAAAGCTGAGTATGACAAGGATTATGGGTAGATACATTTGCATTTTTCAACCGCTTGATAACTATTGATGGACTTGAGATCGTTTATCAGTTACAGTTTTACTTCCTGTGAGCATCCTCAAGATATTTCATACGTGTTGGGTATGAAATGTTTCCCATGATTCTCTGCAATCTAAGCTTTCAAGATTTTTGGTCACCCATTTTATTCAAATAAGTATATATGTATAAATGTATATTGCAACGTTTCTGCAATCGAGTGTATATATATATTTTTTCTCTCTAATTTCCTAAGTCCTACCTTCATCGCTCCAGGCAACTTTTTTTAGAAGTTCGCTTGCCAAAAAATACTGATTCTGCGTGTGATATAATGCCTTGATTAACATCCTCAGTCCATTTTCTCTTCGATAAAGAATCTTGAGTAGTTTCTCTCTTTTCTTTTTAGGCGTCTTTTTAGCTTTTATCTTATCCATATGTTCTTCATCTAACACGTTTTCTTGGAACAGATAACTCAAGAGGTATCCGCCAGTGTCCAGTTCTTTCGTGAGTGTAACATACATCCCTTTTATTACATCTTTGTCTCTTTTCTCCATTATCAAACAAGGTACAGGCTTGAACTTTTCACTGAGTCAAATTTGGTCCCTAAAATCAAACAGACAAAAATAATAGAACATTATGACAGGTAAAAGAAAGACTGTCTGCTTTGTGAAGGCCCGTTTACAATGGCGATTTTTGTGACGATTTCGGCGGCAATTTTGAAAATATAATAAAGTTTGTCTTATGCTTCTAAAGAGACATTTGTCCAGGTAATCTTGGTATCCTGAATAAAACTTTACAAGTTAATCCTTTACCATTCTTGACCATAACCAAAATCGCTGCAAACATCGCCGCAAAAATCGCTAGTGTAAACAAGCTTTGATGGGAGTCACCACAACGCGCGCATGCGCATAGACTTGGTTAGGATTTGTCTCGTCCTCCTATCCTCGTCCTCCTCGCCCTTACACAGGGAGCCCACAGCCCCTGGTAGAATCAGTATTTAATATAAATGCGTAAATTCTGTTAGAAAAAACGAGCCCGGCGGTGTCTTGTGTTATGTTATAAGCTTCTTGGATTGTGTCATGTTAGTTCAGTGAACAGTGTATGCAATTTTATTATTCATCATATATTTCTTATTGTTATCATTACTGCTCAGGCTAATTACAAACCATTTGCCATAAGAGAACATGATATCGAAGAACTTGAAGAAATTGGCATTCTCTTGTTTGCCATTATCTGGGAAAGCCTTCGAGGTGAAAGTGCTACAAGAAAGCTTACGAAACTTCTGCTCCAGATAAAGATAACTGCCTCCCAAATATTGACATTGGCTCCCTAATCAAGAATTTATTTCCAGAAACCAAGCGTGAACGCATTTGAGAAAGCTAAATTAGATACAGAATGGAAGAAAGCCGTCAAATTTAAAAGACTCTATTTCACTTCCGTCCTCCTTTACTCGAGGCACAGATTGAATGAAGACATAAGTCCCCGTTTTTTTTTTATGTCCACACAGAACTTTAGGTAATATTTCCAACCACTTCACAACCAATTCATGTCACCCAAAAAAAACTTCACCTGTCACACTCGTATTTGCAAAGAAAATACTAAAAATAACCATCAGTGTTACAGCTTTTCAATGTGTAGGGTTTTATGGGCCATCAATAATATTTACATACAATCACTATGCATCCTAATGCTTTCAAAAAAATATAATTATTTAAAGAAATCGGTACACCAGAGTTAAAGTCGGGCTGCACACAGGCTAGGGACTGGTTAGACTATTATAATATAGATTTTTGAAAATAGTTTACCCAAGGGGTTCTATTATTGGGGAAATAAAAAGAATTTCGATTTTTCGCAACCGTCGCGCGATGCATAACGTCCTAGGACAAAACGTACGTACACTGTACTGGATTTTTGTACTGTTTAAAGACGATTTGCTAGATAATCGAGTAGAAATAGTGTCTTACAGACTTCATACGATTACCTGCAGTCGATCATGATTACCAAGCGAAATTTGATCGATCAAATGAATTTAATCCCTGAACTATTATCTTTGACGGCTTTCAGATAGTAAACGCTATCTTGTTTTTATGCTTTAGACCTATTCAGATTTACAATATTTGAAAAGCAATAGAGCTTATTTTTATCCCTAATTTCTATCGCAGTGAAAGCTCCGTTCGTACGCGTGATAAAGCCAAATATTAAACGTATTCCAGGAACACTAACTTTCTAACTTACCTTGATTGGTTTTTAACGTGAATTAATTTGCTTTTAGTTCTTGTTAAGAAGAAAATTTTGTCTAAAAATGACAAAATCAGAGTTTGATTGCTCGTATCGTCGAGATTGTGGAGTTGATTATTCATGTCTGTTTAAGAAAAAAACAAAAACACAGGCGACTTACCTCGTGACATGGACTGTGCTACCAGCCAATAGAAAGCAGAGCAAGTGACATGCAGTTTACATTGGCATAATTTCTATTCCGTATATTCATTTTTCTTAAATCACGTCACCGACTTCTAATAGCAACAACAATGATTTTGTCAGGAGAGCTTATTTAAGGATTTGTTTCAGATTACCAGGTCTTGTGAACTCACGTTTTGCGACTGACAATAGAGAGTTTAAGAATCCCGTTTACGGCAAACGTGAAACGTCAGTTGACCAGTGAAAAAGTTATTTGAAATTAGTAAAAAGGAATAGCAAAAAATCTCCAAGTCGTAGATAAACAAAAGAATATTTCTTTTTGTTAAGAAAGTTTGCAAAAGGTAAAGCGAAATATAGGAAAAAGAAGAAAACTTGGTCACGTTTACCGTTTGCGGGAGAAAAAAACGCGAATATTTTTAAAAAAATTTTAAAATCTTTAAAATCTTTTAAACTCTCTAATAAAGCACACCAACGCAGACGTCTATATTTGCTTAAAAGTGAATTCTCACTTAACATTTGTATTCAAAATACTTTACAACAATTTTGTTGTTGTACTTGAACTCTAATGGCAGGAAATGACATAATGGATGGGTTTACTTAGCGACTTATGGGTGACCTTTGATCGTATTGCTGTCTGTCTAGTTCTTATATGACAGACTCCCTTTTATTAGCGTGCATTAGGAAGTGATAATAATATGTTTGGTTCGCAAGAGTTAGAATGGGTTGTAGATTCCACAGATCTTTTACGGAGGGGCCCGTATCATGCGAAAACCGAATTCAAAAAATGTTTTATTATATACGTTTTGTAAACTAAGAACAAGATTTATTTTACTTTTGAAAAAATAGCAAACGTATTTCCGTTTCCATTGTGACTTTGAATTTGTGCATTTGACATGATAACTGTATTATCTGTAGGCAAAACCTACAGATAATACATTTACTATGTCAGTCGAGTTCACACGATATCAGGAACTGACTGAGGGATCTCGACTATTCAGAATTGAAATACTGACGGTAAAATGTATAATAATGTGTTACGTAATATGAAGACTGTTGTATGAAAACGTTTATGCTTCAGGGTGGCGGGGGGTGGATGTTATCGATGACGAATCTCGGACAATTTTTCATAGATTCCGGAATCACGAAATACGATTAATGAATAACCCTTGATACAAGGATTTAGGGTGTAATACGAATTTTCACGAATCACGGTCTTCAAAATAACGGGGGGACTGAATCATGCACTTTGTTTTTAGAATTTCACGAATCACGGTCCAAAAAAAGGCCGAATCACGCGTCACGTGTAACCCCTGTGCCACCCTGTTACTTGCATGTTCAGTTTCTTACAAATTTAACCTCTCTTTAGGCCGGTCAGTTTTGTTTCCTACCTGAAACGACAGTTAAGAATTGTTATTGATTATATGTTAGAGGTCGTGCACCACAAAAACATCTAAAGCTGACGAATGCAATACAAAAGTTGCAGTTATGATTAAGCAAGAACTTGGAAAGTTTGAACCTCTTTGAAGGATGGGATAAGAGGAGCAGAATACTTCAATGTTTGACTTTCTTATCTCATGTTTTTCTGCCTTATTTATCGGTGCTTCGAATATCAAAAGAATGGTTACGTGTATTTATCCTCTGGTCATCTGATTTAATGTTATTAACGCTGGATCTGAAGAGCAAAATGTGACTTTTCGGAGCAGGGGTTGGCACGTACTACCAGCATCTGGTGGCCACACGCACATCTTGTGGCCCCTTGGCCATAATTCCTTAACAAAGCATGGTATAGCAACGAAACTTGGTAGCATTGGTTGCACTTGCCATGTAAATCATATGACCATGTGGTGTGATATTATGTCACATACCACGTAACTTACGAGCAGAACATTATCGCCTATTTTTTAAAATAGTCATGACAATAGATACTATGGCAACGAAACTTCGTAACATGGGTGGGACTCGTGTCATGAGTCATATGGTCATGTCATATGGCATGATATTATGTCACAAACTACGTAACTTAGAAGCCTATTTTTGAGGAAAAATCATGACAATGTTAGTGAATTACGAACAATAGCTTGTAGTCATGTGCCTACATCTGGTGGAACTGCATCTGATGGCTCCACACACATCTGGTGGCCTCTTGGCCAAAACACCGTAACAAAACATGCTATGGCAACGAAACTTGGTAGCATTATGGGTGACACTTGTATTGTCAATCAAAGTGATGTACAAGCAGCTTTAGATAAAATTGGAAACCCAAAACAGGTGTTAACTAATTTTCTATGATGTTACTAAAATGTTTTGCTTTTTGCGAAATTTCCAAGCTTCAAAACTTTGAAGTAAATTTTTTCGAAAATGCTGTAATAAATTTTCTTCAAATTTTCCGAACCTTTAGCAAAGTATTCTTTGTACAAACTTAGATCAAAAAAAGGGAGAAAATGGGCAATAAAGCAAACTTACCAACACTTCACGGGGGTTTCATACTAATTCCGATTTCAGTAAAAAAAAAGAATGCTCATTCGAAAATTTTATCTTTTGCTAATAATCTCGAAACGTTTTTTCCATTGAATTGTTTGCATATAGATGGATTTGTTGGAAGACTGGTTGGTTGGTTCAAGGCAGCTACGACAAGAGGGATCGTTCTTCTGTTTTATTCAAGCTGCCCGTTGACTACAATGTTGATCATCCTGACTCTGCTTTCTAAATTAACTAACTACTTTGTGTAGGGTAGCTTTCTTTAATAACGCTTAACCAGACAGGCCACATGATAGTGTTTTGGGTAACGCAATCAGGTCGGACGGCGCCTTACGTGATCAGTTGACAGGAAATAACATGCCAATTCATCGCGACGGTGGCCAACAAGAGGTGGTCGGCTAACACATGACTCAAGAACTGTCAAGGCTAAACAATTATGTGTTAATCATTCTTTCGCTATTTAGGAATGAATCTCAATTCTAGCTGACCAGGCCATTCTGTTGCATTCTTGTAAGATTCATGATGTCCATAAGCTTATTTTCCTATGAGTAATATAAAAATTTCATCGAGAATGGTAAATGTTCCAGTCAGTGCCTTCTAGGCATAGTCTAGACTTAAAGTAAACATCAGATACACTACCTACTCTGCTAACTACAAGGTCAACGCAAACTGAATTAGGGGATTTCCCTGTTACATTTAACTTGTCTAAAAATAGATATACCAAAAATTAGCATGAACTAAAATGTGTATCATAACACCTTGCAGCCGCGTATTTGCGATTTGAAATTGAAGGGTAGCGCGCCGAGAAAACCCCATCGCGACAGGAAAACGAACCCAATTTAAATTATTTAAGGTGGCTCGATGGGGTTTTTTCGGCGCGCTAATTTTCAACTGCGGAACCAGGTCTGGTCCCATTCTCATGTATATGAGCACGGTGAGATCGATAAGAATACTATTTTCCCAGAATCATTTGACCTTGATGCATCTTTTAACCAGAGCTTACCACAGACACCTAATGATAATGTCTTGCTCTTCACTGAATTTCCTAGTGACTACTTTTCCATCTTCCTTTGATTGATGGAGATTTCTTAGCAGCATTAATTGCTATGCCTACTAATCGAGCTCGTACCAATTAAGAACGAGACGGCACGTTGTGCAAAGTTTGAGGTACGGCGTGTGAAAATGCACTTGACTGCAATGATTCAATTAATCAATCAATTAAAAAAAATACTATAATTTGTTTTTTAAAAAGAGGATGACACTCGATAGTAAAGCTAACACGTAGCCCTCGAGACTAGCAAAAAAAACTACAAATAAAAATAATATAGGAATGCAAAATTATTTTCCTATGACTCACCTTGTTTCAGGTCGGCCTCCAAGTATACTTAACAAATAAAGCAGCTTATTATATGATTATCAATGAAATAACTATATTTCTTTATTTAAAAAATTTGATATTTTCACATGTGAAAATATCGTCACTATGATTACATACTCCTTATAGCAGAAAAAAGCTCGAGAAAGCTTTCTTTTCTTTTTCATTGATAATTATATAATAAACAGAACATTACTTGGGTGCTTGGAGATACGAATTTGATCTTCTCGTGTTGAAAATATCTCACTCGTTCGCTGCGCTCACTCGTGAGAGATCTTTTCAACACTCGAAGATAAAAAGCGTATCTCCGCGTGCCCATGTAATATCCTCTATTTGACCCTTCTTGACTGCTTTCGGCGCTTCCTAAGTGCTTTATTACTGAACTTGAGCACAGAAAAAGCTGTTTTATTATATAGAAAGAAAAAATCTGTTGCACTTTTCAATGCTGTTTTCTTAGACTTCTTTGCAAAATTTGAAGCGCGAGCGGATGGCGTCATCAACTGTGCTCCGTTCACTAAAAAAGCACGGTTCTCGACCAATCGGAGCCGGCGTACTATCTAAGCTATTTCAATGTTGCAATTTTTGTTGCGTTTACGTAAGTCCGGGTATAATAACAAGTTTCTTTTTTTCGTATTTTTCTAATCATGACAAAGAAAGTAGTTATCTGTTATCCGTTTGGTTACATATTTCCTTAGTCCACAGTCTCGTATAATGTAGTAAATAGAGGATATTACACGATGGAGCGAAGATATGAAGTTTATCTTCGAAGTTTATCTTTCAACACGAGAAGATAAACTTCATATCTTCAAGCCAGCGTGTAATTTTCTTTTTAAAATATAAACATATCCACAAGGAAAAACTACGCAACGCGCGTTAAATTGAGCGGGAAAACATAGGAAGTGACGTCACCGATATCTTCACGTGTGAGTTTATGGAAAATATGTCACTGAGGTCCCGGATGGAGTTCGTAGGAAAAATACGAATGGCGTATTTCCCGGTAAAACACTAATGTCTATATAATAAATTTCTTTATTAACCAAGACAACGTATATTTGTTACATGAAATCAACACGTCGAGTCATGGGTTGTTGTATTACAATATGTTTCTTTACATACCCACATAACTATTTCTAATAAGAGTTGGTTACGTTATGTTTGCTTAACTTGCTGCTATGCGATGATATCTTTTTCAAGCTCAGTATCTAGGTTTATTATAATTACTTCGCTCAAATAACTGTACGCCACGTAAATATGAACTTTTAACAGTCCCTCAGGACTGAATTCATTCAATTCAGGTTAATTCCGCATATCCAGTACGAAAAAAAACCATCTCACTTAACAAATGTTAACAATGTTATAAAATAAAATTGCAACCACGTGAAGATTCAATAAATCGCAACGCTTTCAGACAAAGCATCCATCATCAGGGCAAGTGAAAAAATGTACAACACGCGCGAGATAAGTTGGTAAAAAGCAGTAACTTTGGTAATGAACGGTATTGTTACATACCAACTGTCAAAGTCCTTTTTTTTTCTCGTAATCTGATTGGGCGAGAGAGTATCACGTGAACGTGAACAAGTTTGGATGTTTCCCCAGCAACGGATCTCAGGGGGCAATAGTATGTTATCTACCGGGAAATAATAAAACCGGAAGTGATTTCACCGGAAACCTAATTTTTTAATGTCAAAAAATTAAAAAGTTCGAATAATTCTTTTGTTCTTTTACAGTTGATATATAACAAAACACTTATTGACTGGAAACTCGGGAAAGCAGTGTGTTTTGTGCTACCTCGACGACGATGTTGTAAAAATGCAAGAATATATTCAAGCAAATGTAAATGTACAACATCGTCGTCTCGGGACCACAAAACATACTGTTTCCCTCGGTCCCAGTCAATAAGTGCTAATTAGCTCGCGCTCGGGAGACCTCGAGGAAAATTGAAATAAGAAGTAACAACTTATTATTCTACAAATATACTAACAATTATTAGATAAAACGTTAAAATCCACCCGCTGCTATTTTACCCAAATTTGTTTTTATCCCCAGCTGATATCCTGAAATCCAACGTTTCTACTCCTTCAGCTGTAAGTTTTTGGAGACATGACATGTATATTGGCACATCAGCACTGCCATTGATTTTACTTGTAAAGGTAAATAAACACAACATCAGTTTCCCAAAGTGTTAGACAGAGAGATTTAAGAGAAGTTTCATACCTGTCATGTCTTTTTACATTTTTTCAAATTTAAATAGTTTTTAACATAGTACATGTTCTTACCAAATACGCTTGTAATTTATATTTCTATAATAATATGTATGTAATCCCAGTCCCTTAGTAGTAAGCATTGTATTATGTAATTATAGCTTTTATTCATTCTTTTATTGTAAAACGCATTGTAATTCACCTCTGGTGCCAGCATGTGTCCTTGGCAATTGGTAATGGCTCAAACACTTTTAAGTGTTAAAACCTAGTGTTACATATTGATCCTGTGGTTGGATTCACAAGCCAGGGCTCCAGCAAGGAATCTTAAGAAACATGACGATCTCATCTACTTGGATTTTGTTTACTGGACGATTATGTATATTAGTGATATATTTTCAGGTTCGTAACCCTGTCGTCTTACTTTTACTTATTAAGGTTTCGTATCCATTAGTTAGGTTAGTTTTTCATTAGTCTACATGTTCATTAGTCTACATGTTTTAAGGATGACAGTGGCGGATCCAGAGGGGATTCCATGGGTTCCACGGAACCCCCTTTGAGCATCAGACCCTTTGAAAAAATAATAATGAGAATGCGTCCTGCAATGAAGTTTTACGTATCAGTTGTTGAAAGATTGAAGACGAAATCGAACCCCCCTTTGTAAGATTCTGGATCCGCCACTGGATGAATATGAAACCTACGAATATGAGTATCACCTTTTATCATGGTGAATGCCATACACCAATCGTTGTTGTGTTCCTTGACTTCTGCAGTTTGGTCTACAAAAACCAATGGTAGAGTGATATCAGAGTTCCAAGTCCACTCAAGAAGATCACGTGAGCACGGTCTTTTACTTGGAATATCGAGATTTGTCCTCCTTTAGCAAGGAAATCCAACGCGGGTCCGTCAGGATTGAAGTAACGAATTTTGTCTTTTGGAACTTCTGATTTTTTCCTTGGTTTGTTGGGTGCGGTCCAAGGTTGGATTGTAGATGTGGTGTTATTCATTGAAATGTTTGGAGCCTGGGTCACGTTGCTTGGAATAGTGGTTACATTGAAGGCTATTGTAGGTTTGGTTTTGAAAAACTCCCTAATCAGATTGGGCACATCTGGAATAGTGGTTACATTGAAGGCTGAAGGTTGGGTTGTTGGTGTAGAGGGTGACTCTGTTGTTGTAGGTTCGGTTTTGAAATACTCCACATCCAGATTGCGCACTACTTGAAAATAAAAGAATAAAAAAAATCAATATGAAAAATTACAAAGGGACATATTTAAAATTAAAAGCCAGCTTTCCTGCTTTAAGATATATTAAATTGACTGATATTCGGCGAGATTATAAATAAACAAGCTATACATTTCCAGCTGATCTGAAATAGTGACGTAGAAATGACGTCACTGCAATTGTGAGGTGTCATGAAGCATACGAAAATTGATTTATAAAAGTTCATATTAGAGATAAATCTAGAGTTTGAGGAGAGGTTTTTGATATTTTGTATGTATTGACTATGATATTCATTACTGAGCGGGAAATAAACTCAAGAAATAACCGTTTCCCGAGTCGCTGGGCTACTATAAGGATGACACCTCAGTTTTACAAATTTTCTCGATTCTGATTGAATAATATTTTTTCTCAGATCAGCTGGTTGTCTGTAAATGTCTCGAGACCAAACGGATACACAAGATGAACAAATTACTATTGTGAGCATAGACAGCAGCTTACGGTAGAACTATTTTAGTCGATTCCATGTCCATGTAAATATGTTTTTTATGATAGCAGACTAAGACTACCAGCTGAGTTGACCTTCAAAACAAACTCAAGGTCAACTAATCAGAATTGAGGATTCGAAATCGTATTTTGATTAGCATTTTCCATTATTCTGCCATTAAAAGTTATGAAATACGAGTTCTTCCTTCTTTAAATAAATTAACAAGAAAAGTTTACATTGTATACTCGGAAAATCCTCCAAAATGATGCTAACCAAAAACAATGACCCATAATTCCTTTCGGGGAAGGCGATCAACTCAGCTGGAAGGTAGAGCGTTTAACTTTACGTTAACCTAATGACATAAAAGAAGACCGCATTATCCAGTGTTTTTAATGCGTTAGTCTTAGTCTTCGATGGCTTTGATTGATGAGGGCATGAGGAGGGAACAGGTAAATATGGGTAGAGTTTACAGTTCTTGGGAAACTCCATTGAGTGTGGGAGGAGAATGTAGTACCAGAACAGTAGATTATATCCAGAGAGAGAGAGAGAGAGGAGAGAGAGAGAGAGAGAGAGAGAGAGAGAGAGAGAGAGAGAGAGAGAGAGAGAGAGAGAGAGAGAGAGAGAGAGAGATTCTTTGTCCTCCATGAAGGGCGAGCCAAGTGATACCTAAAGATTATACTTGTCGTAGTTATGGCTAGTAATATAGAGGTAAAACGGTATTGTAAGGCTATTACATGAAAATACTCACCGCAAGCAAAGATAATATTCAGGTATTTGTCGACATCAGGGCAGTGATTACCAAAGTTTTCAGCATTGGCTACAAATTTGCACTCTGGTTTATAATCACACAACTGCTTTACTATGAGCTTTTTGTCCAACATGTTACATGATCTGTCAGCATTTGCACCACTAGCACATATGACTCTCATACTACGGCCAAATGTTGCCGCTTGGATCTCCAGGAGACTGGGGCTAGGACAACTTATGTTAATGGAGTTTTTTTGGCAAACGTACTTTGCTGTGACGTGATCCAGCTGAGGAAAGTCTAAAAGAATATGGGTAAGGTTATTCACAACACTTGGACAGTTAGACCAGATTTCGTCATGACTGGGTAAAGCTCTCGGCACGAACGAGGTCACGACAAAAAGTTAGCCAATCAAAAATCTAGAAAACATCACGGTCGCGGCAAGGTACGCTTTCATTCAATCAAATCCATGAAACACGGCGCGAAAACGGTCAAGGCACTGAATAAGTACGCCAGACCAACCACAATGCGCGAGAAAAATGTCAGTAAATCAAAATTATTGAAAACATCGCGGTCCCGCAAGGAGCGCACACAGCACTAAATTTTTCATAGTCATACGGAACCTGCTCTATCTCACAAAACTCAAAGTAAACCTTAGCACTGTGACCATGCTTTTCCTAGTGCACCCATTTTCTTTTTTACTCAGTTGTATGTTATGTTTGATAAAATATATGAGAGAGTTCGCTTGTTTTTGCACAGGACATCTTTGCAGCGCATATTAAACGGCAATGTACACTATAAACTCTGCTTGCTAAACTGCTTAGTCTATTTAACAGTTACACTCGATGCCCGAATGGTGTACCAGTCAATGGGCTATGGACTCGTAGAGCATGAGGGCGAGAAGTTTAATGGTTTTAGTCTAAACCTACCAATCGGTCAAATAGATCGAAACAAACAAATTTTGAAATTAAGTTGAAATTGCGCGTTTTGGTTTTCAAAACCGGCACTTTCCACTATATACTAGTGGACTATCACAAATAGACTACTAGTAGCTCAGCCAGTCAGAGTTCAGGATTTAGACTAAAATCACTTTTTTATGATAAAACGTTTGTATACGCATGATCCAATCAGCCATGAGGATGATGTTAATATCTTGAAAGAGCCATAATCATTTTTTAATGATTGATGGCGCTTTCCACCCTGGGGATAAAATTTAAAAAGGCATTGCTTTTAGACTAGAAAATGCATCAAGAGATAAATATTGCTTTAATTTGTTTTTTTTTTCAAGGAAAATCACGCAGCATGCCCAAGAATTTGGTTGGACAGCTTTGGAAACGATTCTAGGTTTTTGGTGATTGAGGCCTTGGTCCTCATCTTAATGTAACTCGCCTTAACTTAACAAAATATATAAGAAATTTACGTCGAGAGTGAGACTTCAACTATTCTAGGATTGCTTGATTGACTTGCTTTCCTTGCTTTAGCATAGGATGCAGTGCAAAAAAGGAACAACATGTTTACTTATCTCTGCTCAACTCTCGTTTTAACTTGCGCAGATTCCAGAGTATGCCTGCATCGCAAGACCAGAGCTTAAAGCTTTAAAAGGGCGAAAATAAAGCTTTCGTGCTGAAATATATTATCTTTAAATTCTATCTGCACGTTCTGAACATAACAACGAATATCATTCTAAGATCTTTTAGATATTGGCATGAATAACGTGTTGTACGTGCCGAAATAAGTCTACAAATGATTTATGTTATCTACCTTGGCAAGTATAGCGTTAAACTGTAGATAAAGCACAAAGTAACGGATCAAAACGAAAGTCATTTCTTTGCATAACATTGGGTTTTTTTTCGCTTGTTTGCTTATTATTTTCGATTTGGAATTGGATTTTTTTCTTTTTACTTCATTAATTCATTCGAAGAAAAAAACAGTGAACGTTGCTTTAATTCTCTAATTTTCTTATCAATCGCCGTGTGTTTCTAAACACTCATACAACTCTCTACCACAAAAACTATCAGAGCTTCCACGCATCTGTAAGGTTGCTTTTGCATGGGCAATTACTATATACTGTATACGAATTTTTATTAGATTTATTATGACAAGTTTTTAAGTAGGGAATTTGTCCTTGAATTTGTTTTATTTTATGAGATTTGGGTTCGGCAAAATTGCTATTTTGAATGTCTCCTTTAAATAATCAGCTAGCTTCTATGTTTGACGCTGATTCAACACGGAATTTAATTTCGCAACACACTGAACGTAATTGTGAAATGGTTGAAGTTTAAGCAGCCCCTGTAGTGATATAATGAAATATTATTGCAACCAAATTATGGTTTCTTGACCAGAAAATCTTCACATAGCTTTCGAGCTTAATTCTGCGTTATTTTAAAATCTTTTTTAAATGTCATTATAGATTTCAGCTTTTAATCCTCATTTCTGATTTCTTGTTCTTTTATGCAATTCTCTTTATCTTTGCGCTTAAATCTTTTGGATTTCTTATCAAAAGGCAGGTAGAAAAAATACAAATATATAGTATAGTCGTAGAATTAAGAAGAATTGAGTGACAGTTGGCCATAGGAAACAAGTATTCATTTACTGAATTCAAATCCCACTAGAAAAAAAAGTGATTGATTTAAAGGAGCACTTGGATGAAAACGACTGCGAAGTAAATATGATGCTTGACTACTTTTGGGGCCATATAGATCATTTTAACCAAGTTTCAAGTCATTTCAAATTTTTATTGATTTTTATCCAAGTGCTCTATAAAAAATATAACAGCATTCTTACAAAGCATAAAAAAATTATAAAGAAATCATATTTCTAAGGAACTCAGTGTTGTTTTATCACTGAGACAATGTTTTTATCGTTGTACATGTATTAAGGATGTATATCTATACACCATTATTGACAAAACATCTAAAAACATTGTAACGGACTACAACCTAACAACACACATACAAATTGATATATTTCAATTTGATATATTTATCATTTCAACTTGAATTCAATTTGGTATATTTATCATTTCAACATGATCGTATCAAAGAGAAAAAACCCGATTGTTCTCCAAAAAGAATTGTACAGTATGAACTTTACGGTTTCAAGTTGTAAGTAATCCTAGCATTTAGTATATTGTTTTCTTGTCGTTTTCTTTGTACTTAGCACGAGATTTTAAACATAAGCTCTATGTACCGCCAAAGATTTTACTGTAATAAGTTTAGCATTCGGGTTTACTTAGGAAACCAAAATATTATCACCTTTAGGGTTCTAAAGCAAACTGAAAGATAAAAACAGCATTTGCAATCCCTGGCGGGAAGAAAACTGTGAGTTCACTTTAAGGCAGCAAAGTTGAAAATTTAAGTCTACTTTTGTGCACAATAATCTAAGTATACCCTTTTTATTTTTCACGACTTTTTGAATCTATTCCTTTCAAGAAATTTTACGGTACTAAAAAATGACATGCTCAAATTAGGATAGGAACCTACCTTGTACTGCTGAACACTCAAGATTATTCACACTCATGAAACTGACCGCCACCGTCAACCAAACGTATCTGGAAACCAGGTCCATGACACTTTTCCGATGTAAAATCGAAGAATTTGAACCTTTTCCTTTGAATATGCTTAGATCCGAAAAAAGAGAGCTCGCACCGTGCTCTAAGACTTGAGATTACATTGTTTACTGAAAACACTATTTTGGTATGGGTTTATTCATTAATTCTCGGCCTAAGCCTACCTTTGGTCACTCTAATTGGATTTTTCTACGCAAATGAAAGGGAAGTTAATAATAGATGATTAAAGACTAGGCTTACTCTCCTATTATCTCTCTCTTCCTGTTCGTACTGACAGTAAACTGTGTACTTACAGTGTTAGAAATATGACTGTATATATCACTTGCGGAAACCTTTGAGTATTATAAGGACGACAATATAAACTCACAAGACTAACTCTGATAAGTCTCTAATAAGTTTTGGCAATAGTAATAGCAGATAAGATTTCTTTCCTAATCCAAAATTCGGTGTTAAATTTATTTGAATTCAAAAAAATGTCGAGTTTTTGTTTATGTCTGAAGTATTTTTTTAGCCAATTAAAAATAAGAAAGGAAAAGCGTTTGAATGTTAAGAGTTTGTCACCTTATTCAAAACGATTTCCACACATGTGTCAATTTTTCATCACGTTCAGTAGGATTGAATATTTCACCTTAATTGTTTTCAATTAGTCGACACATTTTTTTTACAAATAACATTTTCTTGTAAATGTAAGGTTTTGATGTTTCTTTTACCTCCAGCTGTTTGCGGGGTTAAAAAGGCCTCGTACGTGATTGCAAATTACTTTCTGGGTTTATGCTTCAAAAACATTCAATTCTCGAAACTATTAGCTAAGTTTTTGCATTTTAAAATTGTTCAGTAAGATCGCTTTACTGAAATTTATATTATACCCCTGTATTCTCATTCTCTGAGCCTTCGTTACTTATGGTCAGCATCAATATACTAGAGGCAATAGCATAAGCAGTTTTTTGTTTCCAAGTGTAGTACAATCATTTTCCATTATTCAAAGTTTTCATGAATCACTGTCTTACTATGGTAAAGACAATATTTTTTTACTAAAATTTCTGGAGGGAAAAAGCCCGACAAAATGGTTAGGATACATGATTTGCGTTTATAGAAGCATTTTTGAAAATAAACACGTTTTTTATGCAAAACGTAGCTATTACCGTTTTATTAAATGCCGAAAAACTATAAATTAAGTAAATCAAGAGAATAACTATATAGAAGCTATGGGATAACATAAAAGAATAAATACCGTAGCAAGTCTTGAAAAAATGGGGGTAGGGGGGCACAAAGTCACTTCGCAAGACATGATGAAAACAATGGATATCTAATTCCTTAGTTGTTTTACTTTTCTGGGGAATACTGGAGGATCACTACCCCCCTTCCCCCCTTTCCCCCGGTCCCTGAAATGAAAGGGGAATGAGATTTTTGTCGTGAATTTCTCTTTACACTGTTATTGTTATTAATGCTACAATCTTGGACAAAAAGGGTTGAGAATTTTTCATCATTTCCTTAAAAAGGGCAGTTTCCCTGATAAAATATTGTTTCATGTACCGTACCCCCTGGAACTGAAAATTTCTCAACCTTTTTGTCCAAGATTGTAGATAAGCCGGTTAACTTTCTTGTGTATCGCTGCTTTACGATCTGATCTAGCAGGAGAGAAGATAAATACCGAGCATTAGATTAACTCGATGTAATAATGTTGACCAAAATCAGTATTTAGGTCCTACAGATAAAAGCATTTGATATAGACCAATTGATCACGGTTGTGCACTTTCCTTGGAACACTTATACTAAATAGTAGAGTGAATTGGTATATTGCAGTTTTACATGCTAATGAGGTCTGCTAATATTTTAATGAGCTGTGCGGAGTGGATCTAACGGACCGGAAATGTTAGTGGAAACAACAAGTGGAAGAAAATGCAGGGGATTGGAAACTTATTGTCGCGTGAGGACTGGGAAACGGGAAACACCCATTTGTGTAGACAAGAGTTCACCATACGATATGAACAGAAATTATAGTAATCAATTTGATAACAAATAATATATTCAAATAAAGTATAACAAACAAGCAAACAAAAATCAAATTTAAAAAAAAAAAAAAAAAAAAGGGGGAAAAAAAAAAAAGAAAAAATTCCAAAATACAAGATAGTGCCCTCCACATGCCATACCCCAAGCATCCGCAGATCTGGGACAACGTATGGACTTCGGACATGACGGCAATGAAGTCCCTCCGCCCTTGGTTGCACGAATTACGTATGGTCATGTTCTAGCCCGAAGGATCAGGGGAGAGACCAGCCGGCCCCCAGACCATATCAGCTAGCCCCTTGCACAACCTGCCACGCACTGGCACAGTGATTTCAAGTGGAAAATAATCTAGTCTATCTGGTGCATTGTTCTCACAGCTATTGTTGTGCAAATATCTTGAAAATCGTGGTCCAGTGGATAAAAACTGAACTTCCAAGACACTGAGTCAAGCACGATTGAGGGAGATCAATACCTGGATGGGTGACTTGAGACGTATACCTGCTTTTACTTATTTATTTTTTTATTTATTTTTTGGTTTGTTTCCTTTTCGTTTTAAAGATCTAAAGGTCACTTTTCTATGGTCTGTACTCTTATCGAACATAGAATGGCATCAGCAAATGATCCAAACTAAAGTAGAACCACGAGCGCAGCGGCGCGAGAAAAAAACGCAGTTTGGTTGGGATTGAGTTTGTTCATGTCAGTTTACTTTTTCTAGCGGCAAGGAAATGAATCTTACTTGCCAGCCTGTTTATAGTTGAATACAGCCCATGTGCTTTTCATGGCTTACTTCGTTATAGATTTATAATTATATTTTATTTCAAAATTTGGAGATGCCATAATCTTTATCCGTTTAGAAGAAGAAGAAGAAAAGTTGGCCTCATATTTCGTGAAGATAACGTCGTTTTTATGCGTCTGTTCTCTGTTGTTTTGATTGTTGTTGTCATGATTGCCTTTATTAGTGCTGCTGTTGTCATCGTTGTTTTGTGTTTATATGTTTGTCTTTGGCTAAGCATTCATTTCTTTGTTTGTGCCCATTTCAGACCATGTGATGCCGCTCTTGGGAGTTGACTCTTTCATTTGGGAATATTCTAATAAAAGAACACTTCTCAAGGGAATGGCATGTGCTCTGAAATGGGCAATTTGCAAACAGTTAAACGAGCAATCTGCAAACTTCTAAAGCGCAAGCGCTGATAAACAGCTTTTTGGAGGAAGTGAAAATATCCGTGATGATAAAGCACAACTGAAATAATTCTATTTAAGCAATAGAAACTAAGTTATATGACTCTACCGGTGAAATAGAGCACGCGGGATGTTGGGAGAAACGAAAAAAGTTCAAAAATCACGAGCCGGATGCGATGATATAGCAGAAGATATTTTAAGATTATAAAGACGTTTTGTTTTCTGATCAAAATTGAGATTCTCAAAACTATGGCAAATAAGTGAATCACATTCGTCGTACTTTTTCTCATTCACGAAGAAGCAGAGTTTTACAAAGCAGTTTTCACGAAATTGAATTGAAAAAAAAAAAGTAATAAAAGGATGTAAGATTTATACGTTATGTGCACAACTTTGGATCGTGCAAGCTTTACTTCAAAAACAACACTGGATTTTGTCAAATCTTTTTTTAGTTTGTTTTCTACATCTACAACAGAGCAAACCTCACATCCTGGGCACAGGGAGTCCACAGCCACTGGTAGAATCAGTGATTAGAACAAAATCTATCATGCGTAAATGCACGTGCTAGCTCCCGCACGAGCTTCAAGTCTGAATAAATTATGTAACGCACTTATCAGACGTTAGGGTACGCAATTTTAAATAAAGTCATAAGAACCCAGTATTTTGAACTCGCTGTAGTAGTTTAATCAACAAACGACACGGTATTATACGGAATTATACGGTTCGAAAACTACAAAACAAAGCAAGGAAAATAGGGTTATAAACTACAATAAATACAGAGAAATTACAAACAATTATCTAGGAAATCCTTACTTACATTACTGGGCCTTTTTATACGAATGGAAGTCGAGAGATTGAAATAAAAATGTAGAAAATATAGCAAGAACTTATATATTATTACTAGCACATGGGTTTCTTTGCTCAACGTCTTCCCTACGTTATACCCTCCGGCGCGACTCCGCTGACCGGAAGTGTCAAAAAATTAACCGGAAATCACAACAATATGAACGACAAAAACAGTACAGTATCAAGAACGTTCAGCCATTACAAATTATCAGCTGCTAACGTTGCTAGCGTAGAATACATAACATTATTCTAGTTATCTAGCGATATATATTACTTCTACAGCGTTTCGACAGTTCTTTGGACTGTCTTCAGCTTTTGTCTTCTTCGTATCCTTGATTATGCTTGTGAGTAATCCCTTCAAGGATACAAAAAAGACAAGAACTGAAGACGACAGCCCATGGACTGTCTAAACGTCGTAGAAGTAAGTCATATAGCCAAAACATTCCTAGATAACTATAAAGACCCGTTTACACTAGTAATTTTGTCGCGTGACTTGAGCATCGATTTTATTGTAATCTCTATCGCAAGTGTAAACGACCGGCGACTTTATTGCAAGCTTACCGATATATTTTCTAAAAAGCATTACCTTTTTTCAACGGTCAACGGATAAAATGTTTTTTTCTGTTTAAAACTTGTTTCTTGTGTCATCCTCGATCACCAGATTTACTTCGTGCTTGAAATAGCCTGAGTATCAGGCCTTCAAACGGGTGGCCTGGGGAGAGGGCGAAAGGAAACGGCAGCATTTTTGGTACTTTTCAAGTGAAAATGGCCACGAGTTACACTAAATTTCGAGCATGTTAGGATTGGTGGCGACTTGGCGGCGATCCATCGCCTTAAAATCGCCGTTGAAATCGCCGCGCCTGCTAGTGTAAACGGGCCACTTTATATTATAAACCAGCGAAGAGAAAGCTTCAGAATCGTGTCTTTATTTATCAGAACACCTAGATGCTGACATTCACATAGATAAAGCTTACACGTAGAGTATTATTTTCATAAGGTCTGAAATATCAAAGCTAAGTTGATTGGACCTATCTATGATACATAATATCTATTAGCCGTTCGGAGGGTAAGGGGGGACTGGGGCCTAGTGCAAATACAGTATTAATCTAATTCAATCTCGTACCCAGAGCCCGCGTTTCTCCTGGCCAGCGCCGAAAAACGAGAGACTCTGGGGAAACGGAATTTTTTATCTGATTTTGGATAACCGGTTCTCTTAATGCGCATGCGTTTAAGCATAATTTAAAGATGGCGTCCAAAGTTCTTGCTCGAGATTTTGACGCAGGGATAGCGTTTTCAATGAAGAAAAGAAGTATAAAATTCTCTTTAAAAAATGAACAGCGAGAGTGCATTACATCAGTTCTAAAGGGAAATGACACGATTGCAGTACTGCGCCAAGGCAAGTTCGAACGTGAACGCAAACAACTTCGGATTTAAGAGCTGAATTTATTGTATTTAACTCTTATGCAAGACTAAAATAAATTAATCAATCCTTAAGCTATAATATAAATTATACTTTATTTAAAAAAAGCTAATTGAGAGCAGAAGTCCCTAGATATTCCGTAAAATTTTTATTATTATGTCAGGGAAAGTCCTTTTCCGGTTATCCAATGAAAGTACTTCAGTCCGCTCATTTCCGGTTTCTCTATTGTTTATTAGAGAACCAATCAAAAACCTCAAAAAATTCCGTTTCCCCAGAGTCTCTCGTTTTTCGGCGCTGGCCAAGAGAAACGCGGGCTCTGGGTACGAGATTGAATCTAATTAAGAAGAGATCCTCATCACAAAAAACATCATACCAAAATTAGTACTATTAACGAGTTTGAGCATGTTTGGATGAAAACGTACAGTGGCAAGCTTTTAAATGGCGCAAAAATAGAGAGTGTATGGGGTTTGAGGACAGCGTTCCAAAATCCATACAATCTCATATTTTTACGATTTGTTCAAATCTTATTACTCCGTCAGTGTTTGCTTAAATATTCTAAAACTTGGTAAACTTTAAAATTTTAGTATGGCCTTTCATGTGATGGAGTTTGTTTTTTAATTAGATTAGTTTTCCACACTCATTCCCAGTCTCTTCCTCAACCTTGGAACGGCTAAGAGTAAGCGATTTGCAAGGTTGCTTCTATTCTTTACTGCCATTACCAAAATGCTTCGCAAATTTTCTTGCTTTTATACTTATTATCGATATTCGATATCGATATTATCGAAGAAAGCGATTCAACAAGAGGCTCCGGGGAAACAAAGAATATATCAGGATTACTCCATTGTTTATCCGTAGCCTCGTCTTAAATCGCTTTGTTCGTTATCACTAAACTAGAATATCGAAAAAGGGCTATTCATCATTCCCCTTATTATTTATTGATACCACTGCCATCAGAACCCTCTTTATATTATTTTTCTTATTAAAATATTTTGACTTTTTTGGGAGTCGCAAGATAATGGTGTTAATCAGGGCAACAAAAGAAACTACGAAAAGGATTCTGGTAGTAGAGGTATCAAGCGTATTAAGCGGAATTGAGAATTGGCAGGAATAGTCCCCTTCGCAGTTCCCTGCGCCATTTTGAAAGGTAGCTGTGCCTTTGCATCGAAGGAAGACGAACAGTGAGCTTAAGATGATAGAGACCTTTTATAACACCTTGGACAATTATTTACAGGTCTCTATCATTGCAAGCCCACTGTTCGTCTCGCTTAGAAGCAAATGCACGGCTTCGTTTGAAGATGGCGCAGGGAACTGTGAAGGGGACTATTACCTAAACAAAGGAAAGCATTTGACCGTGTTTCATATGAAGTGAATGGACTGGGCAGACCGGACAACTTTTGGCCAGGCTGAATAAAGTGAACAGTTTTGATATAGGTAGTTGTATAACGCCAATGAGCTCGACAAATGCAGCCCAATTTTTTTACCACGTGAACAAAAAATCACTGGGAAATGGAGATATTAATGGCTTCGTTTTCATGATTTGCCCTGTTCGACCATGTCCTCCCACGATATGAAACTTGGCAATGTAAGGGATTTTCGTAGTATTAATACATAGAGGATATTATGATATTGTTCATTATTATAGTTCATCATATTAGGTTCATGTTTCGTTCCTGCAAACGGCATAACACCATAACATAACCGCGTTTTCAGCGGTAACGTTCGAAATTAGCGAAACTTACGTCACTACTTTATGGAAATAACTTCAAAATAAGAATGGCTAGAATAAGAGGCAGACAAGATTTTAAAGAGGAAGCCGCAGAGCTTAGATCTACTTCTTCCGGTGGCTCAGTAGTAGTATTACATTCAACACGTGGTCTTGGTGTCGGCCATTTCTTACCCTCTTCGTCCAGCTTATGTAACTCCATATACGGTTCAGCGGTTGGTTTGGTTGAAGTACCCGGTCGTGAGGTTCCCGTGTAGTATACAGGTTCTTTCGTTGATGGCTCCATGGTTGATGGAAGTGGTGGAAGTGCTTTAAAAGAATACAGTGAAGTTTAATAGATTTAGTCTAAACTGGATTGTTTGAATACCCCCAGGGAACCCCATCTGGAGAATAATTTCTTCAAGTATACATATAGATAACTTCTGTTTAGATAGGGTAGCTATTTCAGTAAAAAAGCCCGCTGTTATTGAATGTATCAATGAAAGTTATTATAAAATTACTTTAATACTATATCCATCATTAAATAATCCGGTTCAACGCTTCCAAAAATTCTTTTGGTCAGCGGATTTCTCTATAATACTTTGGAATCGAAAGAGGATGTTTGCATTATGGATTATGGCAGGTTTTATGCTTTAGTTTATTATAGGAAACGTAATATAGTGAAAAGAATAAACCTTTATTCTAGCTTTTTTATTTCTATTTTAATTTAAAGATTCCGAGTCATTATCTGGCTCTACAGTTCTTGGTGTTTCAGGACACCTGAGACTTGAACACAATAAAACAATAACTAAGAACAAAGAACTTAGAACGAAACAATACCCTGCAATACAAAGAACGTAACCTTAATTTTAAATGCAATACTTTCTACAACACCAAGAAAAACCCCATTCTCTTGAGAATAACATTCTTTGCATGAGTTCACTGTATTCATATTCGTGCATAGTTTAGTTAAAGGGATTCTTCCTTCTAATAAGGATCCTGGCACTTTTCGTTGTTCTCGTAACCGTTGTTATACTTGTCCGCATATTGTTTCTCACACGTCTATTGTTGGTCCACTCTTATTCTCTCTTTTACTCCGACGAAGGACTAGCGTCCGAAACGTCAGTAAGTGATCTCTCTTATTTTTTACGGTGTAAAATTTAACTTTTTATCCATACTGTTTTATTAGAAACACGGACGCAGCCCACACTAGCTTACCGCTAGTTATCATCTCTGAAATGGGAAAAGATTAAAGCTAAAATGTTGTAGTGGAAGTGGAAGAGAACCTTAAAAACTGAGAATCTCAAGTTTCGCCTTGACCTTCACATATTTCGATAAAGGTTGGTGCAGCCAAAAGCAACAAGCGACAAGCAACGAGCGACAAGCAACAAGCTAAGACCACCTGTAAACAATGCCTTAACTAGCTGACGATTCACTTAAAGAAAAACACTTAAAGAATCGAAAAACGTTGCCGTCTACCATTACAAAAGGACTAAAATAGTTGACTCTAAATGATGAATAAGGATTAAAATAAAGATGTTCTTTGCCGTCTTGGGTTGTTGCTTGTTGGTTTCAGCTGCGACAACCTTTTCTGAAATAGGTGTATGTTTTACTTACGACACATGTACATAATGACGAGGTATTTCGTGATGTTTGGGCACTTCTGACGATCACCAAATGTAAGATCACTGGCGAGAATGTTACAGTGAGTTTTACCATTACAGGCTTTTTTCAGATTGTTTAACTTCTCCTGTCGATCAAATGTCATGGAAACAAAATTAGATACTGATACAAATATTCCCCTTGACAGTTCTCTTCGCCATCTTCACGGAAAGGTAGCCATGCCTTTGCATCGAAGCGAGACGAATGGTGAGCTTGCAATGATAGAGACCTTTATTTTAACAACTTGGCCAGTTGTTCACATGTCTATCGATGCTTCGCTTCGATGCAAAGGCACTGCTACCTTTCAAGATGGCGAAAGGAACAGTCAAGGGGACTATTGCATTATTTGAGCGCAGATAAATTTCGATTGGATTTCTGCGTTGAACTTTATGGCTGATCATGAGTCTTTCCACTGAGCTGAAAATGCATAATGGAATTTGTTATCTTGCAAACGAAACTAAAAACAAGAGCATGTCCACCCCTGCTAGTGTTAGAAGAACAGGGTAAGAAAAAAAAGTCCTTGTTTAAACATTAACCGTGAAAAGACTATCTCGCTATTGTGTCACATCAATGCATTCTGGGACTGTTTACACAATCAAATAATACCAAACAAAAGAACAACAAACCATGGCGTCTTTTGTTTGGTGTTATTTGATAAAGTTAACAGTCCCATAATACATTGCTGCGACAGACTAGCTACATAGCCTACGCAATATTGATTTTCAGGTTAAAATTTAGGGGATGGAACTACCTCTTTCTAGTATTATCATATGACCTAAGAAAATCCTGAAATCTGATTGGCTGAGAGGAGTGTGATTTCAAAATTACCATGGCAACCGCCAAAACATGTTTGAAAAAAGGTGGAAAGATTTTCCAAAGAAGCTAATTATTTCAGTCTACAAGCAAAAATATAAAAGTAAAAACATAAACAGTAAAAGAAAAAGACTTTGGAAGACAGAACGTTTCAAGAATTGGCTTTTATCAATGGAATCGCGAAAAGAAAGCATTTTCTCTGTCAGAAACTTTAACTTGACTGAATCGTGTGGAGAATTCTTCGGCGAAAGAAGAAAATGCGTGAAGTAAAAACACACAAAAACATGCTGCTATTGAAGTTCTCCTGATGAAGATAAGCATTTCACATGGCAGTTTATTCCTGGACGACTTTGTTTTTCCAATTCAAGATCAGGTAGCTCAACAACGACGATTTTTTTTAAAGTGAAAGACAGACTTTGAAAACTGAATCTCACAACAACGAGTCTCAAGTCAAGACCAGCAGATAAGTCAGAGCTGTAAATTAACGACTTGAACTTCCTTAGAATAGCTAGAATATGCTGTTTTTAGCACAGCCTAAGCTTTTTATATATTTTGGAGAAAGGCTATAAGTCATACTTTTTTTGTTTGCTATTGTTTTTATTTTTTAAATCTCGCCGGGTGATGAAGCGGCCGCTCAAACGATGAACATTCAAACTTGCAGATCTTCCAGTAAATTTCCTAGGTCATATGATAAACAAATAATAGCATGGTTTGTTCGTGATATTTGGCATAAATACCACTCATGATATTTCAAAATTGTTTGAAATTACAACAGTTTTGAAATATCACTCGTGGTATTTATGCCAAATATCACGAACAAACCATGCTATTACCTATACTAATAGCACTATTTTACATTTGAGTTTGTCATGTAAATTGTTTTTATAATATGAAATAAAAAATGCATCGTTTTCGATGGGAAAATGTAGTGGTTTTCACATTTCATATCCGTTATACTCACGAAAGAGGGATACATATCCCTCTTTTGCTTGACATTTTTTTGCTTCGATAGCTTCCAATACGTAATTAAGTAATGATATACAGGTCAAAAGTTTGATCAATTTTTGCGATAGAAAATATAACCTCCCCAGTCTACCCCCTTAATTCGAAAACGAGCACGGTGACCTCCATTTTTTATTTCATTTTTGAGTTTCACCTATGAAGTACTTTTTGCAGACAAAGTTTAAAGAATAGTTTATTGTAGGATCTATGGGTCCGAAACCACCTTAATCATTTAAAATCGCCAAAAAGACAGGGGGTAGTTTATGCTAATCCTTGTGCAGAGTGTGACGCCGCGTACTTGGATTAAACAGGAAGATCCTGTCTGAAACCATTTCAGTCAACCAATAAGTGATTGGTAGGTGGGTGTTATGAAGATCTTCCAATCCACCCTTTTTGAACGGACAATTTTACATAATCAATATTTTCTCACAGGAAGCCCATTATCTCTTCGCAGGGAATATCTAATATTTCTACTTCTATTTGTAGAATGATTTGAGATGTCGTGAATAAAAAAATACAAACCTCTTTGTCAAAGCCAATCATTTCACAAGCGCCTTGAGGAGTATCACCTTGGCAAATGGCTCCATGTTTAGGGTCTCGTCCATAGAAAAGAGAATCTATTTCAATAGTTTTGTTTAAAGGACAAACTATGTTTGCTATCTGATCTTCACATGCAAACTTTGGTAATATCCCTTTCTCGGCTTCTCCGACTGAAAGATAAAATTTTGTCAATAATTTTGAAGAGAATTCTCTTAAAGCTCAAAGTATACATTCGCGCGTTGATTGGCTAGAGATGACCTGTATGTACAAGAAGGTATTTTGCGTGGAATATTTAAGGATAATTAACCGAGCGCGAGGTCTGTACAGGAAAATATCAGACCGAGGTCTTGACAATACGGACCGAGCGCAGCTCGGTCCGTGCAAAAAAGACCGAGGTCTGATATTTTCTCGTAAAGACCGAGCAAGCGAGGTTAATATATCGTTTATTATATGGCTGTTTTTTTTTAGCTGCGTCGACAAAAAACACGCGAACTTCCGGTATCGCGTGAATATCGATTGGCCAGGTATCGATCGTTTCCAACTAGCAAAACACATAAAGTCAAACTGTCAAATCGTGCGTTTATTACATCAGAAAACTGCTATTTTTTTTACACAAAGAACTTTAAAGACCCTTCAGACCGATGTCACAGAAGTTCAAGCATTTTAAATGTTTCTAAGTTTTTTTTTAAAACAATCGTGATAGAACTAAGCTCATTCATCGAAGTGGAACAAACTAAACAAGAACTTGTTTAACAGATGGTCTAGGTCGTTAGCTGGTAAGCATTGCCAGAAATATTGGACATTGTCAGCGGTGTTACGCATGAATGAAAATGAAGTGGTTTTCTAGAGGAAAAATATAACTACATGGTTTCCAAGCACATATTTATATTCAACTATGATGTTAGTAAAACAATTCTTACCAAAAAATAGTTACTTGACAATTAAAAGAACAACTATTATTTTTCTGTTGATAAGCCTCACCACAGGAAGCCCATGAAGGACAAGAAACAAGTTTCAAACGTAAATCGTTACTTTAAGCTTCCTTATTGTATCTCAGCAGTCAATAGGAGCTTGTAAAAACAAAATGGCGATATTTAGGGGGTTTTGAAGCTGTTTGGAGCAGTTCTCTGTGGTTTCTTGTCATTTTAACTGAAAACTACGAGCTAACAACGCGTCGAATCGCTTAAAATTTAACCTAACTTCAAGCTTCTTGGGAACCTACATTCTGAAGGCATGCTGTCTATTTTGAGCGGTTTTGGATTTATTAAACACTCGTTTGGTGATATCGAGGTGGAGCTCTTTTACTTTTAAATTTTTTCGAGCTCAAATAAGACGATTTTGGGGTCAAGTGTGGCCAGATTTATAGACGATGTATGGAATCTAGAGCTTTCGAAGCCTTTCGAAGGCAAGTAGTCCGGGAACCAATATGTCGCATGATTCAATGATCATTTTACGCTTATTTAGTAGCTTGTAGGGTGGGTTGTTTGTCGCGATGTGGAGCTCAGAGGAAATAAAACCCTATTCGCCGTAAATAGAGGAAGCTCTATATTCCCCATACATTTCCTATAAGACTCGGCGGCTATTTTGTAAGCTGAAACGCATCATTGCGCATGGATGAGCAGGCTCATGTCCCATATTTCTGGCAATGCTTTCAATCTCTGTGTTTTTTCCAAGGCTGTTTAAATATTTATGGAGTATGTTCATGTCCGACTTGGTTTTTCTAATCGTATTTTTAGCTTTCTGGTTTGTAACGAAGTTTTCAATCTGTTCTTCACTGTTAGGAGCTGTGTTTTCATATTGTTGGTTTTCATTTTCATGTCCACTTCGAGCTCGTCAGGGTAGTAAAATTCGCTCGGAGAATGGTCCTCTTCGTCGCTCATAATTTCTTTGTTCGCTTTTTGTTTTATTTTGCTTATAAATTTCTTGTTTAACGAGAAAAAATGTCAAATTTCGCGCCGTGAAAATTGTAAACAAACTCGCAAATTTGATATACGATCCGGACCCATTGTAATGGTAACGGTCTGAGATGGGAAAATCTCAGACCGGAAATCAGCCAATCAGAGCGCGTGTACTATCGTAGCCATATAATAAATCTATATCACGCTAGCGTGACATTATAAGATATGTGTGTTGTTTCTTTTGGGAAAAGAAGTTTACTATCAATTTTGTCGCATCGATGTTAGTAAAATTGCAAAGTTGTGTAGAGATTGCCCTTAAATTGAGGAAGTTATAAAATTTTGAAACTAAAAGTTTTTGTGGAATTTTTGCAAAGAAATGTATGTGTTTAGACGGAAAACGAAGCTTGCCGGGCATTAGCCTGCGTAGCGGCCCTCTGTAAGGTTTTGTAAGGTTGGGGGAGCGGGGACTGGGGAGGGGAGAGAGAGGGGGATTGGGGAGAGGAGAGGGGGAATGGGGAAGAGGGAGGGAAAGGAGAGAGGGGAGGGCCTGCTACAATACCCCATGTTTTTGACTGAACGCCGAAATCTACGATCAGAATTGTATCGTAGAATTTGATTGGCCGGGCCGCTAGTTTCAATCATCGGGATGTCACATGTCAAGCCATGTCATACTCCTTACACTCCTTACTATATTCGAATATGGCGGCGTTAGATAGCGAACAGGAGTATGAAAATATCATAAACGAATGTATTTTGGAGTTGAACACAACGAGAAAAGAAGATTCTTTTAATATAAAACCACAGCAGAAAGAAGCAGTTGTCGCTTTATTGCAAGGAGTCGATGTTTTAGCCGCGTTATCTGCCGAAGCCGTAGGCTGAGGCAGATAAAACGACCGAGGTCTTGATATTTACGATATCATGCGAAAACTGAATTCAATAATTGTTTTATTATACATTTTGTAAACTAAGAATAAAGATTTAATTCTGCTTTCGAAAAAATAGCAAAGGTATTTCCATTACTATAAATGTGACCTTTGAACTCGACATGTTAAATGTATTACATATCGTGTTTCCTGTACACTTCCGACAACTCTGATTGGTAGAATTTGACAGTGATGACAGTGATGAAGAACAGGGAAGCTTATGCTAATTAAGGGGCGTTCAGTCAAAAACATGGGGTATGGTAGCAGGCCCTCCCCTCTCTCCTTTCCCTCCCTCTTCCCCATTCCCCCTCTCCTCTCCCAATCCCCCTCTCTCCCAACCTTACTAAACCTTACAGAGGGCCGCTACGCAGGCTAGCCGGGCATGCGATACATACATTTCTTTGCTAAAATGCTTAGTTTCAAAAATTAATATCTTTGTTAGCTTAACGAAACAATTTTATTATCATGGATGTGAAAAAAAAAAAAGATAGTAAACTCTTTTTTTAAAATAGAAAAGGGTTTTGAAACTGACCTAATAGTGTTTGTAAAACGTTGGACTGAATTGTCTCTGCAACCTTCATCAGAGTAAGCAGGTGCTGAATTGGAAATTTTAAATCACATTTGCATTCAATACAAAAGACTTGTACCTCCTTGGGATATCATTCGCTTCGGGGATCATTCGTTTCAAAACCTTTTTTTAATTTAAGCATGTCCATTTATCTCCCCAATAGCATTAACTCTTTTTTCTTGTAAATCAAATATTTCATGTACACGCTAGCGTGATATTGATATATTGCATGACAAGCCAGGGCACCCGCATTACATTTTGCAATTGATTTTAATTTTTGCTTTCTCATTCCCCTCAAACACCGAATAAACGTGAAAACTACTAAAAGATAAACTTGTGCCGAATAATCGATTATAAAATAAGGGGGGGGCGACTTAAATTGAAAAGCTGAATTCAATGCGAATAGACCTTTTGTATATCGGACATTTGTCTCATGTACCAGAGTGTCCCACTTATCAGCTCACGTGTAGAAAGATAATGAGGAGGGTTCACACCCGGGGTTCACACTTTAGATCTGCATAAAATTAGAAGTCTGAAGTGAGCTGATGCAGCACGCAAAACACGCTATTTTTATTTGGAATTAATAACCAGCCACTCCCTAATCCTATTGTTCAGTGCTGTTTTTTGTTGATTATCAACACGGCTGAATATTGTCCCCGGTACAGGTCTATATTTCAAAAATATAGACTTGTTACGGGCTGGTTATTAACTAAGATCAAACACGCGAGCTAGGGCATTCTTTAAAAATAAAGACCTCGGCCTCGGTCTTTATTTTGAAGAATGCCCTCGCCCTAGTGTTTGATCCTTTACAGAACACGCTACGATTTTATCAGCCTGATTTTGATTAGCCCATCGGAGAAAATTATACAAATCAGCCTGGTACCTAAAATTATAATTCTAGTAAATCGTATTTATTTTTATTGGGCCGCTTTTTGGAAAGGAGCCGCAAATGGCTGTAATAAACGAAATATGCCAATATCGGGTTGAAAAAGCTACCTACAGCACAATATATTTCTTTATTAACTATATCAATTACGTCACAGATATATGCATGTATATAGTTATAAAAATCTCCGTCTTCTGTTGCTCAAACAAGCACAACAATGTACAACGATGGGAAGGAAGGCGCGTCTGTGTCTCCAACGACCCGAAATACATCTGTAGGTTTTAAAAAATCCTATGGCGTGTTCAACTTTGACTCGGCAACTTCTTAACTCGTTGTTTATACGTTCCAGCCTTGCATTCCCCCTGATCTGATTCCTTTTCTTTGGCCTGACAAGGACTGGGTGGGGTGGATAACCTAAATCTGCCATAATATGGCAGCGATGTGGAAGGGCCAGGTCACATCCAGGACCGATGGTTGGCATCATGTTGAAACAGTTTATGTCATTTAAATGACCTGGAAATCTGAAGGAATAAAAAATTTTATCAGTCAATCAGTGCACTATAGTCGCATTTTAAATACATAATATTTCATCTTACGCTGCAGAACAATGAACTATCATCCCATCTGGGGTTACGATCAAGGTACTTGACATAAAATGCTTTTTCTTGTCACCGCGGTAAAACAACGCCTGTCTTCTAGAGGGACGACATATTTCGTGAATTGTCGCATCAATAATTCCCACGCAGGTAGGAAAATGCTTCCAGTGTCCAGCCCAATCTCGCCATTCGTTTTCCGTTGGCCATTCAATTTCATTAGAGAAATTTTCCAGCAATAAAGGAACCAGTTCTTGAACAGTTCGACTGATAGAGGCTATGTCAATTTTAAACATGCTCCCAATGGTGTGGAGTCGTGGATATCTACGAAGCCAAATTAGCACCAATAAAAGTCGATTTGAAATGTTCAACCTTTGAATTCTTGGTCTTCTCTGAGTACCGTTACGACAACGATTTAGTGCAATGATAGGCAGTCTCATCCTGTCAACGATGTCCTGAAATGTTTCAACTGTTTCTCCAGTCAAATACCAAAATTTGATAGGTGATTTCTTAATGTACGAGAAATAATCCCGACCACCATGTGCGTCAGGACCAAAAATACCGAGACGCTCCAAAACGCCTATTTTGTATTCATCCAGAACTTGAAGTATGCACACCAATATAATACAAGACATGCTCAATATTTCAAACGGAAACGTTGGAAATTTTCTTTTAGTTAAGGATATAATTTCTAATACACTTATTATAGTAAATGCAGCATGACCAAACAACGATGGAAATACTGGGGGATGCATCATTTGGACCGCCTTTAAGGTGATGGAAGTTTGACCAATATTAAAAAGCTTTGAACAATATATGATTGCAAGTGTTAATCTAGCATAACAACAATAGCGTGTGGATTGTTTGTTTGTTCTTTTGACAACGACAACAACAAACATGCATGCCAAACTGCAACACACACACAACAACTTCACACATTCCGGTGGCGCCTTGGGAATTTGTTTCCAAATAAACCAATAACAATGAACGCAAATAATTACACCTCACAATAAATATTCAAAAGGAACGACAGAACATTCAACAATGTCAAGAGGTGTTTTCGGCGACAAAAATTAACTTCATTGTAATTGTTAGCATTTCGCATCTTTTGAGTATAAATCCAACTCGAAAGTGCATGATATCACTATCAGATGCACCTTGGCTTCGATGAAAAGATGTCAGGAAAAAGAAACATATTTCTCGAAGCAGCATTTGCAGGAAAGCCCGTTTTGGAACAACTGAGCGAAATTGAAAATATGCAAGAACAGGAAAAAAATGCCTTGGAAATGACAAAAAAAATCGAGAGTAAGAAAACCGTGAACAAGATAAAGCCCAACAAAGCGCAAGAAATGGCTGTAATTGAAGAAGCAGTTCAGAATGTCGGGCGTCTGCCAACCAAAGTGCTTCGATATGTCGAGTTAATGGCCATCAAACTTGGCCCACACGAAAAGGCGTACTATTCTTCGGTGGGTACTGTTGGCGGAGCATCCAGAGAGGCAGCTAGACGCAGAATTTCCAGAAAGATAAAAGAAATGTAAAGTTGTTTTACGCTTCATATAGCTTTATATGTTTTCATTTTAAAATTTACGTCCCAGTGCATCAAACAAGGAAGCTTAAAAATGTTTCTTTCTTTTTAGCGACACTAAGGCAACTTCGACTACGACCTTGTCAACGACCTCGACGACCATAAACAGCTCAAAGCCAAGTACGTCGACGACACGACACGTGTCAAGCAACAGTTGTGCTGCTGACGCTGAGCTGCTTTATCAAAGTAGTAGTGCAGAAGAGGAAAAGGAAGACCCAGATGAAATGTACATATTCAAACCCGGACAAGATAAAAGTGCCAATGAGTGGGTCAAGAAAACCCATTCTTTAGAAAAAAAGAAACAGGATATCGACAGAGACATCTTTGAAATGAGTGACGAAGTGACGGGTAGGTCAATACCAAGTAATATATTGTACACTACACTGTTAAATTTCTACATCTGTATCATTGTATAATTAATGTACAATGTCCAAACGTTATTGTGGGAAAAGTCTTGCGTTACTGGCTGACAACATTTTGTGATCAGCGCATCGCAATGTACAAACATTTCGCAACAGCTCCATTGTGTAGAATGATAATCACACCTTTTTTCCCCCTATAGCTGAAGTAGAAGCCACCGAACCAAAGAAGAAAAAGGGCAAGAAAGGAAAACTGGAAGCCATATTGGATTTGATGCCAGAAATGGTCCATTCAGTTTCTAGCGCAGCCAAAGCACATAAGAAGGCTATCAATAAATGGCAAGAGATTTCGTCCGATGATTCGGACTAATTTTTGAGAACTATCGGGGTATGCATTAAACATAATAATGAATCACATAATGGGTGTAAGTTATCAGTGTATACCAGTATAGCGCGCTGCATTGGAGCGAACGCTACACGTTAATTTGAATTACCGCCGCCGTAGGAGTACGCGATATTATTACACGATAGTTACACCGGTTGTATACACCGATAAAATGAACCCATAGTATTATTTCTTAATAAAAAGATTGTCTCACTTTTGTGTATCGTCAAATATAAATAAAACAACACTGATTTAATAAACAGGCATATTTTTGAGAGTTATCTTTCATACATTTCTTTGAAAGCTAACCATCCAATCATTTCATTAATTCCAAAATTAATAATAGCCTCTTCATTTGCACGGCGAATGCCGATTTCACACACGTGTATGCATAACAATGGTTTTCCTAAAGTGGGACACTCTGGTACATGAGACAAATGTCCGATATACAAAAGGTCTAATACAGGAAAACGCGATGGCTTTTTGTGCTGTTGCAGCGCCGATAAATAACCCCATTTTCGTTTAGGATTTATGGAAAATTCATTGCGACTAAAGAATTCCACAGAATTTCACGCGACAAACCGATACCACTTTTCTCTTCACATTCAGTATAGAATTACCTCGTCAGCCAACAAGGGAGCTTTCGAGTGAAGCAGACAAAGGAATATAGACACGAAAAATAATTTTATTATTATAAGTCGTGCCGTATTACACAAGTTTTCGTATAATAGTCTTTACTTATTAATGAGCCGCTTGTGATTAATGTAATAATTGACATGCACTTTCATGGTGGCCTCAAAAAAGTGTTTCCATGATAAATGAATATTCATCTTAAGTCAGGGGCGTAGCGAGGACCTAGGTTCTGGGGGGGCACCTCCGCCAAAAATCGCCGAAGCAAAATAAAAAACAAAACAAAAACCGCGATATTTACGACGAAATAGGGAATAAAACTTTACTTACAAAAAGTGTGTGTGTGTGTGTGGGGGGGGGGGGGGGGGGGGGGGGTACAAAAAAAAAAAAAAAAAAAGGCCAAAATAATAAAAAAGGGAAAAAAACAAACTATTACCTATTTACCAAAAAATTTGGGGGGCCCCCGTTTCCCCCCTCCCTACGCTAGTGTCTCAAGTACAATATGGAATTGAAGAGATGCGTAATTATTTGTTAAATTTAGAATTAGATGGGGGAGGCCTAGGGGAGGGGGATCCTTAAAGACATTTTTGCTCTGTATGTCGTTGTGAAACACAGCACTGACTTATGATTTAAATCCTAATTTTGCAAAAGAGAATACTTGCAACATTATCTCAAAAGTGAGGTTAACAAGAAAATTAGTAAAATCCCCCCTGCCCTAAGACCATTTTCTTTTCACTTTTAGCCTCGCCCTTTAGAATAATTGGTTTTGAGATTGATCTATAGAGGCATGTTCAAACGTAAAGCTTATGGAAATAAAACAGTGGAACTATCTTGATAAAAAGACAAAAGTGTGTATGTCAAAGTAAATAGAAATCGAATTATCATGATGATTACGATGTTTCTATGAAAAGAAAAGCTGAACGTGTGTGTACTTACTGGTCTGTGAGCCAATTATACAAGTGAAGAACACAGCATAAGAAAGGACACCAGTACAATACATATTGGTCGACTAGTATTCAAGCCTTGAACTCCTCAGCAACGCTTGCGTTTTTGTAAAATAAGTACAACCCAGAAACCAGAGTAAAAGAGAACTAGAGAAACGGTTCGTCTGATAACGTCTGACAGCGACGTGGTTGAGTCCAGCTATAATACAAGTTGTCTCTGATAGGAGCTGTTAATGTGATAAAATGAAATACTGTGAATTATATATGCCATTTTCTTTGTTAATGGCGTACGAAATTAATCGTTTACTTTAACCCTCAAGTACCAATTAAAAAGAATACGAATTTTTTAAGAACAATTAATAGTTTCTTTTCATTTTGTCAATGCAAATGAGAAAAAAACAAAAAATAAAACACTGGGTTTATCTAAGCGTATTTTGGTGGCTTTCGGAATCCTGTCTTTTATTGAAGTCTACCAGTGCATTAACACTAATATATAATACCAATATAAATATTTTCAATATATTAGTAGTCACGCTTATTAAATATAATTGATTGTAATGTCATCCCGACTAAATTTGATGAATATGGTTTGTAGTGTGGTGTAAGATTAAATACCTCATGCTCGTTCGCACGTAAAAGTTTGTTTTTGGAAGACTGACGCTTTTCTCTTTGATTCAGCTAGTCGTTTAATGGCTTTTTTCCTTAGAGGTAACCGGCTTCTTTAAACAGTTTCTCCACATTACCGCAATTTGACTTCGATCGCTTATAATTTTTTCAAAGGCTGACATCACAGCTACAAAATGCAAATGCTTGTGAGGCAGCTAGGTTTTCGAATTATTGCAGGTTTTAAGTGTGGACGAAATAAGATTTAGGCGTTTTTGTAACGTATATAGAGGACTACAGAATGTTGTGATCCCCTAGTCCCCCTAGTCCTAACAGGTCTAAACTTTGGCACGCGACCACTAATTGATTCATTCCAACGATGCATCTAGAAACGTCTCTGCTACTAATTTTGATTCAAAACCTTTTTCCTAAAATAGTGTGAATCAAACGTCTATCAATTTTCGTAAAACCACCCGACAATACGGACGGACGTGCCGTGTTTATTTTTGTAAGTGTGCCGTGTATGAGTATTTTCACTGGATGGGCGGTGTACTCGCACGCTATTATTCCTTTGAAGAATATCCTAATACTATGACAGTGCTGCATGTAAAAAACTACTTTGCGGATTCGGGAGGAGCAGACATTTGAGTTTGAATTCAAGAATTGTATGAGAGGCTCAAAATTCTCTTTAGCAACTTAAATATTAACCAATCTATCATATTCAAGGGAGGGATGTAAGTTAATTATACGAGTAGGTTTTCCCTTCAAATGATGCTGTTTGTTTACTCATGAAATATTAAAAAAGTCAGAAGAGGTATTTTTTTACTCAAGAAAAATAGAAAAAACAACCGAGTAAATCATATTTTTCATAAGATCACTGTCCATGTCTAGGGGAGCCCTTAGTTTATGTTCAATTCATACGCGATTTCAGAGCGGGTATTTTGCTCTTGCTTTATATTAGCAATATAAAATTAATTTGATAATTGTTTTTGGAAGGCAGAAAACTTTACTTTTACGTCCAAAACTTCAGTCATGACCCTGGCTTGGGAGACTGAGCGTGAAATAAATGACTTGAACTCAAATATGTGCAGTTTCTACTTACCTTTAGGCAAAAGATACTCCAGCTATTTTTCAAGTCTTTAGACTTTCAAAACGATTGGAACGCAAAAAATTCCAAGTGAGAATCGCAAGACGAAATTAGTCTGAAAAATAACTTGTTTTACCCAACTGTTTCCTTTTTCAATCTCATACATTTAAATAAAATTGAAGTCATTTGTTTGGTGTTGTACTGCGATGAATTCACTCGTTTACAGTTTGTAAAATGTTATAAATAATTAAATGAAAAAAGTGAGAAAAACACTTCAAGTAATCTAGTTAATAACCTGTGGAGAGTTACGAAATCGATGGATTAAAATCATCCAATCAAAGCTAAAGCAGGGCTATTAACACTGATAGGAAAGAAAAATCATTTATAAATAAAACAGAATTTCTGCCAGGAGTAATCTCTGAAGAATCCCTACACGGCCTCTCGTGTTTAACCGACAGTGTATGTAAAAATCAACAATCGAGCGACAGTTGCAAAAATCGGATTGCTTTCATTGAGCTATTTTGAAATACAGTATAACATTCGAAATTTTATTGTTTGCAACGATCCAATGTAAAGAGTAAGGGAATTAAATACGACAAATACCATTGCTTTGATATAATAGTACTGGGTCGAGATTAGTAAAAAATGCTTTTTTTTTCAATACTAGAAGCACCATTATGAAGCTCAGTAGTCAATGATCAATTAAAAAAACTGAAATCACGAAAAGTAAAAAATCCCTATCACGATCTAACTTGGAACCTCCCTCCCTACCGCTCCTGTATGAAAAAGGAAAAGATCTAAATGTACGAACAGAGAAGACTTCCGACCTCAGCTGAAAGTGATAAAGGAAGGTAGATGAACCTAGATGAAGCACAACGTTTCTCAGGCTGAGCTTGTTTGGACTTCGAGTCTGTTCCCAGCCTGTGTTAAGCCGTTAAATAAAAAAATAAAAATATATATATAAAACGTTGAACCGGTGAACAAAGTAGTAACACTACGGAACTACCGAAACGTTAAGAGTCATGATTTTATCCGCTGGTTTGTGTTTTCATGAATAAACTGTTGGTTTGGAAGATGTAGTTCTACTCTTTTCAACTCTGGAATCTCATTTCATGGTATCACTATTGAATAGATCTTACACACTGTCCTTCTTCAACTTCCTGATCGTCGTTCATCTACCTTCCTTTATCACTCTCAGCTGAGGTCGAAAGTCTTGTTCTGTTCGTACATTTAGATATTTTCCTTTTTCATACAGGAGCGGTAGGGAGGGAGGTTTCAAGTTAAATCGTGATAGGGATTTTTTACTTTTCGTGATTTGTGATGAACATGTTCTAAACTTCGTGAATCGTGAATTTTCTTGAATTTTCGCACTTACTGCCCCTGTTCATTCCGTGCACTATCCGTGGCGGATTTCTCTTTTACTTCTTTTCAAGATAGCGAAATAACACACGTTTAGTAAGGAAAAAATTACGTCCGCTTTCGGGTTTAAAGAACCTTTTTAATTGATCATTCTCAATTCTCTTTGTTATTCATTTCTCAGGTAGAACCAACTCAATCTCTAGACATGGCTGCAGACTTGAGGACTAATACTAAGAAAAGCTGCAGAATCTACATAGGATTAGGCAAAAAAAGGTATATATCTTTTGCCTCATGTACAAGATAAGCATGTGCACTAGCTAAACTGATATTGAATGCACTGTTACTATTCTCACTGGGGAATTTAAGCATACAAAGCTTTAAAAGAAGAATTTATAAAGAGTTCGTGTTTAATATGGTTCATAGAGTCTCGTGGAATGCATTTATCACTTCCAATACCCTTTATAAGCCGCCCCGTTCGAGCTGAAGTCACTTTTGAGCTCGTTTCCGTACAGCTTCAAAGAAGAAAGAAAAACTGGTTTGCTACTCTTTTCATCGCTGCGCCCTAAGTACTTCACTAACATGGCACAAGTTCCAGCCCAAGTCGATCAGGCAGCCATTGACGCTGCCCTAGCGGGTCGGAATCCACCACAGAATCAAAACGACCAGCAGCAGCAGGATCCTCCCCATGAGGAAGCGGCCCAGGCAGAAGTGGTAAGCTTATAACCCTTCGTTTTCTAGTCCTTTAGTTTCGCTATTCGTAGTAATGGAGATACGGTCAGAGAGCCGAGTTTGTCACTATTCTAGTTTATATACTTCAATTGGCATGGTTCAGCGATTGGTTTCGCTCAAATTTTTTCTCTTTAGAACTATGGAGATATGGCCAAGGAGCCGAGTTTGTCATTGATGCTAGTTTGTAGAGTGCAATTTGGCATGGTTCAGCGATTAGTTTCGCTCAAAATGTTTCTCTTTAGAACAATGGAGATATGGCCAGAGAGCCGAGTTTGTAATTTATGCTAGTTTTTAGAGTTCATTTGGCATGGTTCAGCGATTAGTTTCGCTCAAAATGTTTCTCTTTAGAACAATGGAGATATGAGTGGCCAGAGAGCCGAGTTTGTAATCTATGCTAGTTTTTTAGAGTTCATTTGGCATGGTTCAGCGATTAGTTTCGCTCAAAATGTTTCTCTTTAGAACTATGGAGATATGGCCAGAGAGCCGAGTTTGTAGTTGATTTTTAGTTTATAGAGTTCATTTGGCATGGTTCAGCGATTGGTTTCGCTCAAAATATTTCTCTTTTAACAATGAAGATATGGCCAGAGAGCCGAGTTTGTTGTTTGATTCTAGTTTATTAGAGTTCAATTGGCATGGTTCAGCGATTAGTTTCGCTCAAAATGTTTCTCTTTAGAACAATGGAGATATGGCCAGAGAGCCGAGTTTGTAATTGATTCTAGTTTATAGAGTTTCAATTGGCATGGTTCAGCGATTTAGTTTCGCTCAAAATATTTCTCTTTAGAATAATGGAGATATGGCCAGAGAGCCGAGTTTGAATTGATTCTAGTTGATATAGTTCAATTGGCATGGTTCAGCGATTTAGTTTCGCTCACAATATTTCTCTTTAGAACTATATAGATATGGCCAGAGAGCCGAGTTTGTATTGATTTTAGTTTATAGAGTTCATTTGGCATGTTTCAGCGATTGGTTTCGCTCAAATTGTTTCTCTTTAGAATAATGGAGATATGGCCAGAGAGCCGAGTTTGTATTGATTTTAGTTTATAGAGTTCATTTGGCATGGTTCAGCGATTGGTTTCGCTCAAAATGTTTCTCTTTAGAACAATGGAGATATGGCCAGAGAGCCGAGTTTGTAATTGATCATTCTAGTTGTTAGAGTTCAATGGGCAGGGTTCAGCGATCAGTTTCACTCCAAATGTTTCTCTTTAGAACTTTAGAGATATGGCCAGAGAGCCGAGTTTGTAATTGTTTCTAGTTTTTAGATAGAGTTCAATTGGCATGGCTTAGCGATCAGTTTCGCTCAACTATTTGTTTCTCTCTAGACCTATGAAGAGCCGAGTTTGTAATTTCTTTTAGTTTATAGAGTTCAATTGGTATGTTTTCAGCGATTATAGTTTCGCTCTAGTTGTTTCTTTTTAGAACCATGGAGATATGGCCAGATAGCCGAGTGTGTAATTGATTTTAGTCTATAGAGTTCAATTGCCATAGTTTAGCGTTTTAGTTCGCTCCAATTCTTCTCTTTAGGACGATGGAGATATGACCGGAGAGCCGAGTCTGTTTCTAATTTTTAGTCTATAAAAGTTTAAATTACTATGGTTCAGCTATTTAACTCGATCACAGTTTAGCTCTTGTGAAACTGATCCTGTTATTTCACATATTGTTTATGGGGAAGCATAAATGTGACTTTAACCGGTCTATTATGTCTTTTTCTCATAACGCTTTATGCTGTGCAAAATTAGTTTCAAAATAGTTTTCATTAACAGTTTTGTTGTTGATAAATTTCGAATAAGCAGAATTTTGTGTCAAGACGTTAGGATAATAGTAACTCATATTAGGATGATTTCGAGTGTAGAAGACAAGATGTTCTATGACTTCTTTATGCTTTACATGGCGTCCAGCATTTATACGTGTTCAATCATTGAGATAACCTTTGGGTCATTTATCCTATATCCATAACATGCCTGAACAAGTTATAGATCCTTAAAAGCTTGTTAATAAGCTACATATCTTATCTATAATTAATACATCGAGTATGCGAGACTATTAAACAAATTTGGGTCTGAACTGTCATGTCAATTGGGAACCATTAATAGTCGCCGTTCTACGCACGCGTGCTCTAACTCAGTGGCCTAAGATTCAAATTTGTTTAATGAATTACACACTCTGGCCGTGCTCAAGGCATAATGTTTTTTGTTACATCTTCGTCCAAGCGTATTGATTTTGACATTATTCGATCTGTGATAGTCGTATTCATTGTTGGTTTAGCAGTGTACCCTTTTTCTTATACTTAGTCGTTTCCTCCCCCAGGACCTTAAGGCTTTGGAGGAAAAAGTAAATGCTCTGCAGACTGCTGTAGCGTCCAACAACGTCGACCATGCTCTTGAGTCTGTTAGACGTTTGGCTAACCGGCCTCGTGCTCTTGTGGACAACCACGCCCTCTTTGCCGCCCTAGAGCAGTTATCCGACGTCGCCAGATCCGTGGGGCATAAAGATCTAAAAAAATACGAAGCTATGGTGCGGCAATGTCGTCCACTGGTGGGAGACGGCCGTTTTGTCTCCGTCATCACGCGACTCCTGGGTAGCGCAGAAGACCAACTGGTCGGCTCGCAAATTCAAAAATTGTTGAAATCCGAAGCAGCCTCAGCCCACCCGAGGAGCTCTTTGTCAGCCCCACAATATGGTTTTTCGAGGCCCGTTTTCCATCCCTATGCCGATAACAGCCGCGGCCGGGGTCGTGGTAGTATGTCTCCAAACCGCTGTTACTCTTGTGGTAGATGGGGACATTTCGCCCGCGCCTGCCCAGAACGTCGCTAGGCTTCTCATAACCTACACCCTTGTTTCCCAGTACCGGCCGTTTAGTCTTTTGACCCCTGACGTGACGTCACTTGTATTTGATCATGATTAAAATCGTTTGCTAACGTACGTTGATCCTTTCTGATTTTCTTTGGGTTGGGCACTGTTTTACCCCGGTTTTTTTTTTTTTTTTTTTTTTTTTTTTTTTTTTTTTTCTCCCTTGCTAAGCCGCCTCGAAGGGGTTATCTAATACCCTTCATTACTCTGTCCCTGGACGGGGTATTTCGGGGCTGCTTCGCTTGGGGTGGTTATTTTCCCTTCCCATTACGCGCTTTGATCCATTGTGTCCTTTTTCCCAGGCCTCGTCTCGTACTCCTCGCCCTTTTTCGCCTCAGGGAGTTTCACCTGGATCAGTAAAAATCCGCTGGTGTGATTGGAAGGGAGACATCCCAAGCGTGGCAGCCCCACTACCCTCACCAGAGCTAGTTGCCAGTTTGACGGTCAAAGCCTCTGCCAGGGACCTGCTGTTCAGAGATCCCAACCATTTTGTCGCGGGGGAAATCCATCGTCATGTAGAAGCGTGGGAGAAAATTGTCGACCCTTCCCCTAAAGGGCAAGAGATCTTGGATTACATATCCTCCGCGGTTAACGTTGAAGATTTTTTCATCCCATTTAATGGCGATTTCCAAGGTCGGCGCTACAATTCCTCTACTCCACCGCCAGCGCTGTTCCCGAATAATCCATCTTGTTCTGGTTTCGAAGATTTCATCAGCTCCACCCTCTTAGAACGCTTACGAAACGGTTCTATGTCCCTGTGGGGTAAAGTCGGTGAAGTCCACCCCCCGCACCTCGTCATGCCTATTACTATAGAACCCAGCAAACCAAGAATGTGTCATGACGAGCGTTTTCTGAACTTATGGATTAGAGACTTACCCCTCACCCTAGACTATATCTCTAACCTCCCACGTTACGTGCAGAAAGGGCACTTTCAAACCACCATGGACGACAAAAGTGGATACGACCACGTTCGCCTCTCGCCAGGAAGCCATACCTATTTTGGCGTCCTATGGGACGGGTGGTACTTAGTGTTTAAGACTATACCCTTTGGATGGAAGGCCAGTGCGTATATCTACCATTCCATTGGCCTAGCAGCCACCTCGTATGTACGCACATTAGGAGTTCCGTGCAGCCAGTATATCGACGACAGACACGTGGGTCAGTTGGCACCCCACTTTGATTTCACCTTTTCAAAGTGCTCTGGCCCATGGTCCGATTTTGAGTTAGCAGACTCGGCGTGTTTCATCTGTGCAGCAGTCTTGATTTCGTTGGGATACTTTATTGGTCTGCCCAAGTCTTGCTTGGTCCCAGTCCATTCCCCGAAATATCTAGGGTTTCTGGTAGACTCTGAGCGTTGTGCTTTCGTCATTCCACAAGTCAAAAAAGAGAAGTTTGCTACCCTTCGGGAAGCCATTTTGGAAAAACGTTCCGTATCCATCAAGTCCCTTCAACGACTCGCGGGGAAAATCACTTCATTTATTATCGCAGTACCTGCCGCTCAACTCTACGCCAGGGAAATCTACCTGGCTATCTCAGGTGGTTTCAAGTCCTCTCGCCCCATTAAAGTTTCTGGCGCGTTACGAAAAGAAATCGAATACTGGCGTTTTCTAGACTCCTGGAAAGATTGTCTCCCCTGGCTACAAGAGCGTCACACAGTGGTGAAAATCTTCGCAGACGCTTCCGATAGTGCTTGGGGAGGTACTCTTCAGTCCCCCGGCCATGAGGTGATTTCGTTCCGCGACTATTGGCCTGAAGCCCTCGCCTATTGTCCTATCGTCATCAAGGAAGCACACGCCCTGATTTATACACTCCAAGCGGCAAGGTCCTCCATCGTTAATGCTCGACTGGATGTCTACACAGATAACATGGCCTTTTTGTTTTCATGGAAAAAGCAAGGTGGAAGAAATAGACAGCTAAACTCAGCTCTCAAAGATCTCCACCGCATCCTTTTGGATTCCAACGCCTCCATGTGCCTTAATTTTGTACCTTCTCTGAAGAATCCTGCTGACCTTCCCTCTAGAGTGCTCTCCGACAAAGACTGCAAGCTAGCCGCCACCCCCTGGCGTCTTGTCGAGAGATGTTTCGGCCCTCACTCTATCGACCTCATGGCTCTCGAATCTAATGTCCAGTGCAACTCCTCAGGTCAAGTCCTCCGGTATTTTTCTCCGTTCCCGTCCCCGTCCTCCGAGGGGGTGAATGTATTCGCGCAAGACATCGGATCCTCCGAAAACGCCTATGTTTTTCCACCGTTCGTCCTGATAGGACCCCTGCTGAGATTCTTGAGAGAATCCAAGGTCTCGTTCTCAATGGTAGTCCCCCTTCTCCGTCCCGTCCCGTACTGGTGGCCTTTGCTGACGGCCTACGCAAGTGCCTCTTTTAGATTGGGAAGAAAAGGAGACCCCAATATTCTTCTTTTCCCTTCCCAGATGGGACAGTTTATCAGTCGTCCGTTGCAATGGGACCTCTTCGTGTTTAGAGTTGTTTCGCGTGCCGAATAATTTCAAACTCACAGTTTTTGGGGGTTTTCATGTTCGTGCTTATTTTCCGTTGGCAGGGTCGCCCACGAATTTGGAGACCAGCGGCTCCGTGCCCCGAGTGCGCTTACCTTAACGATGAGACGTTCAATTTCTGCCAATGATGTGGTTTTCAGAAAAACACCATTCCACCTGTTGCTCTGCAACCCATCTCTGTGGACATGGAAGCCATCGAACGCCGACTCTGTCAGTTAAAAGCCGTGCGTGATCAAAAGCCCTATGAAAAGCAAAAGTCCGCTCTGCATCGTGAGCTATTGAGTTTTCTCGGGGTTTTGTCCCCGCCCAAGTCCCTACACACCTCCGCTCCGCGTGATATTGTCAAATTTCTGATCTGGAAAGACTCTCGTGGACGAACCAAGGTTCACCGGCGCTCTTGTAAGAACGTGGGCAGCTCCTCTACCCTCTGCGACTGTCCCACTAGACTCGCTGCAGGAACTGTAGATAATATCATTGGAAAACTGCGCGCCATCTTTACCAAAGAAGGTCTCGGGGGAGACTGGGACGACAGACTAGGTATTGGGAATCCCGTTTCTCATCCTTCCGTAAAGGAATACTTGAAGTGTATTCGGGAGGAACAAGCTCAAGCCAGGGTCCGCCCTCGAAAGGCTATTCCGCTTTTTCTCGACAAATTAGAAAAACTGCTCTCTTACATTTGGGAACAATTGCATTGTAAAGAGTTGTCGCCCATAGCTCTGTATATATTGAGTCGCGACTTATGTTTCTTTAGTGTAGATTTCTTTTCGGGAGACCGATCCTCAGACCTTGGAAGGATCGTCACCAAGGAGATTTTGTTTTTCCCCGATATGTCTGGTATTTTATTTAATCAGACCTTTGGCAAAACTTTACGAGGTCATAACGAGAATACTTTCGCTATTCGTCGTTGTGACCATGAGGTTCTGTGTCCTGTCAAGAATTTCTTGCGTTATTTAACCATTTGTCAGCTCCTTAAGCTAGACTTGCGTTCAGGGCTTTTATTTCGAGCTACTAAAGGCAATTCGGTCACCGAAGACGCGTTTCTCGGTTCAGCTGTGTATAATAGATTAAAACTATATCTAGGCGCGATCGGTCTTGACCAGGGAGAAACCCCCCATAGTTCCCGCGCGGGATGTTCCCTCACCTTGACCATGTTAGGGGTGCCTGAAAAGGATATAGCACATCATGTTGGCTGGTCTTCCCCTGACATGCTCCGCTATTATAATAATTTGAGCCCGGTCTTACAACCGAGTTCCCCTGCAGCAGTCTTGTCCGCTTGTGTGGCGCAAAACACTACCCCAGAAGTCCTAGCAACTTATAGGTCTCTTGATGACATTTCCGATTTTTTGCAGGTAGATCAGAGATTAAAAGGCAATTAGTACGCTAGAACACGCACTCAAAACCCGTTTCACTATAATTAGTACCTATTAGTACCATTTCAACCCCCTATTTCCTACTGCTTAATTATCATTATGTAGTGCTAAAATTTAGTATTTATTTCAACAAATTTAGTACGAGCACCTGCGCGGCCTTTGTTATCATTACGGTAACCTTAACCCTATGTCAGACTTGGGTATATCATAACTTATTACTAAAATCTGTGTTAACTAGAGTTCTGAGTTATGGGAGAGTACATCATTTAGGGAGAAAACCACTTCTTCATCTTCACCTCTCTCCATACTTCTGCTGCCTTTTTGGGGAGGTGTCCGCCAATGGTTTGACAGGGAGCGTTTGCCGTAGGGCCGATTTGTTCCCATATCTTAATTCCCCTGCGTGCTCTAGGCTTTGTGTGCGGATTTCCATAGTGAGAATATATTACTATTCTCACTGGGGAATTTAAGCATACAAAGCTTTAAAAGAAGAATTTATAAAGAGTTCGTGTTTAATATGGTTCATAGAGTCTCGTGGAATGCATTTATCACTTCCAATACCCTTTATAAGCCGCCCCGTTCGAGCTGAAGTCACTTTTGAGCTCGTTTCCGGGAAGCGAGAAGAAAAAGAAAAACTCCCACCCTCCTCCCCGCAGCGATGAAAGCTATTTTTCCCACTGGGTATTCCGCTCACAAAGCCTCCGGGCCGATTTGTTCCCATATCTTAATTCCCCTGCGTGCTCTAGGCTTTGTGTGCGGATTTCCATAGTGAGAATATATTACTATTTATAATTAGGACTTTATCCCACACCATAGAAAACACTGCATTGCAATCAGATATATGTTAATTTGTTGGTATAACACATCCTTCCCACATCGTCTGATCCAATGCGCTGCTCTCTGATCTCAGTTATTTTCTGTGCTGTGGGATAAAATTCTTATTGCAATTCTCAATATTTTGCAAAGTCAAACATTTCAATGGCTTGTGGTGAAAATGGTTTTCTGCTGTCGTCAATTAATAATTCGGTAGGAACCCTCATACTGGTGGCAGTGAAAATCCAAGTTCCAACAATACAATACAATAATATTTATTCATACCAAAGTGCTTTACACAAAATTAGTAATAATTATATGTGTATACACCTACTTGCAAAAAGGTTGTCATAGAAAAATTGAAAAATACACTTTAGTACTTTAGTGAATCAGTAAATTTGCAGATTAGGAATAAATTATCAGTGACGTCAGACTCACGGGCGCCCGAATCAGATCATACCAGGTAACGCCAGGCAGCACCTGAATTGCTGGTTTTAGTAACGATCTCTTGAATAATCACACATAAAACTTTTATAACGATTAAAACAGAGTTTCAAAAACCTTAAAATTTGAGCTAGGGATGCCTGTGGTTGAAATCTGGCGCATGCGCAGACAAACTGTATATATGCTGATACATATACAAAATTACACAGATGTTTATCAAAATTACAAAAAAAACAGTTATCTACAAATTGAAAATAGACAAAAAGATGAGAAGACCGTTACGCTTGTAGTGAACTACAACTAGCTCGACATACAAGTTAATGCCCCCCATGGCTCAAGTTCCAGTCAGAGTGCCGTCAAAACAAGTCTTAGCGGCAGTGAATCCACCAGTTCAGGCCATGAACCAACCGGCAGTTAACCCACCAGCCGTCAACCCGTCGGCTGTAAATCCACCAGTGATAAATGTACCGGCAACAAATCCACCCATTTTTCATTTTTGCATCTAATTAGGTATTTGTATATATGCATAAATGTATACTACAACGTTTCTGCAATCGAGTGTATGTATATGTGTATAATATAAATATATTTATCATATGACCGTATTTCAATGTACGCGTGATTCTAAAAAAAACCTTTGGGGAAAATGTCGTCAGCAAAAAAAGTACGCTTTTCCGAAAAGTGTAATAATTTCCCGTTCGGACTCGCCGTTCGGACTCGCTGCCGAGTGTAACAATGTCCAACGATAGCGAGTTTTACTATCCCCTAGAACTAACAGATGCTGAACTTATAGAGCAGGCGACATGTTTCGAGACTGAAAACCAACAAGATATGCTGAAATCAGATGAAGAAATTCAAGCGTTCATTAGAGGACAACAACAATCTAGTACAATGAAGAAGACAAAATACGACGTAAACATCTTCAAAAAGTTCCTAATTGGTGTCAAAGATGAAAGAGAAATCACATCAATCCCTTCAACCGACCTAAACAGGCTGCTTAGTAACTTTTACATGACTGTAAAAAGAAAAGACAACACAGAGTACGAACCTGACACAATCTCCTCCATTGCTAGAAGTATCCAAAGGTATCTCGACGACAACAACGCAAAGATGAATATCCTTAAAGACGACGAATTCAAAACGTCCAGAGAAGTACTGAAATCCAAAAGGAGGGGCCTGAGGAAGCAGGGGAAAGGCAACAAGCCAAATGCCACTGTAGCTTTAACAACAGAAGATGTCGAAAAGATATATGAAGGAAAAGAGTTTGGCTATCACAGTCCTGAAGCACTGTCACGCACGATGTGGTATCTCCTAACACTGCACTTTGGCCATAGAGCCCAACATGAATCAAGGCAATTAATGTATGCCGACGTTGAGCTTAAAACAGACACCACCACAAATGAGGAGTACTTGGAATGGAAAAAAGAAAGAGAGTCCAAAACACGTCATGGAGATGAAAATGAACACCGAAGAGCCTTCTGTTCTAAAGCCTATGCGACTGGCGACAAGAATTGTCCTGTCACTTGCTACAAAGAGTTCGTTTCGAGACGCCCGGAGAGCTCAAAAACGCCAGAAAGTCCCTTTTTTCTCATCATTAATCAAAGAAGAAGACCAGAAGAGAAGCTTTGGTTTTTGAATAGACCAATGGGCCAAAATTCCATCGGCAAGTTTATGTCCAGCGCCACAAAGAGTTTAAATCTCGAGCAAAGAGGGAAAATGACCAACCACTCGGTGCGAAAGACCTGCATCAAAACTCTCCTCGACTCGGGAATTTCACACAACACCGTGGCCCAGTTGAGTGGACACAAAAGCCTGAAAAGCCTCGATAGTTACGCTGTAGCTTCACATTCTCAGCAGCGTGAGATGTCAAAAATCCTCAGCGGACACAACAGCAACAACACCTGCAGTTCAACCTTCACGAAGCCATCTTCATCTCTAAAAGTTGAGCCGTTTTCAGATGCAAATGTCGACCAGAACACCAGGTCTTTATTCTCTGGGGCGAATATTGGCGTTCTAAATATCCAAAACCTCAGCATTCCGACTGGAATCTCTTCTACTTCTCCAGCAAACGAAAGCGTGTACCGTAAAAGACGCCGCTACATCATTGAGTCAGATGACGAAGATTGAACTGTTTTGAAAAACTTTTATGCACTCCTTTTTTCTTGTTATAATACTTTACAAATTACATAGCCTTTTTGGAATGACTTTGGAACTTTTTAAAATGGAAATTGTATAAATATTTACATTTCATGATGAGATATTTCCACCGTAAATCGTTGACAACTATTAAAAATATTTTTGCAAACTCGTGTTTTTGTAAGACGGCAACTTTATTGGCTTCCCGTCAATCATGTAAAAACTACGCATTTTGATTCGCATTTATTAAAAACGCTTTGAAATCGATTTTTTATATGTGGTCATATGATAAAATGCTTATTGACTGAGTTAAGGTCGGTCCGAACGGGAAAATATTTGGCTCTCGGTCCTTGGCACGGAACTCGCTGCGCTCGTTCCGTACTTCGTACCTCGAGCCAAATATTTTCCCGTTCGGACCTCCCACTCAGTCAATAAGTACATAGTATTGTGTCCATTTGTGTGGTTACCAGTTGGATTTTTTTATCTCTAATTAATTCCTAATAAATAGTTTTAGTCATTTTTTCATTTTTTTTTCATTTTTTCATTTTTGCATTTCGGGGTATGTGGCATAAATACAATTAATTCGAAAAACGTTTCAGGTGTCGATCATCAAATGGTCAACTGTCTGAAGACGAGTTCCCCATCAGGATAGGATTTCCTAATGCAAGGTATTCAACAATTACTACATTTCTATCATTCTGTAATTTATGGATAGATAGACGGACGACACAGGGGTGGAAAAGTTCTTTAAAGAAAACATTTTTTTCTCATGCTAGATATCGTTTTTTTTCCAGGTCAATAACCTGAGTATCAGGCTCTCTAAGCTGGGGGAGGAAGGGAAGGGGGAGTGGAGAGGGGAAAGGAGAGCCTGACACAAACACGTATCGAGCCGCCTTCCGCCCCTTTTAGACTTTCTGATACGCCCTCACAATATTGGCCAATCCCATTCACTTCCGGTTTGGAGATGAAGTGACAACTGTCAAAACATGAAAATTGTGCGCTGTTTATAGTACACATGAAATGTCGAGAGCGGTCGAAAAAAATTGCTGTTTATATCGAGAAAATCTACAAACTAAGTATGGATTTCGTGCATCAACCGTCCCTTTGTTTTGTGCCACGACAAATAAAGAATATTGCTCGTCATTTGGTGGAATAGCCTACAGCACTTACAAGCCCTTGGAATTGTTGTTCAACATCAAGACGAGAGAGGTTCCGTCTGTAATAGATGTGCACGAAAGATTGTTAACTGCTGGAAGTCATATTCAGAAATTGGAAGAGTTCTACTTCCACAGCACACACTCCACAAGCAATAGCGTACAAGCGTTTGCCTGCGTCCCGAACACCAAATGGAATAACACCGCATTCGAAGTGCTTGAAAGCGAAGGTGGCTAGCAATGGAAATTCTCCTACTTCGAAGCAGCAGTTGTTCTCCGACACACCAAGCTGCCCATCGGATGAATATTGCATTGTTGAGGACCATATTTCTAGCTTAATGAAACTTCCAGTAACTGAAGAATCTGACGAACGGCCAAGCTTAATCTAGGGGAACTTCTCCAAAAATTTACGGTTCACGGAAAGACACAAAATCCCCGATGTACTGAATTTTAGCATGACGTCACGATCATTGCGCGCCCGCGATTCAGGCAGCGGTAAACAAATTAGTATCCATAGCAACTAATTAAAAGCGGCCGGCCGGCGATGAGCTGCGAAATGGTTTACCAAAATAAAGTGAAAAAATTGCTTGTTGTTTTTAACTTTGAATGGGATTTTTCTAATTATTTAGCTCAAATATCTACTTATATGAATGCCAAGGCCAAAGAAAAGGCCTCATCAACAATTTAATTCCAGCAATCAACCACCGAGTCAACCAAAAACAAAGAAATTACACGAAAATCAATCTCTTACGTCCGTAAATGTTGAGTGCGATCTTTGTTGCTGTTTGACTGTTTCGGCCGAAAACCAGCAATTCAAACTTGATCTTGGCAAACAACTAGAGCTAGAAGATACCTGGAAACTCAGCTATGAAAAAGAGAAAGAATTAACATCGAAATTGGCAAAAGAAGTAGTCGGACTACGAGAAGAATTACTATGCGTACGAGATAAGTATGTAAGCAAAGTAGCAAACTTAAATTTACGAATTAGAGAGCTTAAAGATGAGGGAGAAACGTTGATGGCCGATATCAAAAATGAAAAAAGTAAAACAGTACAAAGAGGCCATGAACTTCGTGGGGCAAGGGCAAGACTTACACGAGAAAAAAAGAAGACAAAAAGTGATTTAGTAGAACAAATGTTAATTTTCCAGTTCCAGTCTCGTACGTTTCTTCGTCATTTCCTTCGATTTTCCGACTCGAAGCAGCTGTACAAAAATCATTATAGGATTCCAAGGGAACTCGGCAGCAACTACATTTTGCTTCCAAGACCAAGATAGGTAAATTTTAAAAATTTTTATCGTTTCCTTTTTGGAAATTTTGATTTTTCCTCGCACCAAATCTGTCTTCAAACAATACAAACGGAGCTTATGGTCGTTTCTTGACCAAATTCGAAAAATCCGAAACGATAAAAACATAGATAATATCATTAACCTGCATTCTGGTCGCTTAAACTTTAAATATTTTTAAATACAGCATCGCCATTTCGAAAATGAAATCTCGCCATTGCCGCCATTGCACAATGCACTTTGGTCCATGCGCTATTTTGACACGTTCGTGACGTCATGCATAAATTAAAATCAAAGTAATCTGATGGTCCGTGAACCGTAAAATTATAATGCTTTGGGGTCTCTTCAAATCAGTGATTTCAAATCTTGAAAATGTCTTAAACTACTCTAATAAATATTCTTATTATATGTGAAATAATACTAGATTCAGTAAATTTTAATATCTTTTTTTGAAAAGTTATTCTCATAATTGTTGTTCCCTCAGGTTTTCGTAGGTTATCCGGTATCAACGGAAATGTTGGAGTGGAGCTGTGAAGAGCTATATAAAATTAGATTAGATTCTTTTGTCCTTTTACCCAATCACCGCAAAGTCCGGAATTCGGACGCGAACACAACGGTCGATATGTGTTTGTGTCAGGCTCTCCTTTCCTCTCTTCCCCTCCTCCCCAGTCCCCTCCCCGCCCTTCCCCTAGAGCCTGATACTCAGGTTATCAGTTCAACAAATAACACAGCAAGCCATGAAGATAGTGATTCAGGCGAGGAGTCAATTAGTTACAAAAGGTAATTTACCTGGTATAAAAACTGGTAGATTATGATCTTGTTTGTCTTTGTGTATGTATGTCTGTATGTGTGGTTGCCATTCTGTTTTCTTTTTTCCTTATTCGAAGCCTGAATGGAAAATAAAAACTTTATATGTTTTTATTGATGGAAAGATGAACAACGCAGGGGTGGAAAAGGTCTTTAAAGAAAATATTTTTCTCATCTTAAATCACAGGTATCCCAAGCTGGGTTTTTGTGGTATCCTATCGAACTTATAAGGCAATGTATGGCGAATTCAATAAATCATACAAATAAATGTTCTAACTTATGTCTTGTCTTTTCCTTTGAGTCTCTGTGAAGTTTCAGGTCATTTACATCGATAATGAAAGATCGATCGATCGTGAAAGAAAGACGCCCGTTTTTAAGTGGAGCGGGACAAAGTTTGAGGAAGGCAGCAGTCTGTGTAAGTACCTGCTCGAGCCAACGGAGCCCCAGCAGTCACGCAGAGCTGTTCCTCGAAACATCGCACACAATACTTTGTTTTTGTTAGACGTCAAAAATCTGAGTCATCGTGACGACTGGAAGTCAGACGAAGTGGATGTGTGGAAACACAATGGCAAACACGAGTGCACTCTTGCCCTACTCAGAGGTGAATTTATAGAGGTCGACGAGTCCTTCTCCCCTTCTAAGATCAGGTCGTGTGTATTGGACAACCCTCATATACGAGGGTTGTCCAATACACACGACCTGATACGAGTGGTGAATTTGCTTCACGACTCGTACAGGTCGTGAATATAATAAGTATGCATAAAACGAGCATATTAATTTATTATGTCATATGATGAATAAATGAATAATTAAGAGACTTAGTTATTTTCAAAGTTAAAAAATAGGCAAGCTCACAGGGGCCCTAAAAACTCGTACCACTCGTACGACTCGTAAGAACCATTTACGACCCGTGCATATCATTATCCACTGGTACAGGTGGTGAAAATAGTATGTGGGAACCCTGTGGTATAGCCTGAATAAATTATGGACTTAGTGTTTTGGCATGCTCACAGGGGCCCTAAAAACTCGACCACTCGTACCACTCGTACGACTCGTAAGAACCATTTACGACCCGTGCATATCATTATCCACTGGTACAGGTGGTGAAAATAGTATGTGGGAACCCTGTGGTATAGCCTGAATAAATTATGGACTTAGCATTTTGGCATGCTCACAGGGGCCCTAAAAACTCGTACCACTCGTACCACTCGTACGACTCATAAGAACCATTTACGACCCGTGCATATCATTATCTACTGGTAGGAGGCAAGTAAAATATATGTCGATGATGGGTAAAATCTCTTGCTCCGAAGGTAGCTAGATGTTTGAAGAAGTTTATTTTAAAGATGATTCGTAGTTGTGTCAATGCGTGATGCCGTTAGATCTAGAAGATGGAAACTAGAGAATCGGCTCTTTCAACCACTCAAAAGTATCTATGTTTAGATAAACTTAAACTTACCTATCTAAAGATGCTAATAGAATGGACGAAAATGTCAGCTTTTACGCTAAAGAAATTGGTTTGCTCATTGCTTAAGCTAACTAGGATGCGTTCGATCGTCCTATAAGCTATAGTCAGGCTGAACAGTCAGTAGGTTTGAACAGTCTTCCATGCTGCATGCTCAAAGAATTAATATTGTAGATCACAATGCAAGTTCTTGATACTATGGCACTTGAATTAAAAACGGAGTATTCTTTGAACTCAGAGAAGGCGACAAGAAGCCAAACATGCAGAACTCAAATTCACTAGTCCGTACTAGCTTGTATCTCATGCAATCGCGACGAGTAAACAAATCAAAAATACTCGACTATATGTCTGACCAGCCAGCTGGGAAGGAAAAAAATACTCCGATACTTATTACTACTATGCCTGAAATGCATCTCTCTAAATTCTATATATTTAAGAAATGTTGATCTTGAATTACTGCGTTCTATATTGTTTTTGAACGATACCTCAGGACCCCTCAGTATACGTAAAACAGTGAAATATACAACACGTCATTAAAGTGTAAGGTTTTACTTTTGTCCTGTCTTCGTGTCTAGTCGTTCTGTCTAGTACTGTTTTACTGAGGTATCGTTCATTGATGGAGTATAAAGCTTCGTTTAAAAATGTTGCTACCACAAATAACTGTGAAATTGCAGCAAACCGACACTGGAAAATAACTCATGAATGTTTACAAGCAAGAATTGACTATTTAGAAGGAGTTTCTTCAAGATTTCCTTGATCTTAAAACTTTCACTGCCGTTTATGCGCTCGGAGTTAGCTATATGTAGGTACGTTACAGAATTTTTTTCCCAGATTTTAATACTTTAATCTTTACCGGCCCTTTCTCAGCATATAAGTTTCAACTCTCAGTCAGTTGCCACTTTTGAGAAATTAAATTTTACATTTGTCGGGTCTGACACTAATTCTGTCGAGAAGTGGAAAGATTCTAATTTTTCTCGACCGATTTTAAGAGGATCAAATAAAGTTCAGACAAAATCCTTTTCATATTTTAAAGATGAAATGTTTTTCTATATTTTTGCAAAGTTTTGGTTTTGATTCGCAGAAGTTATTAATAATAAAAGTCATCAGTTTTCGGCCCGGTTCCAACACAAGAAAACCGCCCTGCCAGCAACAAATCGAAAAAGTGCCATAACTCGTAGAAATTATTATTTTTTAATTCGAAACACATGGTTGACATAGTTTTATGAAAGGGAACTCAAACACTAAGTATCAGGAAGATCGATTTTTAAACCCGAAAGTCGATTGCCAATTCATATGTGAACTCGTAGAGAAAATGTGCATTTATGGAGTTATGTTTACTTATTTATTAAATTCTACTTTGTAAACTTATTTGGTCTTAGCTTGGTTCCTTTAATACAAATGTGATGATGAAAAATATAAATCTTTTATGATTATTATCCTAACTCTAGATGTATGAATGTAGATGTAGATATATGATGTCTTTGAGAACCACTAAGGTTCAGCTAAACATTGTCATTTCATTTAAACAAATTATTGGCAAGATGGCATGACATATTTCTTGAAGTACATGATGTTGGGAAGAAAAAAACATGTATTATTGTTTCTCAAATATGGTATTTGTTACCCTGCTCAGAGCCCATCTTCATCTTATTTAACCCAACAGAGGAAGTTATGCTAGCAGGGTTAGTGTCCATATATAAAGAATGTTATGTATGGTTAGAGAGATACAAAGGTGTAAATTATAGTTTTGAAAGAAGACAGGTGTGTAATAGCCATTAAACAGGGTCATCAATTTCTAAATAAATTGTAATTCTAAAATCAACTTTTAAATTGTAATTCAATGTAAAAGGGCCTAGTTGAAAGTTTTATCTGTGTAACTTTTTTGTGTGAAATCCCTAGTGACATTAATGCATAAGCAACACATCAGCTTTTTGCAATTAGGTGTGACAAAAGTAAAGTTTTTTAAAAACAATTAGCTGCCCCCTCCCTGCAAAGTTTCAGTAAATAGATGCATCCTGTGGATATTGCCTCCATGATGGAATTGCTGGTTTATATCATTTTCAAAGCTATTTCTAAAAAAATTATGAAAATTGAAAGATATTTAGCATCTATTCAAAGAAATTAAATTGAGAAATGAAATGATATCAGAATAGGAAGCCAAATGATTGAGCTCTCTTTGGAATACAAAATGGTTTTGTTATAAATAATGATACATAATAACAGTATACAGTTTTGTCCTCCAAATTGAGCTGCTATGACATTAAAATAAAAGGGGTCTATAGATCTCTTGAACCATAAGTGAGTAGTACATGATTGGTATTATGGTATCGAGAGTCGATTGTGAAAAAATATATTTCTAAGGCTACATTCATTATGTATACTACTGGGGGGCAGAGGAACTTTTTTTAACTGTTTATTTTTTCATATCCCCCAATGTTTACACAAGAAAAATTGCACTCCCCCTCTGGGCTAAAAGAAAAATTATAGATCCCCCCTGCTGTTCTCTTCTCCAAAAAAGACATTTCAGTTCCATTTTTATCAAAATTGTACCTATGCAATCCAGGCCTAGGACCGGTATTGTAATATGGAAGAAGCACTAATAACAGGAACTTCAACTGTATTCTTTTTACAAGAACCACTTCCTCTTCATTGCTTTCATCACTATCAAAATCATCACTACTTTCCTCCTCATCATCATCATCAGAATTCTGATGTTCCTCATCCTCACTGTTGCCATTTTCCAGGTCTTTCTAACAAGTGACAACTTGTGGCCAAGGCTGTAGCCAGACTAAAATGTTTAGTGAGGCAATCACCCTAAAATATTTTGAAATTCAGACTCTTGGAAATGCGATTTCCAGCATTTCAAAAGGCATTTGTGACATATTTATAGTATTAAAGTTATGACAATTTTGCATTTTCTGGCAAAGAAAAAGAAGAGAATTTGTTTGTTTGTTCTTATTAAAGAATTAAAGAAAACTAAAAAAAAAATTAATAATATCTAGCTTGTGCCTCATTGTAGCTATGGCCCTGGTTGTGCCTTAAGTACTTCATCAGCTCGTGGCCATGTTGACTTTGCTATCACTACACTTGCAACAAGCAAACTGGCAACACTGTTGTTGATGAAGATGAGGAAGATGATCTCAACAGTGATGATAACAATGATGACAATGACAAAAATGACAGTGATGATTACCATAATGCAGATAGTGTCAATGATGGTGACAATGACAGTACTGAGAATCCAAATGTTAATTGTTTTCTGCATTTATTCAAAACACAAAGGTCTATTTTACTGGGAATATGATGTTATTCATTGTGATATTCACTGCAAATGTGTGAATTGACATGAAGTTTAAAGACTTGCCTTTACGTAAGCTGCCTGTTTTTTTATTTGTTCACTTCTTGCGTCTGGACCAGCTCGTTATTGTTTTATGGCATAATGAAAAACTGTTGGTTGATAGCATTCAAGCTAAATATTGTTCATTTGTGAAGTACTGTAGGTGAAATAATGATTTGCATACAAAAAAACATTATTGAACAAAAATAGACATTACAAAAAAATTAGCATCCCCCCTTAACTAATATAAAAAAAATTTTGCAATCCCCCCTTTTCATGCCAGTAAATTTTACGATCCCCCCTAAAAATCCTCTGCACCCCCTGCAGCATACATAATGAATGTAGCCTAAGGTCTTGGCACAACAAAAACAAATGATATAGTGAAGAAATATGTTTGTGGGCGAGTCTTTTGAAAACGAGAAATCATATATATCATTGTCATAATATTCAGAGTTGATTCCAAAGGAATATGTTTTTGGGCGAGTCTTTTGAAACATAATATACAGAGTTGATTCCAAAGGCATATGTTGTTGGTGCACGTGGGCGAGTCTTTTGAAAACGAGAAATCATATCAATGTCATAATATTCAGAGTTGATTCCAAAGGCATATGTTTGTGGGCGAGTCTTTTGAAAACGAGAAATCATATCAATGTCATAATATTCAGAGTTGATTCCAAAGGAATATGTTTGTTCTTATGGTAAGTTTATAATTTGTAAACGAATAATATTTGTAAGCGAGTGTATTTTTGAGCGGAGTGTTTTGACAACGAAAGCTACTCATATCATTCATTGTTATTACGGTATTCAGATTCGATTCTAAACGAAGAAAGCCTTAGAAAACGAAGTAAGATAATAACTACACAAGCTTACATTTCGGATTCGTATAAGTTTCGTATGTGCTCATGCAGCGTCAAAGATAAGTAGAAAACAAATCCACCAAAGAATTCTCGTATTCTCCCGGTATTCTATATATGCCCAGCGTCAACAACAAGTATAGATGGCTCGTATATCAGCTTTAGAAAACGAAGTATAACTTATAAGCTTCAGATCGAGCAAATATTTTAGAATCAGGGATCTGGAGCAAATAATTTCACCAGTAGATAATGATATGCACGGGTCGTAAATGGTTCTTACGAGTGGTACGAGTCGTACGAGTGGTCGAGTTGTGGGGGGGGGGTCGAGGAGTGAGGCCATGAGGTACTTAATTTATGCATACCACAGGGTGACCGTCACCATTTATTAGTGTTCCGTTCACCACAGGGTGACCATTTCAAAATTTTGTATGATGAATATGTGATGTAAGAAATTAATATGCTCGTTTTATGCATACTAATAACTTTCACGACCTGTACGAGTGGTGAAGCAAAATCACCACTCGTATCAGGTCGTGTGTATTGGACATACATGCATGTATGTCCAATACACACGACCTGATACGAGTGGTGATTTTGCTTCACCACCTGTACCAGTGGATAATGATATGCACGGGTCGTAAATGGTTCTTACGAGTCGTACGAGTGGTACGAGTTTTTAGGGCCCCTGTGAGCTTGCCTATTTTTTAACTTTGAAAATAACTAAGTCTCTTAATTATTCATTTATTCATCATATGACATAATAAATTAATATGCTCGTTTTATGCATACTTATTATATTCACGACCTGTACGAGTCGTGAAGCAAATTCACCACTCGTATCAGGTCGTGTGTATTGGACAACCCTCACAATGTATTAATGTCAAAGATCTAAAGTTGTCTCAAATTATTGTTCATAAATTTTATGTATTACATTTTTATATTTTATTGATACATTAATATATAGTATTAAACATAGTTATTTTTTTAAATGCTTTAAATTCTCTTAAATATAATAGTATATTATTAGGTTTTATTTATAATCTACAATACTAATTTGTAAAGTGCTGTTGAACCCTGCGGAATTAGCGCTAAATAAATTAGAATTATTATTAAAGAAGGCACGAGGGCTCAACTGCGAGAAAAAAGTTTGTCCCATATGGCAAAGATGGCTTACCAAAAGGTGAATGAACAGATGGGCGGAATTGTGCGAGCTACCTCCAGCAGTGATCTACCTAGAGGAAAAGAACAGGCCAGGTATATGAAAAGAAAGCATTCCAACAATACCAGCAAGATCCTTTTTCCCCTTATACACAGCCGTGTAGTGAAATCCACCACTCATTAGCATTGCGATCAGGGAAGCATGTGCATCCCATGATCACCCGAAAGGAACGATTTGCTAACTTTGTTACTGTAAAGTACCAGCCGTAGCTTATGTGTCCCTTATGTGTCTGATTATATTGTTCAAGTGGCTGAAATATACCATATTATTATTATTATTATTATTATTATTATTATTATTATTATTATTATTATTATTATTATTATTATTATTATTATTATTATTATTATTATTATTATTATTATGTACAGAGTGTCAAATGTTTCTAAAGGCGCTGGCAGAGAAGATTTCAAGGAAAACGAACGAGCCATATGCAGAAACAATCACATACATAAGAACAAAACTATCCTTTGAAATACTTAGATCCATTAATCTATGTGTACGTGGGTCACGAGTTCCTTTTTATAAGAACAATGACTTTTTATTTGATTTTAAACTTAATGTAAATACAACAGAAATCAATTGATTTATTTTTAAATATTTTTCTTCTTAATAATTTTTTACATATTTTATAATTTTTTGTTTTTTAGATCCTTTAATATCGCTCGTTTTAACATTATAATTAATTATTGCTATTATTGTCTTCTTTATTATTGTTATTATAATTATTGTGAAATAAAGTTATTATTCATTATTATTATTATTATTATTATTATTATTATTATTATTATCGATTCCCTAGTGGTGATGCTGGAGAAATGCAAGCGACAGCAGTTTTCGAGGAACGAGGACTTATTTATACAAGAGGTTATTGGTGCTCCTGAGCTTCGAACCGTCTTGTACTTCAAATGGGAAATCGAGGACATTATCACCTTCTGTACAGATCCGAAACATTTCACCATACTTGGGGCTGATCCAACATTCAACCTTGGAAGATTTAACCTTACAGTCACAACCTACCAAAATCTAAAAGTTGTCGACAAACAAACCGGAAAACACCCGATAATGATTGGGCCTGTCTTCATGAGCCAGACTAAATCCTACGATGCTTACCATTACTTTTTCTCGAAGATAGTAGGGCATGCTGAAGATTGTGCCCAGATAATGGTGTTCGGCACGGACGGCGAAGAAGAACTCTTTAAGGCCATGCATCGCGCCTTCCCGCAAGCTATCCACCTGAGGTGCTACAACCACTTTAGGGAAAATTGCATTGATAGACTGCGAAAGTCAAACCTACCAGAAACCAATATCAAACTTTTCTTGCAAGAAATACTTGGTCGAAGGATTGGCGATGTATTCGAAGAAGGTGAGTAAGAAATCATTATTCACTCAGCATGACTTTTGCTGAACTGGGCACGTACGTGCGTAGGAGGAAGATCAGCTATGTAGCTAACAACAAAGCCCTACTTGTCATTAGTGTAAGAGTGCAAACAGTAACTAAAAAACAGAAAACTGAGGATTTTGAAGAAATTTGTACCATGTTGTTTAATTAAAGTTTCATGGTTTTGTTGTTTGCACTCTAACGAAAAAAAAAATAGGTGACAGAAGTGGGATTCCTGCTCTCCGTTTAATATAATTCATTTCGCAAGCTGTAGCACTCAACTGTGAAAGGACCCAATTTGACATCATGTGCCAAAAACAGCGATAGATTTACATTTTAAATATTTCTTATCAGAAAAATTGGTTCTCTGCAGGACTCCTTGATTCTATCGATGAAGAGGATTTGAAAGTCAAGACGATGTTGTTAGAAGATACATGGAATGCAAGAGAAAGGAAGTATCTGCCTTCCCAACAGCAGCCCGCTTTCTATGAATACTTTGTTGAAAGGGTAAGTGTTTAAAATGCTGTCTATTGACTTTCTCCAGTACAATAGTTGCGTGCCACGGCCATCGCGGCTGGAGGATCACTAATAGAACAAGTAGCCACTTTCAAGCTACTCGGAGTTCATCTGTCAGGTGAACTGTCATGCGCTGCGCACTGCGATTATGTGGTGAGCTAATAGACGACTACGCATTAAGACAGCTAAAGAAGTCTGGTGTCCCCGCTACTGATATCCGTATCAAGAAATGCGTATTCAAAGTCAAGGAAGAAAAGGCCTATTGTACGGTGAACGATCCTGGCCTTATATGTTCATTGAAGGATTAAGAGGCAGTCTCTGTAAAAGCGGTCCGATGCATTTCGGGTCAGGAAACAGATTTCCTTCAAACCTTGCCCACAAAACTCTCTTACCTCAAAAGTAATTGCAACGTGTTTGAATTTTGAAAATATTAAAAAATGAATTTTTTACGCGATTTTCTTTTTTTAGCCTAAAATCCCTCACTTTCGCATAAATTAACTAGGAAAAATGGCCTATATTTGACGGCTTACTGCAGCAAAAAGAAAACATATTTTCGAACACTTTTATTTTCTCTAAGTAAGATGAACATGAACAATACGAAAAGGCATTTAATAAATTCTCCAAAATCTAGATACTTATAACTGACTAAAAAGATAATGACTGAAATGATAAACTAGGAGATAGTTTAAATGATAAATTGTTTTCTATGTTTTCTAAAAGTTCCCGTACACTGAAATGGCTTTGTTATGGACCATACTTTTGCCGCCAAGACATGTCAATCAATTGTTGTAAACTTGGTACAATTTGTGGCGACATACACAAATGTAAACTCTCTCTGTCGGCGATCAAACCCCAAGAAACTAGAAAAAACGGCAGCTGTAAATATTATTTTTTGTCAGTTGTTGAAGGAATATGTCGTGTTTTTTATTTTATTTAGAAAACTGTGGAGATTCACGGGGTTTGACAGAGCTTGTTAGACTTGTTGAGTGCATGGATTCTATTGAAAATCATTTGGTCTCTGTTCACTTGTCACACGAGAAGCTAACAGAATACGAACTTATCCTTGCTCGAGTAGGAATTTTTAAGCCAGAGGCATCAAAATTTCAGGAGTTTTTGATTTGCCCAAAACACCGGCATAGTCTTGGAAGATATTGGCAAGCGAGAAAGACTTGTCAATATCCAAAACACAAAGGAAGGAAAGCCGCAGTAAAAGGCAGAGATGTGTGCAATTTGGTAATGTCTAAAGTTATACACCAAACCTATGGTGCGATTGTTCCTATTGGCTCAGGTATGATACAACATATCTTTTAAATACTAGATATAAATACTAACTAATATATACTAACAATGAAGAATAATAACACCAGTGATCTATTGCTATCAATAGTTATTTGCAGTACTTGTCGCAAGTACCACAAGACAGCATTTGACCAGTTAACTTGGACTGCTGAAGCTGATTCACTGACTGAAGTTTATAAATCTCCAGAGCAGATAAGGTGTGTTGTGTTTTGTAACAACCAAATATCATTTTATATCTATAACAAGCACGTGATGGTTGGGATTAGTAAGAGTGAGGGTTTTTTTCTCGGAGGATTTGGGTCTACCTCGTCCTTTAGTTATTGTAAACGAGTCGTTTTCACGAGTTTTCAAGAAATAAACGTAAAATACGAAGTCTACAGACTGTATTCATTAGAACCTATTTCGGGGCGATAAAGATTCCGTCAACACTTGCTATTGGGAAGCAAATTTTTAGGAGGGTGTGGCCGACACAGTTATTCTTAGAATATGTTATTCCCACTACAAGTTAACAAAAACTAATACATTTTTTTTGATAACAGAAATAGAAAGCACGCGCGTGTACTATGCATGTAGTTTTAAAGCGCAAAGATCAGTAGAACACGAGAAAAGCACGACGCGCAAGCATGACGCACAGTGAAGTGCTTCTCAACATTCGATTGTTCTGCCAAGCCTCACGATTTATGACTGTTCACAGCAGAGCAAGTACGTAATATAAGAAAAAAAAAAACAAGAAAAAGAAAATGCGCACGCAAGAGCTATACGTACGTGCAATGTGCTCTCATAATGCACACGCTTCCAGCCAATAAGAACGCGATATTTGTACCTGTTATTTTACAACTAATTTGAAAATTTAATATAGTATAAACATTTTATAATTTATTTATAAAAAAATTGTTGGTTTCTTTGCATCTTATTCATTTTATTTTTATTGTTAATCTTTTTAAAAAGGTTGTCCAAAGAAAAGGCTGTAGCTTCCCTGGAGGCATTTCATGTTGACTCTCCAGTTCCTACGCCACATGGTAAGAGGACGCTCAGCTGTATAGATGAACCATGGACACCCGGGGTGCAATCACAACCTTTCTGTGAAAATTCAAGTAGAAAAAAAGTTGAGGTATTCAACAGCTCTATGGCACAGCTTGCCGATGCAATCAATAAACCAAGAATACAGCTCTTGAACTCCCAAGTTGGCTGCTGGAATAGATGTACCAATTCAGAACAAGAAATATATCTACGAACAACTGAAGAGGCCTGTAGACTAATGTGCAGTGCTATAGCGCCAAACGATAGTGATCACATTTTTGAAACTTTTCAGCAAAAGCGTTATAGTAGCTACGATAACAATGTTGGCTTGCAGGCTCTTGTAGCAGCTTATAAGAGCGCACCATCTAAACCACTGAAGACACAAATACTCAGCATTTACGCCAGCAAATATTCTGCAAAGGAACTGAAGGCTATTCACGAGCCTTTTGAAGGGCTGAGTGACAGACAGATTAAGAAGGCTAGACAGCATTCCACAGCTCAAGGACATGGAACCCCAGCGATTAAAAAAGTGCAGCACAGAGTACGAATAGATAAAGCGAAGCTAGATCATTTTCTGGAATTCACGTTTCGGCCTTATTTTTATCAAGATGTTGCATATGGCAACCGCACCATCAAGCTTGACAACGGAGAAGAGTTGTCCATGCCAAACATTGATCGTCCGTACTGTAGCTCGAAGCACTATCATCCATCAATATTTGGACTTCTGTAAGGAAACAGAGTTTGAACCCATGAGTCAGTCGACCATGTGGAGGGTAGTGGAAGTTCAGGAAGCTACACAGAGGAAATCCCTTCAAGGCCTGGACAATACAGCAGCAGATGGCGCAGATGGATTTGAAGAGCTAATGAAGATAATAGATGACTTGGAAGAGGCGGGTGCAAGTGTTGCTTGGTGTTTACAAACCAGAAAGAAGCTCTGTGCAGGAAAATTATACCTGAAGACAACGTATCGTAACCACTGCCAAGAAGACAACTCTCAGTGCCCAGATCATTGCATACCGTTCGCTTTAAGTGACCCTGATGACAAGAATCTGAGAGTTGACTGTTGTCACGAGCACAACCTCGTGTGCACTGACTGCCACTCACTAGCTGATACCCTTCAAGCAGTTAAGTCGGAAATTCCAAACCATTTGTCAAGACTCGGCAAAGAAAAAAAAGAAGACTTGGAGTACGATGCAAACGCAGCCTCTAAGAAGATTTTCGACTGGAAAGCGCATATCATCCGTGCTCAAAATCAGGAAAGAAGCAAGCACACCGTCTTAGAGTCTCTTGAAGAGGAGGAAATTCTAATAGTCGTTGATTGGGCGATGAAATTTACTGCGATAAAGTTCAGAGAGAAGCAGTCAGAGTGGTATGCTAAAAGGGGGATGAGTTGGCATATTAGCAGCGTAATATTCAAAGACGGCCAGATCCTAAAGGTAACATCATATGCCCATTTATTCAACAACTGTAGACAGGACTGGTATGCTGTGCTATCCGTCTTAGAAGACCTGCTATCAATAATAAAGGGCAACAACGCAGGTATTACCAAAGCCTATATCCGATCAGATGAGGCAGGATGCTATCATAACAGTCAGCTGATTGCATCTCTTCAACAACTAGGAGAGCGACATAGCATTAAGATCGTCAGGTACGACCACTCAGAGCCGCAATTTGGAAAGGACATTTGTGACAGGATTCTGTGCCCAATGAAAGCTGCAATCAGACGATTTTGCAACGAAGGCCATGACATCACCAGTGCCGAGGACATGTATGGTGCGTTAAAGGAAAGACCAGTGGGAGGTACGACTACAGCTGTCTGTGCCATTCAAGAACAGAATCTATCGCTGCAAATCAGGAAGATTCCCAACTATTCTTCTTATCACAGTTTTGAATTTACTGCCACTGGCTTACGTGTTTGGAAAGCTTATAATGTAGGCCCTGGCAAGCTTATTAAGTGGAATACCATAGTAAGTGTGTCACAAGGAGCTACGCTCATGAAAGTTGACGTACCTTTCTTCCCAGTGAAACCAAGAGAGATAAAGCAGAGGAATAAAGCTGCTGATCATGAGGAAGAAGATGTTGGGAAGTACGAATGTCCCGACCCGCAGTGCAAAGAGGAATTTGAAAATCGAGGAGACCTTGATCTTCATCTTGCCTTAATTGAACATCGTGTACCTGCACATCAAGCCAAAGAAAGCCTTTATGACAACATTAGACGAGACTGGGTATATCGTTTTCAGACATTGTCTCTGACGTCACAACCTAAACCACTTTCATTCGAAAAAGGAGAAGAAAATCCGTCTAAATCTAAGTACCCCAAAGCTATGGGATGGGCACTACACAAGAACAGAGGCAAAACCCGTTTCCCTCCTATTGTTCGTAGTTATCTAATGAAGAAATTCTTGATCGGAGAAGAGACTGGGCGCAAAGAATACCCTGCTCAAGTTGCCAAAGATATGAGAACCGCATGTACTACAGAGGGTGAACGAATGTTTAAGAGAACCGAATGGCTGAGTAAAACTCAGATACAGGGATTTTTCTCAAGAACTGCAGCGAAGGTGAAGAAGGGGAATTTACCAGATATCGAAGAAAATTATCTTGACGTTGGAGGCGAACAAGACGATGACGAAGACAGCGATGAGGAATATGCTCAACTTGCAGATGAAGAGCAGATGCGGGCAACTAGCGAAGCTGTACTCGCTAATATTGACATCGCCCACCCTGTAATGTATGATGTGTTCGACTTGTGCAAGATGACAGATGACAAGAAGCTTACTTCCTTCACAGTGAAGATGCTTAGAGAGGTATGCAACTACTTCGAGATTCCTTTTAAGAGTAGAGACACAAAAGGTGTTCTAGTTGATAAAGTTACAGAAATGGTGTCAAGCTGCAGTTGCCATTAGTCATTTTCAAAGCGAATGAAAGACGAAAACAAATTCTATTTCAAACATCATCAAGAGCGCATGAAACAGTGCTGACATTGAAAGAAATGGATACTAGCTGACTATGTACAGTGATAATTCTTCCTGTGTTTTTTTTTTTTTTTTTTTTTACATGAAAATCAAAATCTCTACTTCTGTTTTGTTGTAAAGACTTAATTTTTCCTTACAGTGAGGACACTCAAACCATGAACACTTATTATTTTTATATTTTTTCCTTTTGTGAACTTTCTACTGCTTCAAACCTTCTGAAAATGAAGCACTGAACTCAAATAATCTTATTGTTTAAGATTCACACAAGGGGTAAATGAGGAAAAAAGTATGAAAAAACTTCAAAGTGTTCACGGTTCGAGTGTCCTCACTATATGCAATAAGCGTTCCCCATAGATAAAACAACAGTCTACAATTGACAAATACAAACCGGCCAAGATCCTACAAGATAAATGACAAAACAGCTGTGGCAGAAATAGATGACACCAAGAGAAAATATATAATTTTCTCTTGATGACACAAGATAGCTTAGAAAAATAGAAATTGTCAAGAGATTCAAAATTTGTACTACTTTTGATTTAATCAAAAATACTAAAGTCTAAACAATTGAGAAATACTTATCAACGTACGTTATGGGAGTGAATAAAACAACTACACTTACGTCACGCAATCCGCGTGATATGCTCAAAAATCGACTGAAATTCCTGGCTCGCTGTGTCGCACAGAAATAAAAACCGCAAGATATTTTTATATTTCCTTGCTCTTTAGGCTTTGCTTAGTTAACTCAAACCGGTAGATTGCATCAAATACGCCAGACTTTTTAAAAATCGACCGATGAAAATTCCTCCTGTTTGGCCTCAGTCAACTACGCTGAAAGTAGCCTTCACATAAAATTCCGTATCTTTCTTTCTAAAAAAGCAAATGATTTCAAAATCCTTTCAAATTGTCATGAAAGAACCATCTTACTTAGAGAAAATAAAAGTTTTCGAAAATATGTTTTCTTTTTGCTGCAGTAAGCCGTCAAATATAGGCCATTTTTCCTCGTTAATTTATGCGAAATTGAGGGATTTTAGGCTAAAAAAAGAAAATCGCGTAAAAAATTCATTTTTTAATATTTTCAAAATTCAAACACGTTGCAATTACTTTTGAGGTAAGAGAGTTTTGTGGGCAAGGTTTGAAGGAAATCTGTTACCTGACCCGAAATGCATCGGACCGCTTTTACAGAGACTGCCTCTTAAGTGGGATTAACATACCGCGCCAAGTTTGAATTTTCCGATTCACTGGTTCTGGACGCGAAAGCGTTCCGAGCTAATCCGAGTGGTGATTAAGAAACCAAAAAAGTGTAGGTGGGGGGTAGGGAGAGTCAATTCGTGGGGGGGTAGAGAAAGTGAATTTGTCATGACAAATTAGATACGTGTATAACCCGGTGGAGTCATTTTGTCAAAATATCTGTTCAACAGGGGAGGGGTGGGAAAAACTGTGGCTGTCTTACAATTCTGACTTTTAAAATTTCGTGGGGCTTTTTTGTTGTGTTTTATTTACAGTCAAAACGGCAAAAGCTTAGCCTCCTAGAGTCCGTTAATGATTTCATTATTCGTAAAGAGTCATTTGCAGATCTGATCTGACAGATAAAAGCATAGTTGGAGTCAATGACTTTCACGTTTTTTTGGCTCCAATAAGAGCCTTTATTAGAGGGTTTCGACAGGATTCTTTATTGAAGCCTTTGCAAAAGCTTCTCTTCTATCCTGTCATACTCATTCAAACTTTTTGTAATAGATTTTTCAAGCTTCAAAGACGAAGCTAAAATCTCATTATAGCGCGCCCTTGTTGTTATAGACCCTATTCCAAAACGATGCTCTGTTGTTTTCATCGTTTGGTGTGCCTTCATCACTTTTGTTTTTACAATAAAAAGCATTTCGAGCTCTTCTATTCGCATGTCTCGGATTCTGTTGAGATTACTGGCGTAGTCCATAAATAATTTTAGACCTAAGAGTAAAATCGATTGTTGTGAAAATGAACGAACAACTGCAGTGATACCACCTTACAAGGCTTTAATTTATGGGGGTTTTCTCTTCGAGCATTGCGAAATTCGGATCAAACTGCTGATTGGATCAAATTCTCCCGCGCTTATTCGTTAGTCCAAATCACTGCTAAGCTGTGTTTCCATTGACGTTAGCAAACTCTAGAACAATGAAAGCCCGTGTGATTGGTAAAAATTAATTATAAATCATCATTAACAAATAAAAGGTTGAGTAGCATTTGATACTTTTTGGTTGAACATACGTTTACTTTAGAGATCAAATACCTAGTTCAAAAACCATGTTTAAAGTTTCACGAGTACTTGATCGCCGTACTGATAACAACGGTCGAACACAATATCTACTACGATGGAAAGGCTATGGTGCTAGACACGATTCCTGGGTAGATGAAGGTGACGTCAACGAGGCAGTAAAGATCGCCTATTTCAGGAAAAACCAAGGTATTTTACTAACAACAATAATACTTATTTAAATCCGCAGTGTTTAACGTCTCTTTTTCTTTTCTTGTAGGCATCCGAGGTGTTCGCCAAACTCTAGAAGTTTTAATAGCAGAACGTCTGAATGTCAGGCATTGCCAAGCTGTAAAAGGTCGTGTAAGGAGAAGGGCGAGCGTAACCATGGCTATGACGATGGAAACGTTCGCAGACCTGTTTGGTGGCTTACCATCTTGCCCTGCGGGACTGCGACAGAAAACCAGTTGTCACTTTACGTTTTTGGCATCAGAACTGGATTCGATCTTATCCGAAGGGTGGTCAACTAAGACCTTTAAATCTTCAACGGTTTGCCGAGTTATGCTCGACAAACCGGTGAAGTTATCTCTTATTACTAAGAAGAAGGTGTTTTTTGATCATTCGGCGTGTCCTGGATGCCAAAGCGCTAAGCTGACTCATGCTTGTAAACCTGAGAAACGCCTGATATCAGCTGCGTCCTTCATGAAAATGTCATTCTGCAGAGAACGCACCAAGCCATCTAGGACAACACGAGGTGAGACTTACTAATAACCTAAAATTTCTTGGCCCTTTCATTGTTGTTGTCGCTAACAAATTTTTTTCTTTTCTTGTTATTTTTTTAGAAGCGCCAGTTCTCGCATGGGTGCAGTAAAGGACCACAAGTCATTACAAACAAAAAACGGCTCTTTTAAGAGCCACCACATATGCTTAAAGTCATGATCTTTATATTGCTAATAAAATATACAGTATAGGGTATGACCCTAAAAAAATAAGCTTATAAACGCCCCGAAACAAACATATCCATAAGTTTCCGCCACCCCATTATCCCTTAAAACGCCGATGAAACCAAACAAAAGTATATGCCTGATTAATAATAATACCATGTTACGTTTGGATATTACATCTTTTGAGCAAGAACTATGAGAGAAAATTAAAAAAAATATTTTAATTGGAATAAGAAGCCACATGACTATTAGTAGGAGAGCACGAGTTTGTGTTGTACTAAGCTCAAGTTAAACTTGTGTAAGTTTTGTTTAGCAGCGCTGTAATTTTACTTGTTTAGAAATTATGTGTGCACTGAACGAGAAAAAAAACTTTGTCTTTGGAATTTAACCTTTGCGTCACTGAGGTGAAGCGTTTGAATAGGCAGAAATATAGGTCTTGCCAATAAGTGGTTAATTGCAAGCGATCAAAGTAACTCATAGTACTATACGTTATATCACCTTCTTTATATATAGGTTACATTTAAACAATTATAATTTGGGCTCAATCCAATAATTTTGGCTTTCCTTATCCCAGATTTTGCTTGGTTGTTATTTGATGAGCTTTGTTGAAGTCGGATCAAACTGCTGATTGGTGCAAATGCTCGCGCGCTTATTGGTAGTCAAAATCACTGCTAAGCGGTGTGATGCTGTGTTTCCTACTGGGGAAAAATCAATTGTAATTTCTAATATTTAGTAACTTTCTTTCAAAAAAAATTATAACTAGCATTAGTAGTCTACTGCTTTTTGAAAAATACTTTAAAAAAAAAAGCTTTATTTTGTGGATTTTGCAAGCAAGGTATTTCTAGTTCTGCTGTCTCAGCAACTTTAGCTCTGGTCGGTTCAGGTTCAGTGCCAGCTGCGTTTTGGTGTATAATTTCTCCTATCAGCGATTATTAATCGGAAAGGTTTACGGAGAGGTTTACGATCTAAAAACAGTTTTTTTTATTAACACTGGATCAGAAAAACAATTACGTGAAAGGCGGGATGTTTAAATGAAAGTTTGTTTAAAAAAACATCCACATCAATAAAGTTCGTGAGCCGGCTTTAATTAAGAACAAAACAATGAAATTATCACCCCACCGCCAACAGCTCAATTGAGAGAGCGTTGTTTTTTAGCTTTTAGCTTGATAATAAGAAAACCAAACAAAAAAAACTTTTTACAAAAAGAAAACAAATGAAAGAAATTTTTAGCCTTTGTGTTCTTTTGTCCGTTTAGGAACAATAGGCCATAGGCTATAAATTTTTGCTCACGAGGCAATAAAGTTATTTCATTAGTAACTTGAGTAAGTGAACACGAGCCAAATATCTGAGATATGTTTTCAAAATTTAAATTGCAAAATCCGATTCGACCTCCATTCTCCCCTTTTTATGAAATAAGGATTTTGAAAATTCATCTGGGAGCAGTAAGAAGCCAAGCCCAATACGAGCGTGCAAGGCACGAAGCCCAGACGAGACAGAACCAGGCGGAGCTAGAGTCTGTAAGACGAGAGGCTGCTTCCCTTCGGGAGAAACTTAAAGTGGCACTTCAAAAAAATGAGGAAATCAAATCCTCGGTGAAGTTTTTGCAGACCAAGCAGTCTTTCTGGGACTTGTCGAGGTCTGCAAAATTCACAAGAAAGAAAAAGATTACAGAGTTCCTCAAGAAAACCATGAAAAAGCTCCCTAATGAATTTAGGCCTGTGGAGGTAGGTTTTTCCCCCAGTTTTATGAATGGAAAAGCTCTCATTATCATTTTGAAGATTTGAATCATGCGTTTTTATTCACAGTTTTTTGTTGTTGTTTTTTTAGATCAAGTTTCAAGTAAGTGAGAGGGAGCTTATTCTGCCTTTGGGAGGAGATGATAACGACAGCGGAGAAAATGGCGAAGAAGAAGATCATGAAGCTGCAAGCATTATACGGAGAGTTTTAGCAGCCAAGGACCGAGGCTTTATCAGCGACGAGGCATACCATGAGCTCCGTATGGCCCTTCCCGTTGAGCTGAGAGACTTGTTTCCAGCACTGAGCCAAATAAAAAAGGAAAGAAAAGAGCAAAATAATCTGTTAGAAATACAGCTTATTTCTGAGGTTAGTCTTTTTCCTTTCTTTCTTATTAGTCCTATATCGCGGTTTTTCGTATAAAAGATACAAAGCTTTTCGGGTTCGCTTGACCCACAAGAATAACGTTATAGGGGTGGTTTGGAGTCTTCAGACTGCAAATATCGAGCATTTTCTGACTGTCGGTCATTTATATTTTGTATATGGGAGGTTTCACGCATGACGTATTTCCGGTGGCAAATAGAAGCTGGCCGTCAAATTTTGTCAGTCCTGGTTGCAAAAGACGGCAAATTTGTTCTTGTAAAGTCTATAGAATTTTGCAAAAAACATAAGTTTAAAATACTTGTGTGGTTTTCATTTTATTATTTTCGAAAAGCGAAAAGCACGTTTGAGCTATCACTGAAAGCACAGAAGTCATGTCTGTCTTTAAGTTAACCAAATCAATTTTTCGTCTTCACCAAAAGAAGATTTGCGAAGCCATTTTGTGGTTGTAGCTCTGAGAAGAAGTGGCTTAAAGACCAGAAAAACTTTATTGCACTGCAAAAATAGTCCTTCAGTTCCATAGAAAACACTTCATAGAAGGTACATTCATTGATGTTAACTAAGATTTTCTAAAAAAATCGACACAAAAATGAGTAAAACTCTCGATACGGTAGCGCAAAAGAGGGTCGCCATTTTGAGATATTGAGATATTTGGACAGAAATACTTGAACTGTGGTTGTTTTTTGATGTTCTTACTACATTTTACACTTTGATCATCTTTTTCTTCGTTACTAGCAAGAGAAAAGCGATATTTGACGTTTTGAGTTTTTGTTTTTCAATCCCATTTCAAGTAAAAAAGACTAAATTTGCATAGCTTTCCAATAAAATTTGACGGCCAGCGAACCGCTCGCGCGAGGTTGTGACGTCAAAAAAAGATTCCATAAAATCTCCCATAGAGTGAATTTTCCCAATTATCACAATTCAAAGCGTCTTTAGTTTTATGCCGGGAATCAACGAAAAGTAGAATATTAAAGAATGTAAAACCACAAGATTTTCTGATCAGAAAGTTCCGCAGAATCTTTCATTAAAATTTCACCTTTATTTCGTAGATGTTTTTAATCATTTTTACCGAAAACAGTTTACGAAAAGAATGTTTTTCGGACGGCGTTTTTCGGTAGCGTCACCAAGCTAAGTGATCATTTGACAAACAATGGTGATTGTTCTAGTTCGACCAATTTGTTTGCGCCGTAAAATCACGAGTTGGTATGATCGTCAAAGTTCAGAACCTTTCACAAAGACTAGCGAAGATGTAATTTATCCTTCCTAGTTGTTTTTTAATCATTTTTACTGAAAACAGTTTAAAGAAATAATGTTTTTCGGACGGCGTTTTTCGTTAGCGTCAACGAAGTGAGAAGTTTGCACAGTTTCGAGTTTTTTTTCTTGGCGATCATCTATTAAACACTTCACGTGATTATATATTTTCAATTAATTACGATCCTTTACGATAAAAGCTTATTAAACATTTGTAATTTTGCTACGCTCGTGTTAGAGAAGTTCGGGAATTTTCCTGTGCACTTTTATCATCTTTTTTTGAATAAGCTTATGTTTTCTTTGAAAAAAGTCTAAAATCCCTAGTAGACAACGTAACTCTGTCAATGGGCTTCCTGTGGCCTTTTGGGCTAGTGTTTCAAAATGGCGACTGTCAGCGCTCCAAAACACGATATGTTTTGTATCACGGGAAATAGACTCAGAAATGATGTCGTTCATTGTTTCCTAAGTAGTCGTAGGCTTTTTTTATGAACTGGGCCATGTGCCAGAGGTCTCTTTCTTTAAAGAAAGGATAGCCTAACCATTTCATTTCTGATTAATATATAAGCTCATATACATATTTTCTTCTTTTATTTTGCAGGCAAAGGGAGGTGATGGTGCCAGGAAAAAAATCCGTGAGATATTAGAATATCTCTTGGATATTCCTGCCATCAAGCAAATCGCAGAGGACAATGGCGGAATACTGAGGGCAAGATTTGCTGCAGATGGCAGAAGAACAAGTGCCAAAATTGGTTCAGTAATGGCAGTATTGAGCCTTTTGGATGAAGGCTGCAATACTGTCGATTACCAATATACCATCGCTCTTTATAATGGTAAGATACTAAAGTAATATTTATGATCAATGAAATGCATTGCTTTAAAGTAAACAGATTATCTTTGTCAGAGGAAAATCTGAAAAACATATTAAAAATAAGCTATTAAGATATTTTATGGCAACAAAAGGTTAAGATCAAGGAATCAAATTGTTTCTATATGAATAATGCTTTGCATTAAATACAAAGCTAAGGACACATGCCTGTGGGAAGTCAATGGAACACCTTAATAATTTATTGTCATTTGTGATCAATTTTGTACTTATATTTTTGAAAATGATGATAAGTGCTTTACTATATATTAGACCTATGGAACATGTATATAATAATATTTAAAGATGATTTTCATATAAAGGTGAAAAGAAAATCATTAAAAAGTTTAAATTTGCATAAAAATAGACATGGTCTTCAGATTCATAATAATTTATTTTTTATTTTTTATTACAAGGAAAGAGGATTATCAAGAATTACAAACTTGCCTTGGACCAACGTTTGAGGAAATTCAATTGTTGATGGAGAATGGTTTTTTTGTTGACGGCAAACAATATCGTGTTGAATGGTAAGACCTTTAAAACCTTTTTTGTACCAAAAAGTAAAATTTTGTTTAATTGAATTCTGACCCATTTTTGTTAGTAGCACTCTAATCATAAGTTTCAAAACTTGTGATGAGAGGCTTACCTTAATCTGAGCCAGGGGTTATGTATAATATTTTCAAATTGTATCTTTGATGACAGTATGTATTTTTTATTTTTAGGGTTTGCTGTTGCGATTGGAAATTTCTCTCTCTGGTGTATGGGCTCAATGCAGCATGCTCCTTCTTTTTTTGCATCTGGTGCTATTGCACAAAAGATCTGATAAGTTGCCTTGATAGTGAGTATATTATTTTTTTCATATTTTTATTAATTATTAAGAAGAATACAGAGGTGAATATTGTCTTAGGCCAACAATCAGAAGTGACCTTAACTACCCTGTTTTTAATTTTTAAAAAAGGGTCACCAAAACACCTTACAAAGGATTTGTCATCTTATTGATTTGAGATTTTATATTAATTCACTGTAAAATTGCAGCCATTAGATGAAGATTATTTTTTGACACATAATTATTCTCAATGTTGTAGTTGAAGACTGGCCAATCCAGAGGACACTTGAAAATTGCTGCTTGAATGGAGAAAAGGAAGGCTTAGAAAGAAAAGGATGCCCAAGGAAACCACTCTTGTCCATTCCATTCACCTCTGTAGTTGTTGATACCCTGCATATGTTTTTAAGGATCATGGGCCTACTTTTTGGACAGGTAAGCTTTAAACCATTCTTAATTTATAAATTCACTATGAAACATCAGCTGTAAAAGACAGGCTGCTTACAGTAAAAAGGTCAAATTTTTCCAAGCTAAAATGGTTCTTAAAAAAGTCTATATATTTGTAACCATTTAGGATGGGGTGGTTCATAACTGGTTCTTATTTACAAACAAAATAAAACAATAATTATAATTCCAGATATGAGGTTCCCGCTTTAATATGTCCTAATACCACACAGTAACATTTATGTTATGACATCTATAAAATTTACTTTGTAGGTTATTGATAAAGTTGTGAATGAAGACAAAAAAGAGCAGCTGGTGAATGAAATGGACAAGATCGGAATTCCATTCAAGTCCTACGATGTCAGAGATGGAGATTGCGAAGATGGAGAAACAAAATTTACAAAACTAGATGGTAAATGTATTTGAATATCTGAAGCATTTTAGAGCACAGTCCATACTAAATAGTACCTAAATAATTCAACAAAAGACAAGAAAGACAAAGACAACAAAAGAAAAAAACCCAATGTTATAGTAAGTGTTGGTGAATAACTACTAAGGTTATTAATATTTTTTCCTATACAGGAAAAGACTTGAGAAAAGTTCTCAGAATGTTAAATGTGAGGAAGGTGCTCGAAGGTATTGAGTCGGTGAATTCACAGCAGGTGGAGATGATGTGGAAGGTAAATATGTTTGTAAATCAGTATGTCAAGGCGAGATGAGTCCATTACCAAAGACATACAGCAAATAGTGATGCTTACTAAAAAAATTTGGAAAAAGGACGCCTTTATCAAAAAGGCAGTTCCATTTTGAAAATAACGTATAATATTGCAAACAACAATAATAATAATAACTTTAATATATTTTATAACGCGCATATTCCATTAGTATATGCCCACATGCGCGCAAAGCATCAGTAAACTTGCAAACAATTGCATCAAATTTATGCTTTAAAAAAGATTGAATAAATGATTTCTTTTTACAGGGCTTTCAGATGTTGCTGGAATCAATTTCTGCAAATCCGGGTGAACCAAGCTATCTTAAGCCAAAGGAGTTCAAGAAAAGAGCAAGAGAGTGGGGCCACCTTTTCCTTTACATAAACTGGAATAAGAGGACTGGGACTAGGATTCCGAGGAGGACGGACGTGCTCGAGAGAGCTCCGTACTTGAGCAACTTTTCTTCTTCTTTTGTCACTTATAAAATTTTGTGTCGAACTATCGTTATGTAAGACATTTCAAATTAGGAGAATGGCAGACGACGATGAGAAATCTAGAAAGAGAAGAAGGCGAAGTAAAGGCTCTCAAACGGATGTTGAGGAAGACATGTCGCAATCATGTGCATGCTGCTGCCAAGAGATGTTAGAAAAGATCAATGAAAAGCTTGATTTAGCCTTAGCTGCTGCACATGAAATTGAAGGCCTAAAAGGAGAAGTGAATGTATTAACCGAAAAGAATCAAGATCTGGAAAAGAGTCTCCAATTCGCACACGAAGAAATCGTAGATCTAAAATGTGAAATCAAAAATATGGCTGAAACCCTTTCGACATGAGAGCAAGATATCTTCCAGCTCATTGAAGATGTACGAGAAGAGAAAAGTCGTGGAGTGAAGTTAGAAAGCCACTCAAGAAGAAATAATCTAAGATTCTTCAACATCCCAGAGTCAGCAAGTGAAACTTATGAAGATGCTGAGAAAGCACTTAGAAAATTCATGGAGAAAGACCTGAAAGGGGGTGCCAATCTTGCAAGCCAGGTCAGCCTAGAAAGAGTACATCGTTTAGGAAAACAAAAAAATTCTTCGAATCCAAGATCGCTCATTGCCAAATTCACCTTCTTCAAAGAAAAAGAAAAGGTTCGAAGTATGGCTAGAAACTTAAAAGGTACGGCGTTTGGAATATCAGAAGACTCCGCTCCTGAAGTTCTTGAGGTAAGGAAAAGGCTAACATCGTTATTGAAGAATGCTCACAAGGAAAACAAGACAGCATATCTAAAATATGACCAACTGTTTATAGACGGCAAGTTATACGATGGTCCTGAAGCTATAAGACCATACATATTGGAACGTCGCTAAAATAAATTTAATATTTCATGAATAATTTCGATAGCAAATACTGCTTGTCTGTCTTACTCCGAAAAACCGCATAACACAACACACTAGTCCACTGTCGATATCACCCAAATCTAATATCTTTGGTCTTAGAACCTATTATTGTTAAAACACTTTTTTTTTTTCTTTTTTTTTTAGATGTGTGGTAGTATTCTATGTTTTGTTTATTGTCTGTTTGTTCTTTTTCCTGCTGAGTCTAATGATTTGCACTTTTTTTCTGTGAAGATAGGCGTACAAGTATTAAATAGTTTGAATAACACATATTCTAGGTTCGAATTCTGCTCAAAATTTGCATTTTGAAAAGCTTTTTTTTTTCTTTTGTAAGCAAAAATGACTTCCATGAACTTTGGTGTTGATTTAAATCCTTTTCAAGTAAAGTGTATCTCTTTAAATGTCAGGGGACTTAATAACACAATTAAAAGAAAGAATATTTTTGATTGGCTGCGTAAACAAAATGCCCAATTAGCTTTCCTTCAGGAAACTTATAGCTCCAAAGCCGTTGAACAAATTTGGCAAAACCAATGGGGAGGCCCAGTTTTCTATAGCCATGGAACAAAACATAGCAGAGGAACAATGATTCTTTTTCACCCTTCTTGTAACATTGTTGTTAAAAACAGCATTGTAGACAAAGACGGAAGGTATATAATTTTGGAAACAGAGATCGAAAAAAATCCAACCATTTTTGTCAACGTCTATAGTCCCAACAACGTAAGCAAGCAAAACCAATTCTTCATTGAACTGCTAGGCCAAATAGAGAGTTTCTTTGGTGAAAGTATCATCATCGGCGGTGATTTTAACTGTGCATTAACAGCGACGGATAAGGAAGGCGGTCTACCGGTTGCACAAAAACAATCTGTTATAGAAAGTATCGGCAAGCTGATAAATGAAGCTCAATTGACGGACATTTGGAGAGATTTGAATGGTAGTAAAGTACAGTTTACATGGAGAGATAAATCAGCAAAAATTCAGTGTAGACTCGATTACTTTCTGATATCGAAGCATCTCAAAAAATACACGGAAAACAGTTACATTTCATACGCTCCAGAATGTGACCATTGCGCTGTTTTTATGGAATTGAAAACCGAACATTTCAGACACAAGAGAGGACCGGGTTTTTGGAAATTTAATAACTTGCTTCTAAATGATCAAGTTTACACGGAAAACCTTCGTAAGAACATCCCAATCTGGAAAGACAAATACAAAGATTTAGAGAATAAATGCTTGTTGTGGGATTTGATTAAAATGGAGATCAGAAGTTTTTCGTTGAGACATTCAATCAAGAGGACAAAAACCAAAAAACTACAGGAAAGAAACTATTTTGAAAAGATAAATGAGCTTATGAACTCTCTATCAGCAACAAAATTGGACGTCAAAAAGGCGGAGACGATCGCAGAGATAAACAAATTCAGAAAGAAACTAAAAGATCTTCTAGATGAAAAAACCCAGGGTTCAATTATTAGAAGTAAGGTTCGCTGGTACGAACAAGGTGAAAAAAACACTAAGTACTTCTATGGTTTAGAGAAAAGGAATGCTTTAAGAAAGCATATTACAAAACTACAAATTTCAGATGACAAAATAACGCAAAATCCTAAAGAAATTATTTTGGAACAAAAGCGTTTTTATGAAAGACTCTATCAGTCGTCTTTATTAGATTGTAACGAAAATTTAGGAAACGAATTTCTTTCACCCCCTAACCTAAAAACGCTCGATGAAAACCAATCACAAGCCTGTGAAGGTCTTTTATCCAAAGAGGAATGTTTTAAAGCACTGTCAAAATTTTCGATAAATAAAACTCCTGGAACGGATGGTCTATCTGCAGAATTTTACAGATTTTTCTGGTCGGAGTTAGGTGAAATCATGGTTAATAGCTTCAATTACAGCTTAAAGAACAAGGTATAATTAATTTAATTCCGAAAAAAAAGAAAAACCCACTTCTCCTCGAAAACTGGCGCCCTATTTCTTTATTAAATACTGATTATAAAGTAGCCACGAAAGCAATAGCTAACAGAATAGAAAAGGTGTTGCCTTCCATAATAAACCCCAATCAAACCGGATATGTTAAGTCACGATATATTGGCGAAAATATCAGACTAATTTCCGACATTATGCAATATACTCTCCAGTTTAACATTCCTGGAGCAATTGTTTTTGTTGACTTTAAAAAAGCATTTGATTCTTTAGAATGGGAGTATATGTTTGATGTCCTTAAGAAATTCAATTTTGGTCCGCAAGTAATCTCATGGATAAAAACGTTTTATAGTGACATCTCAAGTTGTGTGATAAATAACGGATTTGCCTCGGAATTCTTCACTTTGAGGCGTGGTGTTCGACAAGGCTGCCCCTTATCTGGCCCACTTTTTGTACTTGCTATTGAGATGTTGGCATACGCCATCAATGATAACCCAGGAATAAAAGGCATTAAAATCAAGGAAAAGGAATTTAAACTCACACAATACGCCGATGACACCACATGTTTTATGGAAAATGAAGAATCGATACACAATCTCCTGATACTATTAGAAAGCTTTAAAACAATTTCGGGATTAGAAATAAATATTAATAAAACTGAAGCAATGTGGATTGGATCCTCCAAAGGCAATACGTCTCACCCACTTGGATTAAACTGGACTTCAGAGCCCATACTAGCTCTGGGTATCTATTTTACGTATAACACTGAATTAAGTAATCAACTGAATTTTTATGAAAAATTAAAAATTCTAGAAAATTGTCTTTGCATTTGGAAAAAGCGTAATCTATCACTTTACGGCAAAATAAACATTGTTAAAACACTAGGTCTGTCAAAACTCAATTTCAACTCGTCAGTTCTACCAGTTCCTGATAATTTTGCTGAGGAAGTAGATAAGATCACGTTTAATTTTATTTGGAATGATAAGCCAGCCAAAATAAAGAAAAGAACAATTATTGGTACTAAAGAGGAAGGGGGTCTGAACATGATATCGTTCAATCATATGAATAAAGGGCTTAAACTTGCCTGGGTCAAGAGATTACTAGATAAAAGACCTGTGGATTGGAAAATATTACCAAATGAATGTTTAAGTAAGTATGGCGGACTTTTCTTGCTCACATGCGATTTTGACATTAAGATGTTAAAAACAACCAGTATACCACCTTTCTATGAGAAAATTCTAAGATACCTTCAAGATTTCAACTCAAAAATTACTCCTAAACAAAATATTTTAAGAAACAGCATTTGGAATAACAAACAAATCAAAGTTGGTAACTTATCAGTTTTTTACAAATCCTGGTTTGATAGAGGCATTAAAGCTATTGATGATCTGTTAGATAGTGGAAATAACTTTTTAAGCTTCTTTGATTTTACGAGCAAATATAGCATTCATACTAATTTTCTCACCTATCAAGGGGTGATAAAGGCTGTCAAAAAGTTTTTAAAATCTAAACCTTCACCTGATACGGAGAAACTTTTTTGGGATATAACCAAAATGGATGCAAAAGACATAAGACAGATTTTTACGAGTAGAGATTTTCAAGGGCCTACCAATCAATCTATGATTCTTCAGGCGGGTATCAACCCTTCCGAATTGAGTGTAGTATATTCACTCCCTTTCATTGTGACTAAAGAAATTAAACTCTCAATGTTTCAGTTCAAAATTATTCATAACATACTTCCTTTAAAAAGTTACTTATTCAAAATTGGCGTTGCTGAAAATAATATTTGCCCTTTTTGTTTTGATCGTGAAAAACATACTTGTACACATTTTTTCTTTCATTGTAAAAAAGCTCAATCTTTTTGGGACAAATTTAAAGCATGGTGGCTGGAAATCTCTTCTACTCCTAAGCTTGAGCTTGAAATTACTTCTGCTTTGATATTGTATGGCTATCTAACTAATGTCAAAAAAAATATTTTAATAAATCACTTAATTCTAATTGCAAAGCAGAATATGTTTAACGCATTTATAAAGGATGAATGTTACACTTTTCAGACGTTCCTTAATCATGCAACAACTAAATTTGATTTCGAAAAGAAAATAGTTTCATCAAAATCGAAACGCGATCAGTTGTTATTTGAAAAAAAGTGGTCCCCTTTTACCAAATTTTTGAGCAAAAACACTTCAAAGACAGATTGAACAGTTTGAATTAATTAGTCTCTTCCCACGTCTTCACGGTGCAAAAATGTGTGTGCTTTCTGTTCTTATTGTCAGTTTTTCTTTTTTTTCTGTGTTTATGTGCGTGTGTTTGTGTCTACACATACAAACAACTAAAACAATAGAATCAATTTATAGAATAGTAAATGCAAATAGATATGTAAAGGATAGAAAAAAAATCACATGGAACAAAAAAAAAAATAAATAATAATAATAATAATATATATATATATCAAAAAATCTAATAAGTTATAAATATAAGTTGTAAATAATCTGAACTGTATATTTATTGTTTTTATTGGAAAATGTATTGCATGTATCATGTATTTCTTCTAGGGTATCACACTTAGTGTGATACTCGATAAGTTGTAAATAAAAAAAATAAAAAAATAAAAATAATAATAATAATAATAATAATAACTTTAATATATTTTATAACGCGCATATTCCATTAGTATATGCCCACATGCGCGCAAAGCATCAGTAAACTTGCAAACAATTGCATCAAATTTATGCTTTAAAAAAGATTGAATAAATGATTTCTTTTTACAGGGCTTTCAGATGTTGCTGGAATCAATTTCTGCAAATCCGGGTGAACCAAGCTATCTTAAGCCAAAGGAGTTCAAGAAAAGAGCAAGAGAGTGGGGCCACCTTTTCCTTTACATAAACTATCCGGAAGATCTTACACCATACATTCACGGTATGCAATACTTTTATTTATTGCAACTTTTACTGATGCTGTATACACTCACCATGCAGGGGTGGCAAAATTGCTTTTTTTGGTACACTTGACTAAATTTTCAAGATTAACAGTACCACTACATTAAGACCAAATAAAGTATACAGAACTCTTGATAAGTAAAGCTGAGAAGTCTAAATATAAATCACAATTTTTAACTAATTTTTTTTTTCCAGCATTGATATATCATGTTCCACAATTCATGGAAAAGTACTCAACAATCAAGCCATTTAGTTGTCAGCCTGTAGAAAAAAAAAATCATGTCCAGAATCAGGTGTTCCACAGGGCCTCTCAAAAGGGTGGACGAGGATCAAAATATACCATTCAGGTAAGAAATGGCCTTGCATAATAGTCCTTAATCATTTCACTACATGATGCCAAATTGGTTTCCTGAGTTCCTCGAAGCTCACTAGGGTTTTTTGACTATGAGGTTTTGACTACAATAATATTTGTGCATGCAGTTGGTTGGTTTAGGTTTTCTGATATCTATAAGTCACAAGTCCACAATTAAAAGAAAATATTGAATAACTTTAAAGAAATACTAACTGGTACATTATTGTTTATGACCTGAGACCCCTGAATAACTGTATTCATAAATTGTTATTAATATTCATATACTCTGATACTGACAGATTTTGGAAAGAGAGAACCGTTGTCTCTTTGCAAAGAAGAACAATCTTATCAGAGAAAAAAGACAGTACCACAAGCATGAGGCTACAGGCCTAGGAAGAGATTCTGAAAATGATGATGCACCAGAAGACTGTTTTGGGGGAATGTCTTCCTATGAAAGGGAGCAAAATGAAGAAGGCTAGGCTGCAAGAACGACTTATACTTAAATTATAAGTAAATTATTCACTATACTATTATTTTTTGAGTTAAAAAAGTCAGATTATATACATACAAATTTATAATATAGCTGAAACAGTCTATTGCTTAAATATATTTATATATAATAATAATAAATTATAAATTATTAGTCTTAAAGAAAATTTTTTATAACGTGATGGATAGACTTCCTACAAACTGGGCATTTTTTCCTGAGATCTTTTAACTTTTGGCCACAAGCCAAACAGCAAACTTGATGGCCAGTGTACCCATGTATTAAACTGGCATCCCTTGGCATCACTTTGCTCAAACTCCAAGACCTCTCCTTCAGCACTTATATTGTCATCCATTTCTGTATAGATTTTTAGAAAAATTCTAGGTCATTATGTTTGATCCATGATCAATATGTTTTTCATCTTATAACTATTTAAGTGATTGGCCCATTTAACAGTTATAATAAGCCTTAATTGCCTGATGAAATTTTTGATTAATATATACCAACCAGAAACATAATTTTCATCTTCAGAATCGGAGATGACTACAGTTGAGGGAGTTTCACACCCTTCCTTTGCATATGTGCTCTTTATAGAGGCATCTTCGCTTTCAGTGTCTGAATTTCCATTATCATCTCGCCCAATGAAACCGATTCCATGTGCTATGATCATGGGGGGCAGGTAGTCAACACTGCTTGAACTGCTTGCAGCTGATGAAAAATAAATAAACAAATGGCTGTTGGGAATTTGTTTTAGAAATAGTTATATTGCCATTGCAACGTTACCTGTAAAATCCGTTCTTTGCTTCTTGTTAGAAGGTTCTTGAAGAGAAGAAAGAAAGTATTCTGGCTAACTCAAATTTCTTTCGTGTGATTTCAATTATATAAGAGAAGTATAATGTAGATACTGTATGGTTATTCATATTGTATTTCCCCACCCCCTTACCTGTATAGATTTAAGAGTGGGGTTAAATTTATGTGCCTCAAGGTAAGAACGAACACTAAATTTAACTTACGTACCTAAGCTTTCAGACGAACTGGGATCTACCTAAAAATTGGTTAAACAAAGTATTTTGTAAGTGATTTGTTATGATCGGGGACTAAAAGAACGTCAATCAAAGTTTTGTTAGCCACTAGATAACTAGGAAAATAAATAAAAAACACTTACCAATGCAATACCTCCTTCCTTATTTTCCATATTGACGTATAACCAAAATTTGTTGCGATCTTGTAATACTCCAGATTCTGACTCCGAGAATGTTAAAGCTTCGTTTTTCGCGCGCTTGAAAAAGAGTTTCACCCGGCATCCTGTGGTGGTTTCCTGTTTCCTTTTACTCTTCTTTGACAGCCACGTTTGTCCGTCACCTCAGCTTGGCTGTCCAGGTACAACATGTCAGACAACGTCTCCTTTACGGTAAGAGCAAGCTTATTTATATTGTCTTTTTCTTAAGCCTATCGTTTCTTAACTTGAATACGATTGAATAACGAGTTCACTTAAATCGACATGAAATTAAAATTTTCTTTTCTTCAACTTAAATAGATTTCAACTACGGATCCATTACTACACTGCTACATGGCGGAGTTGATGAACTACCTCGAAGTACATGTCGAGTGGTTTGACAAGGTAAACCATAACAGAACCATATTCATGCTCGATAGTTTTTTCGAATATTGATATTTCAATTGGGCTGTGTTTTTACTTAGGCGAATCAAGGGATGGCGGAGGAAAGCAAACGATGGTAAGCAGTTATATTTAATAACAACAAAAATATTAGGGGGTTAACTTTTTATACACGCGAAAATTAAAAAATGACAAGCAGATATGATTTATTTTAGGGAATACATTCTAGCAAGGAACGTTAAGTTTATTTTTGATGAGAAGAAACCTCCTCAGAACAACGAAAATGGTAAGTCATGTATAAACTTGTCTTGGCATCATATTTGGTGTTGTTTTGACATGTTGATAAGATTTTTAAATGTTTCCGAATTTACTCCATAAGGAATATGCGGATACATCGCACGTTTTCACTACAAATATTATAAAGATTCGGTCGATTATTTAAGTATGTCTCGGTGTTTTAAATAAAAGTGTTGACCGATGGTGAAGGAATTACTAGATTCAAGGGAATTTTGAGAAACAAACACGCGATCCTTATCTTGTCGTGTGACAATCAAGGCGTTTTGCACAACTTCCTGTAGGCCTTCAGTTAGTAGTCCTTCAAACTTCATATTACTTTGATTGAAGTCCACCAAAACTTTATTATCTGGCGAAGACAAACTGAACTTTATCATTTTTCGATTAGAATATGCTTTAAATATATTTTATAAATTCTTTTGCACTGTTTGCTACTTCTCACACTGATCCACTTCACGTTTCAGCATCTACAAGCATGGGACCACCCACGGCTCCACCTCCAAGGCAAACAAGGCGGCAGAGATAAGCAAAACATAGGAGGATGTTACTAAACGTTTTGTCGCTACCGTCGTTTCAATTTCAAGTACATTACTATGGGTAATAAACCCATATTCCTCCACGAGGACTTGAAAACATGAACTACGTGAAATAGAGATCAATAATCTGTTTCAAACTGTAGATCAAGGGCCGGTTGTACGAAGGGTGAATAGCGCTATCCACCGGATAAATGATCCTTATCTTAACTTTACTTGTCCAACCGGCTCCTGTTATATATCATGAAACGCGTCCATCAACCAAAATATGATTCATTGACGTGTGATAAACAGCAATTCCGGTCTTGAATTTCACAAAACTTTCAAAAAAATCTTTACTTTAGTTCTCGTTTTTGATCTAGAGTTCTTGTCTATTCAACTGAAATGATTTAAATACTCATCCCGATCTATTTATGAAGAAGTTCGTTACACGATCGTAGTTAAACAGTTTAAAGTTAATAGTAATATTCAGAGTTTTTTCTTGTAATATATAACTAAGATATATTTTGATAATAAACTGCATTTTTGACGAAAAAGTTGAGTCTGTTATGTTGCTTATAAGCTTCAGTTTTTGAAAGTACATCAAATCAAGCACACATAAGGGTTTCGATAATTTGCGACCCAGTTTTTTTTTCGTAGGATTAGTTAGTGTTGACTAAAATTCTACCCACCCTACCCTCCACGCGCGATCATACTTCAAACTATTTTAGCCTATTGGGGGTAGGGTAGTGAGTTTGGTTTTGATACAAAACTCCCTTTAGGGGGGAGGGCGTAGTAGATTTGGTCTCCATACGACAGTTTCACGAAACTTGGCTGATTGTTTTCGTAGATCACTCGAGCAACGACGAGCTAGCGGATTTGATCCGTGACTCCACAGACTAATCATATGCTAATCCCACTTAATCCCTGCTATTGTTCTTCAACTTTAGGACAGAACAATAGGGCATTTCTTGATACGATCGTGACAATATATTGCGTGCTCATTAGATCAAGTTGAGTACGAGTCAGTAGTTTTTGCTGGGTTGCCCAAGTATCTAAGTTCTGCTTTGGAGAATATCCAGATAAGGGCACTGGCGATTATTTGGCCCAGGCTGTGATGGGAACGCGTTCATGGTTCAAACTGGAAGATCCTCGAAACTTTTCATTCATTTCATTACCAGCTAAAATTTTAAGTGTTGGACTTGTTAGGATTTTTTCTACCTTGGCATACCAATTGTTGGAGAATCCAGTCGAAAATCCAGGAGATATCATATTATTATATCATAAAGTTTAGAGTTTGAGAGAATAACAATGTGAATAATAATGAATTGGACTACTATGTGAGTTGTTTGTCTCGACGTTTAAGTTTTAGAAAATATCATGTCCAACCATCCTTTTACTTTTTTTCCATAAAAAATCGCTTTGTCAATAAAAATAGTACAAATGTTAAAGTTTTAGTGGCGTCAATTGCCTTAGATGAGTGCCTATGCGCGAGCCCGTTGCTTTAGTGGGCAGTTACTATCACATAGAAAAGGCTTCGTACTTTGAACTACTAGCTAATTTTTTGTAATGAATTTCATTATGTTTATTACGTTTTCACACCTTGATGTTCCGTACGCTTCATCGATAATCGTATTTCGTAAAATTGAGTGGTTATCTGATTAACATATACAATAACCATAGAAACAGTCAGAAAATGATTAACCAGATAAGAAGAAACAAAGATGGCTGACGAACTGTTTGTTTCAGACCTTGAAGATTTTGACTTCGATGAGGGGGATTTGGGATCCCAGGATTGTGATTCCGATGACTGGGTAGATTCTGAGCTCGAAGAAGAAATCTTTCAGTGTTCAATGTGCGAGAAGAGTTACAAGACGAATGGATGGCTTTTTCGTCATGTTCGAACTAAACACGGTAAGATATCCGACAAAATATCCGCTTTCTTTGCTTGATTCATCTTAAACAATTAATATTTCTATTTTCCTCGTTAGGTTCGATTCAAGAGGGAAACAGTGAAAGTCTACAGCTGACGTCTCAAGTCAACACTGAAGATTCATTGAGAGGTTTGTAGTCATTTGTACACCATGCAATCGAATAAACGAGTAGGATTTAGTGTTGATTCGAGTGCTTATAACTATTATTTTTTCTATTAATTTCAGATGCAAGAAATGTTTACAACTTTTCACGAACAGAAGCCGAAAGATGCGCACTTGAACTGTTCGAGGACAGCCTTAATGAAGCCATGAACTTCAAGCCATTTTGTGTCAAGTCTAAAAATCCCACTCGTGGAAACAAGGCAAGAGACCTCGCAATTTAACTAAGAGACAAGCTGAGAGAGAACGTTGTCATATTATTTGCAAATGAAAGTGTAAAGATGATGTGGGAGAGTGTAACTGCCGGAGACAAGTGTAAAACGCTATCCAATAACAGAGAGGCAATGATGAGAAGCTTTCACAACTTCCGAACTACTCAGGGTTTAAAAGACAGATGGGACGAGATGATAAGGCTCCTGGAATTGCAAAATCAAGATACTATTCTGTTTCAGTTTATTATCGACAGAATATTCAGGAATCTTATCGTGAAGAGGGAACATCTGTCAAAGCAAGCCAGTGAAAAAAGCAACATGCCTGCAATCATGTAAATATAGACACCTTAGAGGAAAATGCCCTTAGGTATATAGCTGTTTTTGTTTGAATAACAGTAGTTTTCACCCCCAGATAGTGCACTTGCGAGGGGAAGGGTGGTCTGCATACCAAAATACCCTTTAGGAATGTAAGGGGAGGGGTGGTCTTGAAGAGGAGAAATACTTTAGGGGATGAAAGGAATGTAGGATAGGGGTCAAAGTACAAATTCAAAGCATCAAGGCAGGAATTTGAAATATGAAATATGGAGACGAAAGCTTTAAAAGCCGAATACAAGAATACAAAACCACACTTACACTCAGATAATTCAGAGTAAGGACAAGTTATCTACTCGAGATAAAAGACAAGAGATCGATATCAAACGAACTAATCATGTCTGACTACGATATGTGTTTATTTCTGTGGTTCTCCTTGCTCAGTCTACAAATCCAAGTACAAGACCGAATTCCTAAAATGTGGAACAAAGTTGGACTACAAAAACTTGGCTGAATTGTGTAAAGGCTGCAAGACGAAAGAAGCCAAAGTAAAGTTATTGGACATCGAGATCTTGGGGTGAAAGCTGAATGTCAAAAAATCAGACACTACGACAACTTGGATGACCTTCTTTAAGATTACCCACCAAGATGTTATCCACGATGTCACGAACATAATCTCTACACTAAGATTGGTGTCAGTTATACCGACAAGAACAAAGACCGCACATTCTTTTGTTGTACCGTTCAGTACCCTGATCATAGCTGTGATTACTTCCAGTGCTCTGATGACGCCAATGAGCTTGCAAATTCCTCGCATTTTTCTAGTACAATGTCCAAAACTCGTGAAAATTCTCAAAATTCTTTAAGGGTCACTAAAAATGTAAAAAATACTTTGGAAGCATTTCGAAAGCCCAAAACCCTCAGTATCTGAGCAACTCACCATTCGTGCATTTAGTATCCAACAAGCAGGAGGATTGTATTCACAGAAAAAATAATAGCCTGGTCTGGTCTCCGAAAATTACTTTATAGTAAGTACCCTATTCTGTTATTTCATTTTCTAAACTTTTAGCTTTCCAATGTTAGATTCCTTGCATTTTTTCCCCCCTCTTAACAAAGCAATTTTTTAATTATTATTTCAATTACACTTTTAGAGAATGGCAGACTTTACGATTGAAAATCTCATCCGTAATTGTGAGACCGAAGAGGATCTTGATGTGCTACTGATAATGTTTGACCTGGACGAACATTTGACCCTGGCTGCGCTGGAAACCAGAGCACGTCTGGTATCAAACCGGCTTACGGAGATGGAACCGAATGAAATGATGGAAGACGATGCTGAGCAGCGGGAGACTGAAGACTCGATTGAGGCTTTGATTGCTGATGAGTCTGGCTTTGACAGTTATTTTGGGAACCTCATTGACATCTGGCACTCGACATTGACATTGACACCTGGCACTCGACAGCAGTTATCAAGACTTCCTGCTCCCCCTCACCTGACAATCAGTGACAAAACTATTACTCAGGTCTCCTCAACTAAATCTCTTGGCGTCATTATTGACGAGAATCTAAGTTGGGATGATCATATTCAGTCGATATCGAAAAAGATTGCATCAGGTATAAGCGCCTTAAAAAGGATTCGACAATTCGTTTCATGAGAAACATTAATTGTAGTTTATAATGCTCTCGTTCAACCACATTTCGATTATTGCAGCGTAGTATGGGATGGATGCAACAAAGGTCTTGCAGACAAGTTACAGAAACTTCAAAATCGAGCTGCACGAATCATAACCTTCTCAGACTATGATGCACGAACAAATGACGTATTTAGAAATTTGGGGTGGGTACCCTTACAACAGCAAAGGGCCTCTGCCAAATCAGTTATGATGTTTAAAATTTTAAACAATCTGACTCCAGATTATCTTTCGTCAAAATTCACTGATCGTAGCAAGGTAAATAACCATAACTTAAGAAATACAGAGCGCAAGTTAGCTCTACCTCTGCCACGAACCAATTTGTTTTAAGAAAAGCTTCAGCTATAGTGGTGGCTTTCTCTGGAACAGTGAAATGAACTGAGAACAGCTACCACTATAAAGTCTTTTAAATCTTTGCTATGCCCTAAGATTTAAGTTATTATTTTAATTAATTGATTTATATTTATTTTTGTTGTACAACAACATGGCATCCTTGTAAAGCAGGCTTTATTTTCCTTTTAAGTAACACATTTATTTATAATTATAGATTAATATATTTAGCTTAGTTAGTGTAGTGTAGTATTTTAGCTTAGTATAGTATTTTACATGTATTTTAAATTAGTATATAACCCTGAAGGATTTACCGTGTATAGATAAAGTTAAAAATAAATAAATAAAAAAAACCTTGCCGAGTATGCAGCAAAGCGGAGGACGTATGGAGAAACGCATTCGTGACCAGTCGACGATGATGACTTCCAACCACGATCACAAGACATTTGGGTTGAACGAATTGAAGAAAGGCTATTTCCCCACAAATTCAATACTTTGGCCAATCAGAATTACAGCGGTCCTCCCCCTGATGCCAAATTCTACAGTCCTGATGGCATGTCCCCAGCTGATCGTCCAGCATTCTTTAATTGGCACGATTCCTTGAAAGCTCGAGATGATGTCTTTGACATGGAAGAGTAAATCTTGGCATACTGTCACTCTGATGTGGATATTCTCAGACGGTCGTGTTTTGAATTCCAGCATTTGTTCAAAGAGACGAGTGATGTAGACCCCTTTGCTAACTGTATTACAATTGCTTCTGTATGTAACTTGGTGTACAGAAAACAATTCCTTCAACCAGAAACGATTGCTGTCATTCCACCGCACGGCTACAGAGCTCAGGATAAACAATCCATTCAAGCATTAAGATGGCTGACCTACTTGACTGAGAAGGATAACATTTACATCCGACATGCAGGAAACCAGGGGGAGCAACGAATTGGCAGTTTCAGAGTCGACGGGTTCCATTCAGAGTCCAACAAGGTGTGGGAATATCACGGCTGGTTTTGGCATGGCTGCCCCATCTGTTTTGGTAGAAAAACAAGAAATCCTGTTGCTGATTGCATGATGCAGGCTTTGTACGAGAAGACCTTGTCATGCAAGAAGTACTTGACTGATCAAGGATTCAATGTTATTGAAATGTGGGAGTGTCAACTGAAACGTGAGCTCAAGTCCAACCATGCAATGAAAGAGGCTTTTGACAGGATCACCCTTGCACACCCTCTAGAGCCTAGACATTCCTTGTATGGTGGGAGAACAAAAGCGATGAAACTGTACCATGAGGTTTTTTTTAAAGAGTTTTATTCATACATACATATTTTTCTTAATAATTATTCATAATTTCTTTCATACTATTTATTTTCCACCAGTTTGTACCCATGGACGAACAAGTACTGTACCTATCCTTTGGGACATCCTGTTGTTATCTCCGAAAATTTTGCTCCACTCGATCAGTACTTTGGCCTGCCACCTCATGGTCTGTACCTCCCTGTCCTTACCTACCGTTCGAATGGCAAGCTTACATTTCCCCCTTTGTCGTACCTGTGCTGACAGTCTACAACAAGAACCCTGTGATCATTCCGACAATGAGCGTGCTATTAATGGAACCTGGGTCTTCATCGAGTTGTCTAAAGCCATCGAAAGGTTATCAGTTAGTCCGTAAAGACGTGGTGTGGCATTTCCCAGAAAAATCATACGAGCTGTTCAGTTCCTATATCGACAAGTTCCTCAAAATTAAGCAGGAATCTTCTGGGTACCCAAGTTGGTGTCGCACAGGAGATGAAAAAGCCCTGTACATCCAGAGATACTTCCAAAATGAGGGGATACGAATGGACCAATCTAAGATTCAGACAAATCCTGCTTTGCGTGCTCTAGCCAAACTAATGCTAAATAGGTATGCATTTTGTTTTTTCATAGAACCATGTAATCGAGCTATACTCAGATTCCCTTTTTTTCATCTTTTATTCTTTTAGTTTCTGGGGTAAATTTGCTCAAAGAACTAACATGACACAAGTGGAGATGGTGACTGATGAAGATCGCTACTTTGAGCTACTCTTATCTGACACAGTAGAGGTCCAAAATATGAGGTTTGTCAACGACGAGGCAATTGAAGTACATTATGTTCATAATACATTATAAGCATATCACCAAAGTATCAATGTCCTGAATGTACTATTTTGATCTTTCAGATTCCATAATTTATATATCCCGGGGAAAACGAATGGGAGCCAGACACTGGAGATTAGAGAGACTGGAGAGAACTTCATCACTACCTTTGTATCTGGTGGACTGGAAAACTATGCCTACAAGCTTGATGATGGGAGTACGTGCTGCAAAGTGAGGGGAATAACGCTGAACTACAGAAACTCGCTACAAATATATTTAGACACCATTTCGACAATGGTGCGGGAATAGGTAAAGAAAAGAATAATCCTTGTAAAATTGTACGAGATATTAAGTCAAAAAACATAATCTCACACCCCGAATCACGAGATTATAAGATAGTTTACACTATTCTCAATGCTCGTAATTAGATGCAAAAATGAGTAAGGTACAAATAATACCTAATAGTGCCTAGGGAATAATAACTACGTGGAATACATGATTAGGATTGGCTATAAATACGTGAACACTCGATTCTCGCTCAGTTCACATCAATTCAGCGGCAACTGAGTGGCTAACAAAGATCAACGGCCCACCCATCCACCCTGGAAAATTCTTGTGGTTTGCAAGTGGTGCCGCGACACCCATAGTTCGTCTTTGACTCACTTTGATTCCGCTGATAAATGTTTTGCCCATACCTTAATTCAATTGAGCTCGAATGCGAATGTTGAGAAATACTTTTCTCCTGAAAGACCAATTAGAGAACCAATTGAGCTACAGGTGACCTTTCTAATTCTTAACTTTAGCCAATCTTTGGAATTTTGTTCAACAGCATGGTAATTGAATCCAAGTGGTTTAAATCCTGGCCATTTAGGAATAGCTAAGTGTAATTCTTGTTTGACATCTGAATCATTTTTACTATCTGCTATTATCGTTTGCAAAGTTTCCACTTTTTGCTTGATTTCTGTATCCTCATACATGGGTGATTGCTCTGTCCCAATTGTTTCTAAAGCCTGTATATCATCTTGATCAGTTGTTCTAGAGTTATCAATATCAGCATTTGTTTGTAGTGGCACGTGCCAGATATCCTGTTGGTTGGTAAATTTGGGTTTAAGAGGTACTGGATCAAACAAACCAGGTGTATAACTGTGATCTTGTAAAGCCTGCTTCACCCTGTAATGGTGGTCATAATTAAGTTGACCAAATAACCCTGACTTTAACCCGTACTTTTTCAATGTAGCGTAAACACGATTTTCTACATTAATCTGTGTTTCCTTGATGCCTGTTTCGATTTTGGACAAAATTTCATTGAGATCTCGTTTCATTCAGTCACTAACTTCCATTAAAGTTTCATTGATTACTTGATACTTGTTTACTTTTTTTTGGTATGTAAGGTACCTGGCTTTTTTCTAGAAGATCTTAAGTTTCTGAAGTGAGATAATGGAAGATGACATAACCGAGTTTGGATCGAGTTACTGATGACGATTTATTTGAGGTGCTTTCAAGTTACAAATGCTACAGAAGGGTTACCAAAGAAAACATCACAAAAATCATAGAAGAGTTGGCCTCATACAACTCTACGAGATGAAAAAGCCCTCCCCTTAAAGCCAAGCTAATATCAGCAACACCTACCAATGACAACCTAAAGGAGTGTCTTGATCATTTGAAGCACTTTGTGAAGTCTCTAGATGACAACACTTTAGGTATGTAGTCACATAAATATACTTATTTCAATGAATTTTTAACCAAAAACCTACAAAGCTAAGACCTCTAAGCCGATCTTTATGGCGTTCCATTGGTGCCAAAATTTAAAGTTCGCATTTGATATTGTACTTTTGGTATTCTTGTTCTTTTTCTTCATTGGAGTGGCAACTTTTCTTATTTAACACTACTTTTCACAATTCAACTTTACTGTCTTGAGTATTGGACATTGTACTTTCGCATTTGAACGTCGTAGCGTGATTCCAATTCAACATTCAATTTCACGATATGAGCCCGCAATCTATTGGATTGCGGTTGGATATGTAAGGACATTTTTTTGCACGACAGACAGCAAAGAGTAGTTATTGACGGTATCGCCTCTGACTGGTCACCTGTTACTTCCGGAGTACCTCGGAGAAGTCTGATCGGACCAATCCTCTTTATCCTCTTATTTAACGATCTACCACAATCAGTACCTGAAGGAACCCTTGCAGCTCTATACGCAGATGATACCAAGTTGTACAGGAGTATTTTATCACTCTCTGATGCTGAACATCTACAACTAGCTCTGGACAACCTCGACTTCTGGAGTTCCCTAAATAACATCCAGTTCAATGCTTCCAAGTGTAAAGTCTTAACAAGAAAAATCCACTTAACTACGACTACTGCCTTGGTGAGACGGGACTACTCAAAGTAAACGAAGAAAAAGATCTAGGAGTTACTATCTCCAGCAAACTGACATGGGACTCCCATATCTATTCAGTCACTGCTAAAGCTAATAGAATGCTTGGGCTACTTTGACGCACTTGCCCTACGCTAAGAACGGTAATGGTCAGAAGGACATTATATCTTGCCTTGGTAAAATCGCAGGTGAATTACGCAACTGAGGTTTGGTCTCCCAGCTTTATGAATCTAAAGGAAACAGTGGAAAGAATACAGCGTCGTGCTACACAGTGGATACTTCAAGTTAAGAGGGGGGATCTATCGTATAAAGAAAGACTTGTCAAGTTAAATCTATTACCTCTCACGTACGACCGAGAAGTCAAGGACTTAGTTTTTATCTACAAAATCTTGTATGGACACGTTAATTGTAATTATGATTGTCTAAATTGTGTTAGTCATGGTCGCCATACTAGACGTTCAAATCTATCAACTCATGAAATCAAATACTTAGAAATACCTCCGTGTAAAACCACTACTTTTCAAGCCTCCTTTTTCAATCGCAGCATAAAACTATGGAATATAATCTGTAAATTAGCTAAACCGGAAAAGTTCGCGTTTTAGCGCCAGAGTACAACGAGATAGAGTATGTGGAAGACCATCATTTGTGATAAGTAAAGAACAGCTTTCTTACTTAATTGAACACGGTCTTAAAGTAAAAGAAATTGAATTGGGCTTACTAGCCATACACATGTTCTTGTGCATTAAAAGTAATGGAGCGAAAACCCATATTAGAAAGGTGTGTTCTCTCCTTTACTGAAGAGGGAGTGGCGGATGCATCCTTGCTGGAAAGACAAAGCAACTTGAGGGTGCAAGTTTACTCTCTTTTTCCTTTTCCTTTTTTGGTATTAGACGGTAGGTATTGTTTTTTTTTTGGCCATACCAAAAAAGCCTCAGTTGTTTAGCAGCACCGGGGGAACTCACAGGTCTGGCGTTTGCAGTACTTGTACTGGACTGTACACCATCTAAGAAGTGACATATATAAGTGACATGTATAAAGTCAACATGAGCATGCGATACTCCATCAATAATACTATAAATACGACCCGTAACAGCAGCTTTTATTCTCCTTACTATAACTAGAAAATTAGTTCTAAAATCTGAAAGGCTACCACGCAAATTTAAGCTTTATACTATGGTTCAATGATCGTACATATTATCGGGATCTGTGGACAGTTAAATTAGGTAATTCCAAATCACGATGATATACATGTATAATGCTCTACAAATGCTTACATTGAGGAACTTCTCTCAATGCTGAAAGGGGATCAGCCACTTTTAAAAGGGCTGATCATACCTCATTCAGTTGATCGCACATGAAATGTCCCGGTTTTATTGGCTATTTCTCTTGGTCTCTACTGGGATCCCTATGATTCCCCTGTGTTCCCTGTGTTCAAGTGGAAGATATTTCCATTAGCCATAGACTCCCTTCTAGAAATGATCAGTGGAAAGGTCCCCCATCACCGCCTGTTATCATTGCGAAGTTTGTCAGGAGAAAAGTTAAAGAGGAGTTCTACAAGGCCCGCTTTAAAACTTAAGAATAAAACCACGCAAAATATGGAGGACTTCGAAGGATCTGATCTCGATAATCATATTTACGTCTCGGAAAGTCTAACTCAAGCTCGGAAAAAATTGTTTAAATCCTGCCTCAAGATCAAGAAGGAATTGAAGCTCGCTATTGCTGCAACTTCTAATGGAAAAATATATCTTAAGAAGGTCAAAGACAGTCGCCCCTTCTATATAAACTCAGAAACAGATCTGGCTAAATATAAAGATCAAATAGTTAATTCTAGGCATTCTGTTGACGATTCGTAGACCAGTTACAAGCATGGAGACAGATAAGTGCCACATTTCGTTACTTATCCTTAATTCTTTAATACTTTTTCTTCTTATTAATTATACATTTCTGATTTATTATATTGTCCTTGATGTCTATTAGTATTTGTCGTCAATGTTCAAAGATTGTTAAGGATAACTCTCGAGGAATTCAATGTGACATATGTCTCCACTGGTTCCATTTAAAATGTACTGTCCTGTCAGTCAAAGAGTATAACTATTTTTCTACAACTAATGACTTATGGATCTGTTTTTTTTGTCGAGCTGACATTTTCCCATTCCATTCTATTAATAACTATGGTCTAGCTGAGCTTGCCTTCAATTCGAATGAGGATTGTCTATGCTCAAAAAATATTGCAAATTTGAGACTTAATTCGTTACCCTGTTTTGATGTAATGACTTCTCTGGAAAAAAACTCAAAGCTATCACAGGTTGAAATTGACTTGCAATTGCCGTTAGCCATAAATTTTAACTATTTTTCCCCTCATGACTTCCATTCTGATGTAGAAATCCAATCCTCCTTATCTGAAAAGGCTTTCTCTGCCTTACATTTTAATATTAGAAGCCTATCAAAGAATTTAAATTCTTTTCATCAGCTTTTAGATGAATTAAATAATGCTTTTCCTGTTATTGGCTTATCGGAAACCAGAATTAAAAAAGATTTGCCCCTCGTGGATAACATTAATCTTCCTGGCTTCCAATTTGTTTCACAATCTACCTTATCAGAGGCGGGAGGAGTTGGGTTTTATATTAGAGATAACTTATCTTACACCAAAAGGGATGATTTCTGTTGCTCTAAGCCAGAATTTGAATCTCTCTGGGTTGAGATTGAGGCTCCACAACAACATAATATTGTTTGTGGGGTCATTTATAGGCATCCAAAAGGAAATATTGATACCACCCTAAACTATATTTACCATATTGTGGAAAAATTAAACAAAGAGAGAAAGTACTGTTTGTTAATGGGTGATTTCAATTCAAATCTTTTGAATTATGACTCAAATTCCGATACTAATAATTTTGTCAATACTCTAGGATCTTACTACTTTCATCCTCATATCTTAAAACCTACTAGAATTACTGAGCACTCTGCAACTCTAATTGACAATATATTTTTTAATTCCTTGGAACATCAGGCATTAAGTGGAAACATACTATCAGGCATTACAGATCATCTACCAAATTTTCTGATTATTAAAAAATTAACTGCAATACCTAATAACTTAAAAAATCCACAAAAGAGATTTCTCCAAGCTTGATAAAGAGGCCCTTTTGTCAGACTTTCAGTCTATTAACTGGACAGAAGTCCTTCCATGTAATGATACTTTGGTTAATGTTAATGATATCTTTCAGTCTTTTTACTCTCATGTATCTGGAATTATTGATAAACATGTCCCTATTAGGAAGCTAACAAGAAAGGAGATTAAATCCCTATCTAAACCTTGGATCACTAAGGGTATAAGAGTATCTATCAAAATGAAAGATATATTTTATAAAATATATCTTACTTCAAAGAATCAATACTATTTAATAAAATATAAATTGTATCATAATCAAATTAGTCACCTCCTTCGAGTTGCCAAACAGAATTATTATCAAAATTATTTCACTGTTAATAGTAAAAATATAAAAAATATTTGGTCTGGTATAAAGGAATTAATTTCTATCAAGCCTAGAGGCTTTAATCACCCCTCAAAACTCATACTAAGAAACAAAACTGTTAAGGATCCTAAAACCATTGCAACAGCTTTCAATAATTACTTTGCAACAATTGGTGGCAGGCTATCTAGTGAAATACCTGCAACCAATGTTGAACCTGAAACTTTCCTTGGTCCCTCATTGACAAACAGTTTTTTCCTCTCTCCTGTGACTTCATTAGAGATTGAAGACATAATCTCAACTTTAAATTCCTCAAAGGCAACAGGTCCTTTTAGTATCCCTGTTAGCCTGTTAAAACTGTTAAAATCCTGTCTATCATTTCCATTACAAATAATCTATAATTATTCTTTCACTAGTGGCTGTGTGCCTGATCAGTTCAAACTAGCTAATGTCATACCAATTCATAAGAAGGATTCAGTTACTTGTATGAATAATTATAGACCAATTTCCTTACTTTCAATTTTTAATAAAATCCTAGAGAAACTAATGTATAAGAGACTAATTGCTTTCATTGATAAGTATGGGCTCCTGTACGACAAACAATTTGGTTTTCGTGACCAACATTCTACAATGCATGCAACTCTTTTAATAATTGATAAAATTCAGAGAGCAATAGAGGATGGCAAATACTCCTGTGGAATCTTCTTAGACTTTTCTAAAGCCTTTGATACTGTTGATCATGCTATACTTATTAGGAAACTTTCTCATTATGGAATCTGTGGAATTGCTAATCAGTGGTTTATTTCCTATTTGTCAAATAGAAAGCAATTTGTATCAATTAACAATTCAAGGTCTGATGAGTGCGTCATCACTCATGGAGTTCCACAGAGGTCTGTATTAGGCCCCCTTCTATTTCTTATTTACATTAATGATTTTTATAGATGTAGTGATGCATTAGATTTCCATATCTTTGCTGATACCAATTTGTTCTACTCTAACAGCAACCTACTTGCCCTAGAATCCTGTATCAATGAAAACCTTAGTCACGTGTCAAACTGGCTTATTGCTAACAAGCTTTCACTTAACATAGACAAAACAAATTTTATTATCTTTCACCCACCTCAAAAAGCCACTAGTTATGCAATTAGATTATATATTAACAATAAAACAATTAAGAAGGAAATGTATATTAAATATCTAGGTATTTATCTTGACTCCCATTTAAATTGGAAATACCAAATTCTTCATATTTCTAAAAAAATTAAACGATGTGTAGGTATTCTCTCAAACATCAGGCATTTTGTAAATATATCAATTCTTACAATGTTGTATTATACGTTAGTATATCCCTTCTTATCTTTCTCAGTTGTAACTTGGGGGAACACCTACACAACTACTCTAAGACCACTTCTTGTTCTTCAAAAAAAAGCAATTAGGCTAATGACCTTTTCTGATTTTAGAGCCCACTCTAGTCCACTGTTCTATAAATTGAGACTCCTAAAATTTCCTGACTTAATCTTTTTAAACAATGCATTGTTTATCTATGATTTTCATTTAGGTAGTTTGCCATCAGTTTTCAATGATTTTTTTGTATCTATCAACAAAATACATGGTTATAACACTAGACTTGCCAGCAAAAAAGCATACTATTTGCCAAAGATAAGAACTAATTATGGCAAATTTAACATTCGTTTTCTAGGCGTTAAAATTTGGAATTCCATCCAGGATGAATATAAATCAAAGTCCTGCTCCTGTTTCAAGAAGCTTCAATTTAAATCACTCTTGGAAAAATATAACGATTAGTTATCGTTTTTCACATATTGAATTGAATCAATTTTCCCTCTCATTTGCAAATTATTGTTTAATAGATTTTCCCTTATTGTGTGTGTGTGTGTTTATTTTGTTACCTCGTTTCAGTTTTCGTGTGTGTGTGTTTTTTTCCCTGGCAGTTTGTCCAGTTAAATCCATGTATTTTGTTGTTGTAATTATATATATTTCCTTAGAACTATACATTTCCTTCTATAATTTTCCGTTTTGACCCAGCCATTTAGCTCGACTAGCCCTGCTATTTCTAAATGGCTGGCGCCCATCTATTTTTATAAAATTATCTTTTAAATTCTGTTATATTGTAAAATAAGGAGTGCCAAATAAAGATGTTTGTTGTTTGTTTGTTGTTGTTGTTGTGTTACCATGTACAGAGTTTTATGACGCTCGCAACTTGAACAATTTTCACAAAAAAAGATCTGTCGCAAGCCTAGTGCTGAAAAGGTGCATTGTCAACATCATTATGGTCGTATTATCATCATCATTATTTTACGCTGCTTTTATCAACGTTTCACTCGTGCAAAAAAAACCTTGCTAATAAGAACAAACAACTCAACACCAGGTAAGATATATAATATTGCTCCAAAACAATATTTTTTATGACAATAATAATTATAATAATTTAATAACTTATAAAGCGCAAAACTCTGTGTACATATTCAATTGCGCTATAACTATTTACAAAGTATATTATAAATATATCAATATAAGATAATGGAATTAAAATATGATGTGTCGAAAATAGGTAAGTAATCACGATTTATAAATCATTCTAGCAACTATGGCTGTAAGAAGGCCCTAGTAAATAACAGTGTCTTGAGTTTTTCTTGAAAGAATTAAGAGGCAGTCTCTGTAAAAGCGGTCCGATGCATTTCGGGTCAGGAAACAGATTTCCTTCAAACCTTGCCCACAAAACTCTCCTACCTCAAAAGTAATTGCAACGTGTTTGAATTTTGAAAATATTAAAAAATGAATTTTTTACGCGATTTTCTTTTTTTAGCCTAAAATCCCTCACTTTCACATAAATTAACTAGGAAAAATGGCCTATATTTGACGGCTTACTGCAGCAAAAAGAAAACATATTTTCGAACACTTTTATTTTCTCTAAGTAAGATGGTTCCTTCATGACAATTTGAAAGTATTTTGAAATCATTTGCTTTTTTAGAAAGAAAGATACGGAATTTTATGTGAAGGCTACTTTCAGCGTAGTTGACTGAGGCCAAACAGGAGGAATTTTCATCGGTCGATTTTTAAAAAGTCTGGCGTATTTGATGCAATCTATCGGTTGGAGTTAACTAAGCAAAGCCTAAAGAGCAAGGAAATATAAAAATATCTTGCGGTTTTTATTTCTGTGCGACACAGCGAGCCAGGAATTTCAGTCGATTTTTGAGCATGTCACGCGTAGTGCGTGATAAAAACACGAAATCGTTAACATGTTCAAAACAAGGGAGGCTGGATAATTTTAATTGAAAATGCTTTTTCTTTAGTATTTTGATAAAAAAAAAAGAGACATTCTTCCAAGGATATAGAGTTCCGATACTATATTCATGGATGAAGCTTATTGTATGGATAGCTCGTCCATCGATCTGGCACGCATTCGACGTATTCATATTTTTTAATATTTTTAAATATGAATTAAAATACAGTAAAAGGGCCAAGGCATCATTGCCGGAAAAACTACTCAAGAATTAGAAAAGTGAATCGACTCCGGCATACATTACAAATTATGATGTAGTCTACATTGTAAAGCTACTAGTTTAGATTTGGGACTTAGATCTTATCTGTCTGCTCATTAGGGAGGATGTCGCAAAAAAAGTTGAACAATACGAAAAGGCATTTAATAAATTCTCCAAAATCTAGATACTTATAACTGACTAAAAAGATAATGACTGAAATGATAAACTAGGAGATAGTTTAAATGATAAATTGTTTTCTATGTTTTCTAAAAGTTCCCGTACACTGAAATGGCTTTGTTATGGACCATACTTTTGCCGCCAAGACATGTCAATCAATTGTTGTAAACTTGGTACAATTTGTGGCGACATACACAAATGTAAACTCTCTCTGTCGGCGATCAAACCCCAAGAAACTAGAAAAAACGGCAGCTGTAAATATTATTTTTTGTCAGTTGTTGAAGGAATATGTCGTGTTTTTTATTTTATTTAGAAAACTGTGGAGATTCACGGGGTTTGACAGAGCTTGTTAGACTTGTTGAGTGCATGGATTCTATTGAAAATCATTTGGTCTCTGTTCACTTGTCACACGAGAAGCTAACAGAATACGAACTTATCCTTGCTCGAGTAGGAATTTTTAAGCCAGAGGCATCAAAATTTCAGGAGTTTTTGATTTGCCCAAAACACCGGCATAGTCTTGGAAGATATTGGCAAGCGAGAAAGACTTGTCAATATCCAAAACACAAAGGAAGGAAAGCCGCAGTAAAAGGCAGAGATGTGTGCAATTTGGTAATGTCTAAAGTTATACACCAAACCTATGGTGCGATTGTTCCTATTGGCTCAGGTATGATACAACATATCTTTCAAATACTAGATATAAATACTAACTAATATATACTAACAATGAAGAATAATAACACCAGTGATCTATTGCTATCAATAGTTATTTGCAGTACTTGTCGCAAGTACCACAAGACAGCATTTGACCAGTTAACTTGGACTGCTGAAGCTGATTCACTGACTGAAGTTTATAAATCTCCAGAGCAGATAAGGTGTGTTGTGTTTTGTAACAACCAAATATCATTTTATATCTATAACAAGCACGTGATGGTTGGGATTAGTAAGAGTGAGGGTTTTTTTCTCGGAGGATTTGGGTCTACCTCGTCCTTTAGTTATTGTAAACGAGTCGTTTTCACGAGTTTTCAAGAAATAAACGTAAAATACAAAGTCTACAGACTGTATTCATTAGAACCTATTTCGGGGCGATAAAGATTCCGTCAACACTTGCTATTGGGAAGCAAATTTTTAGGAGGGTGTGGCCGACACAGTTATTCTTAGAATATGTTATTCCCACTACAAGTTAACAAAAACTAATACATTTTTTTTGATAACAGAAATAGAAAGCACGCGCGTGTACTATGCATGTAGTTTTAAAGCGCAAAGATCAGTAGAACACGAGAAAAGCACGACGCGCAAGCATGACGCACAGTGAAGTGCTTCTCAACATTCGATTGTTCTGCCAAGCCTCACGATTTATGACTGTTCACAGCAGAGCAAGTACGTAATATAAGGAAAAAAAAAACAAGAAAAAGAAAATGCGCACGCAAGAGCTATACGTACGTGCAATGTGCTCTCATAATGCACACGCTTCCAGCCAATAAGAACGCGATATTTGTACCTGTTATTTTACAACTAATTTGAAAATTTAATATAGTATAAACATTTTATAATTTATTTATAAAAAAATTGTTGGTTTCTTTGCATCTTATTCATTTTATTTTTATTGTTAATCTTTTTAAAAAGGTTGTCCAAAGAAAAGGCTGTAGCTTCCCTGGAGGCATTTCATGTTGACTCTCCAGTTCCTACGCCACATGGTAAGAGGACGCTCAGCTGTATAGATGAACCATGGACACCCGGGGTGCAATCACAACCTTTCTGTGAAAATTCAAGTAGAAAAAAAGTTGAGGTATTCAACAGCTCTATGGCACAGCTTGCCGATGCAATCAATAAACCAAGAATACAGCTCTTGAACTCCCAAGTTGGCTGCTGGAATAGATGTACCAATTCAGAACAAGAAATATATCTACGAACAACTGAAGAGGCCTGTAGACTAATGTGCAGTGCTATAGCGCCAAACGATAGTGATCACATTTTTGAAACTTTTCAGCAAAAGCGTTATAGTAGCTACGATAACAATGTTGGCTTGCAGGCTCTTGTAGCAGCTTATAAGAGCGCACCATCTAAACCACTGAAGACACAAATACTCAGCATTTACGCCAGCAAATATTCTGCAAAGGAACTGAAGGCTATTCACGAGCCTTTTGAAGGGCTGAGTGACAGACAGATTAAGAAGGCTAGACAGCATTCCACAGCTCAAGGACATGGAACCCCAGCGATTAAAAAAGTGCAGCACAGAGTACGAATAGATAAAGCGAAGCTAGATCATTTTCTGGAATTCACGTTTCGGCCTTATTTTTATCAAGATGTTGCATATGGCAACCGCACCATCAAGCTTGACAACGGAGAAGAGTTGTCCATGCCAAACATTGATCGTCCGTACTGTAGCTCGAAGCACTATCATCCATCAATATTTGGACTTCTGTAAGGAAACAGAGTTTGAACCCATGAGTCAGTCGACCATGTGGAGGGTAGTGGAAGTTCAGGAAGCTACACAGAGGAAATCCCTTCAAGGCCTGGACAATACAGCAGCAGATGGCGCAGATGGATTTGAAGAGCTAATGAAGATAATAGATGACTTGGAAGAGGCGGGTGCAAGTGTTGCTTGGTGTTTACAAACCAGAAAGAAGCTCTGTGCAGGAAAATTATACCTGAAGACAACGTATCGTAACCACTGCCAAGAAGACAACTCTCAGTGCCCAGATCATTGCATACCGTTCGCTTTAAGTGACCCTGATGACAAGAATCTGAGAGTTGACTGTTGTCACGAGCACAACCTCGTGTGCACTGACTGCCACTCACTAGCTGATACCCTTCAAGCAGTTAAGTCGGAAATTCCAAACCATTTGTCAAGACTCGGCAAAGAAAAAAAAGAAGACTTGGAGTACGATGCAAACGCAGCCTCTAAGAAGATTTTCGACTGGAAAGCGCATATCATCCGTGCTCAAAATCAGGAAAGAAGCAAGCACACCGTCTTAGAGTCTCTTGAAGAGGAGGAAATTCTAATAGTCGTTGATTGGGCGATGAAATTTACTGCGATAAAGTTCAGAGAGAAGCAGTCAGAGTGGTATGCTAAAAGGGGGATGAGTTGGCGTATTAGCAGCGTAATATTCAAAGACGGCCAGATCCTAAAGGTAACATCATATGCCCATTTATTCAACAACTGTAGACAGGACTGGTATGCTGTGCTATCCGTCTTAGAAGACCTGCTATCAATAATAAAGGGCAACAACGCAGGTATTACCAAAGCCTATATCCGATCAGATGAGGCAGGATGCTATCATAACAGTCAGCTGATTGCATCTCTTCAACAACTAGGAGAGCGACATAGCATTAAGATCGTCAGGTACGACCACTCAGAGCCGCAATTTGGAAAGGACATTTGTGACAGGATTCTGTGCCCAATGAAAGCTGCAATCAGACGATTTTGCAACGAAGGCCATGACATCACCAGTGCCGAGGACATGTATGGTGCGTTAAAGGAAAGACCAGTGGGAGGTACGACTACAGCTGTCTGTGCCATTCAAGAACAGAATCTATCGCTGCAAATCAGGAAGATTCCCAACTATTCTTCTTATCACAGTTTTGAATTTACTGCTACTGGCTTACGTGTTTGGAAAGCTTATAATGTAGGCCCTGGCAAGCTTATTAAGTGGAATACCATAGTAAGTGTGTCACAAGGAGCTACGCTCATGAAAGTTGATGTACCTTTCTTCCCAGTGAAACCAAGAGAGATAAAGCAGAGGAATAAAGCTGCTGATCATGAGGAAGAAGATGTTGGGAAGTACGAATGTCCCGACCCGCAGTGCAAAGAGGAATTTGAAAATCGAGGAGACCTTGATCTTCATCTTGCCTTAATTGAACATCGTGTACCTGCACATCAAGCCAAAGAAAGCCTTTATGACAACATTAGACGAGACTGGGTATATCGTTTTCAGACATTGTCTCTGACGTCACAACCTAAACCACTTTCATTCGAAAAAGGAGAAGAAAATCCGTCTAAATCTAAGTACCCCAAAGCTATGGGATGGGCACTACACAAGAACAGAGGCAAAACCCGTTTCCCTCCTATTGTTCGTAGTTATCTAATGAAGAAATTCTTGATCGGAGAAGAGACTGGGCGCAAAGAATACCCTGCTCAAGTTGCCAAAGACATGAGAACCGCATGTACTACAGAGGGTGAACGAATGTTTAAGAGAACCGAATGGCTGAGTAAAACTCAGATACAGGGATTTTTCTCAAGAACTGCAGCGAAGGTGAAGAAGGGGAATTTACCAGATATCGAAGAAAATTATCTTGACGTTGGAGGCGAACAAGACGATGACGAAGACAGCGATGAGGAATATGCTCAACTTGCAGATGAAGAGCAGATGCGGGCAACTAGCGAAGCTGTACTCGCTAATATTGACATCGCCCACCCTGTAATGTATGATGTGTTCGACTTGTGCAAGATGACAGATGACAAGAAGCTTACTTCCTTCACAGTGAAGATGCTTAGAGAGGTATGCAACTACTTCGAGATTCCTTTTAAGAGTAGAGACACAAAAGGTGTTCTAGTTGATAAAGTTACAGAAATGGTGTCAAGCTGCAGTTGCCATTAGTCATTTTCAAAGCGAATGAAAGACGAAAACAAATTCTATTTCAAACATCATCAAGAGCGCATGAAACAGTGCTGACATTGAAAGAAATGGATACTAGCTGACTATGTACAGTGATAATTCTTCCTGTGTTTTTTTTTTTTTTTTTTTTTTTTACATGAAAATCAAAATCTCTACTTCTGTTTTGTTGTAAAGACTTAATTTTTCCTTACAGTGAGGACACTCAAACCATGAACACTTATTATTTTTATATTTTTTCCTTTTGTGAACTTTCTACTGCTTCAAACCTTCTGAAAATGAAGCACTGAACTCAAATAATCTTATTGTTTAAGATTCACACAAGGGGTAAATGAGGAAAAAAGTATGAAAAAACTTCAAAGTGTTCACGGTTCGAGTGTCCTCACTATATGCAATAAGCGTTCCCCATAGATAAAACAACAGTCTACAATTGACAAATACAAACCGGCCAAGATCCTACAAGATAAATGACAAAACAGCTGTGGCAGAAATAGATGACACCAAGAGAAAATATATAATTTTCTCTTGATGACACAAGATAGCTTAGAAAAATAGAAATTGTCAAGAGATTCAAAATTTGTACTACTTTTGATTTAATCAAAAATACTAAAGTCTAAACAATTGAGAAATACTTATCAACGTACGTTATGGGAGTGAATAAAACAACTACACTTACGTCACGCAATCCGCGTGATATGCTCAAAAATCGACTGAAATTCCTGGCTCGCTGTGTCGCACAGAAATAAAAACCTCAAGATATTTTTATATTTCCTTGCTCTTTAGGCTTTGCTTAGTTAACTCAAACCGGTAGATTGCATCAAATACGCCAGACTTTTTAAAAATCGACCGATGAAAATTCCTCCTGTTTGGCCTCAGTCAACTACGCTGAAAGTAGCCTTCACATAAAATTCCGTATCTTTCTTTCTAAAAAAGCAAATGATTTAAAAATCCTTTCAAATTGTCATGAAAGAACCATCTTACTTAGAGAAAATAAAAGTTTTCGAAAATATGTTTTCTTTTTGCTGCAGTAAGCCGTCAAATATAGGCCATTTTTCCTCGTTAATTTATGCGAAATTGAGGGATTTTAGGCTAAAAAAAGAAAATCGCGTAAAAAATTCATTTTTTAATATTTTCAAAATTCAAACACGTTGCAATTACTTTTGAGGTAGGAGAGTTTTGTGGGCAAGGTTTGAAGGAAATCTGTTACCTGACCCGAAATGCATCGGACCGCTTTTACAGAGACTGCCTCTTAATAGTTAATGAAATAACTCTAATGTCTGATGGAAGAGCGTTCCATAGGGCTGGTGCGGCAAAGGAAAAAGCACGATCTCCTTGAGTACTCTTAGATTTTATGTTAGGTGGATAGCTTAGGAGTAACCCATTATTTTTCCTTAAATTATATGTAGGCCGAGTGTTTATATCCATGATAAAACCCGAATGCGAGTTTTTTACATGACTTCTAAAACCCATGAAGAGTCAAAAACATTTTTTGAGCATTTGTATTCAAGACTATGATAAAAAAATGTATTTTGCAGTATAATCTGGTGCCACATTATAGGTTTTGAATATCGTGTGTTTCATGAATAAAATTACAATTTGATGTCTGTAAGGAATAGAAATCTCAGGAGGCTCAGTTAACATTTGTGTTACTTATTAGGCCATAACGCTTATGAATAACCTTTCTTTGTTAAACATCAATGCTTTGTTATTTAGATTTGCTTTGTTTTTTCATGTTCTGTTTTTTGACAATGCAGCGCTCACTTGGAAGGTACAAACCTCTGAAAGAGAAAGCTTTAGTTGATTCGGTACCTTCGAGTACCAAATATTCTTCAAAGTGGGCCCATAACATTTTTGAGGATTGGAAGAGATTTAGAGTCAAACAAGATCATACAAGATCCTTCAAAAGAGATTATTTCATGGCAGGTTGAAGACATCTTTCAGTTATACAAAATCTTAACACACAGTCACTCGATTTCTGGCTGGTGATGTTCATTCATGATCATGCAAGAAGTCGCGAAACAAAATGGTGAGCTTTATCCGCTGAAGAGCTTGTATCTCATAGTTTGATTTAAACTTTTATTTTTCGCACGATATTTTATCGTGAATACACATTTCATGTTTTGACGATATTTTGCCTTTTTTTTTCCAAATAGTAGTTCTAGATTATTGAACTTTTTCCAATACAGAAACAATGGTAATTAGAATATGAACACTGTTATCAATCAGCCAATCTATAAAACTATATTTTCAATGTCTCTAGTTGAGAAAAACGCTAGTTATAAATAAAATTTAGATAAAAAGTTGTACACATTTGTTTGATATTAGTAAATCTATTTCCTTCGCTATGGATTGTCTTTAATTGTTTTTATTTTATTTTATTCTATTTTTTTAGGTATAGAGGTTCATAAGAGAGGGCCGTTTTGAGCTGATTTCGGGAGAGTGCAGGTTTGATTAATAATTCATATACGTGCTGATACAATGCATTTGTCTTTGATGAATTGTTGTAGATATTGAACTGTTTAATAAACATGAGTGTTTTAACTGCAATGAAACTGCAGTTAAAACACTCATGTTTATTAAACAGTTTTATAACTACAACGGTTCATCAAGCACAAATGCATTGTATCAGCACGGATATGAATTTTTAATCAGTTTGTTGGAGCTTTATCCTAGTATAAAATATACGTCACGTGTTTAGTTTGGGCGACACGATTGGCTCTTAACCTCATTGAATATTCATGAGTTTTAGAAAGACCATTAAAGAATTGGTGAGAAAGAATCCGAATATCAAACCATCTGAAGTCCAATCTGCCTTTGTTTTGTCTGCATTCCAACATCAAATGAGTTGCGAAGACGTCGAAAAGAAAGCTGCCTCGTCTATTGACAGAAAGCGGATTTCGAACATAAAAGAAAAAGTGAAAAATGACATAGAACCTTTTGGACATAACTTTGAGGCTGTTGTGTCATTCAAGGAATATGCCAACAAAAAGGATTCAGTTTACATATATAAAGTGAATGAGAATAGTGGGAACCCTGACATGCCATATTGCTTTGGATTTGGATCAAGATGGGGACCACCTTATGAACAGTGAATTCTGCTTTTTTGATGGAAAGCATAAACGCTGTAAGGGTTTTGTAACACTGACAGCCAGTGTTTACCATCTACTGTTCCGGAAACAAGTTCCCCTGGGCATTATGGAGGCAGAGAATGAGGATTCGGCAAACGTAGAGCTATTCTGGACACTATTAATTAAGCTTTGTGAAAAGTAGGAAGTTTAATCCCATTGGTTGGTGTATCGATATGACGGGTGCAAAACTAGCCGGGATTACAAAACCTTTAGGAGACGAGAAACTTATAAAAGGTTGTGAGTTCCACTTCAAAGATCATCGCAATAAAAAAGCAAGACAGCTGGCTCAAATAGTGTTGAAGAGTTCAAATTCTTGTGTGACAGACTTTTGTACAGCACCACTGTAGCCAGCTACGAATCAGCAAAGGCAAACATGGACAAATTTAAATCTGCTGACGAGGGCAGAGCCTTTCTGGTGACATTGGTGTCCTGGTGGCATGACCGGCGTGGATTCATTTCCCGCTTGTTTGCTGTCAAAGACACCCCGCAGATGAACCAAGCTGAAGTCATCCATCCTGGTTGGGTCCACAGAGACCATGGTTATTTATCCCTACTTGACACGTGTCAGGCTGGTGCTTGGTGGAGCACAAACGACTTTCCAGCAACACATTCCTTCGCTTGGTGCAGCACAAAGTTGGAATGCAGGTTTGTCACCACACAGCTACAAGGTCCTTATCACCCCTGCAAGAGTTCAAAAGTGCTATGGTTACCGCTCTGATTTTGCAGCCAAATATAAAAGGCATCCATCCAATCTGTTGGCAAAGCACATTGACCAGAGAGTTTGAGGAAAGAACAAGAATACAGAAGAGCTGATTTACAGCCACGAATTTACAAATACATACTACCATCCTAAAGTGTCGCACATCACCAGACAAAATCCCCTTTTCACTGGTCTTGTGTACATAACTAAAGACACTTACTCCAATTTAGATGAGGCTCAGCGTTCTTATCGGTATGTGGTAGTTATAATATAATTTATAACAGTATATGATCAAATTTTGAATTAGGGAAGGTTCATTTAACATGATGATGGGATGGGGTATGAAGATTTTAAGGAAGGCCCCAAGAGTTCTTATGTTTTTATGGTAATTGATAATTCAACTTTGTTGTCCGCGTAATTATAGTCGCCATATAAGTAAAACGTTACAGTTTAGAAATCTTTTTATCATTCTTGATATTATATGTTTGATTTAAAGTGGAAAAAAGAAAACAATTAGTAAACAATTAACGCCAACGTCTACAATGCGAAACATTTTTTTTTAAATCTATTGCCGTGTTGCTAATGTTATAAGGATGTAGAATAACATAGAGATTATCACATGTTATAAAAGCCTGTTGATATTATGGTATGGAAAACGGGTAAATAAAAAGGATAACAGGCTTTAAACATGTGTTACAGGCCGTTTGTGGCAAAGTTAGCAAGCTGATGCATTCAAGAAGCAACCAGGCAATCAGCATGAAGTGGGAAGCACGGGTGGCGTAGCGGTGAGAGCGCTTCCCTCTCACCAAGGCGACCCGAGTACAAGCCCCGCTGGGCTCGGTGTCATGTGAGTAGAGTTGTTTGCTAGGATTATCCAGCATTATCCAGCAGTTGTTTGCTAGCATTATCTGTGCTGGATTATGTTGCATTTTACCAGCATAATCCCGGTGGCGTAATTCAGGAAAACCAGGAATATCCCTTGATTATCCTGTTAGGATTATGCAGGTAAAATACATGTAATCCACTCCTTTTTCCTTAAGAGATAAATCGGTAAAACGGTACGTTTACTGAAATTATCCCAATGGTAAAATGCAGGGATAACATGAATTATGCAAATGCTAAAATGCGGGGTAATGAAGGGATTGTTACATTAGGACTGCATAATCCCTGCATCATCGAGCAGTAAAACACGTCCTTTTTTGCCATGAATGAAAACATAAAATCAAGTTACTGAGTTTTCTTTGTCAAATGTGTTAATGCTATTGACGTGTTAATGTAATTACTGCGCTTTGCTGACTATCTTACTGCGCGGCAAGTTTGAAATTCTGAGACACAATTAGAAAGAAAATGGCCGAAATAAGCAAAGTTCTAACCAATTTGTTGCTACTATCCCCACTGTATTTACCTAAATCGGCCTGCTATCAGGTAGATGGAATGTTTATCTATATGAAGATACATTTTGTTTTCATCAGTGTTATGCGGGCAAAAAGCAGTAAACTTAGGCAATATTTTGAATATTTTTGTATGTGAAAGCACCATTAGTATGTTTTTAAGCATTTTTCTACAAAAACTTGAATGGCAAAAATACCACTACCAGGGGCAAATGATTAACCAAGGCATGAATTCAGTCTTAAGCGAAAAATATTTCGGTTAACATTCGTCCGACTGTTTAAGTAAGTAATGAGGCTTCAATTCAAGGCTTCAAACTCATTAAGATGCGAAATTCAAACTTCCTGCACATGTCTTAGCTCCGCCTCCTCATCTCCATTGGGAATAGGAACGAGACTTAGCTCCGCCTCTTAACTACCTTCGTGTTATTTTAGTTGATGAGTCATGTAGAAACAACAATCTGACGAAATTCCACTAACAGGCCAAGAATGTTTAAAAATGGAAAGAAGTTGCAGAAGCATATTGAAGGGTTTCATTTAATCTACCATAAGTCAGGATTTCGACATTACTGTCCCTATTGTAAAAAGGAGATTACCTACGCTCATTCTCTTTTCATGCATATATACCACTGTTCTCACAGTCAAAACCGCTCAAAGTGAACAAGTCACCAACAAACAACAGCTTCTATAGGAGCCACGACTTATATGAAAGTCATTAACTATGCTATCAGGGGGCTAAGCAGTTGGCCAAGAAGACAACTGTTTCAACGTAATATTTCAAAACAACTTTGTGTTGTAAGTGAGCGTAGTGTTGAAGCATTCTGTTTGTGAAAGGACTAGATTTGAAAAAAAACGGCTTTATTCAAACACAAAAAAACAACTAAGTGCTGTAGGCGAGCGTAGTGTTGAAGCATTCTGTTTGTCAAAGCTCGAGATTAAAAAAACCCGGCTTCATTCAAACACACAAAACAACTTAGTGTTGTAAGCGAGTGTAATGATGAAGCATTCTGTTTGTCAAAGCGCGAGATTTAAAAAGAACCGGCTTCATTCAAACACACAAAACAACTTAGTGTTGTAAGCGAGCGTAATGTTTTAGAATTTTTAAAGAATTTTTTAAAGTGATGAGTAGCAATTCGCCTTCAAGAGAAGAGGTTACACAGTTCCATAATAAGGTAAATGTCTAAACTAAAACTTGATACAAATTTTATTTTTAATTATATTTAAAATAAATATTTAAGTTTTCGCAAAAGATACAAATGAAAAAACATAGACTTTATAGCCAATCAACGAGAGCATGCAAACTTTTGATTCCATATTAAAATATGTGTTTAATAAGTACTGGTGCATTCAAACACAGGCAAAAAAGTGGGGGAAACAGCTAATTGACATGCCTGGGAGTGCCTATGACAAGACTTGTCCCATAACCCCATGTACCAGATATAATGAAAGCAGAGATGTCTCTGAAACTATTCACAGGACAAGGTAAGGGTAATCATCCTCAAAATTATAAAGATACCTCACACAAGTAACTTAAAGCCATATGCATGTTAATATCTCTGTGGTATAGGACTTCATAAAACTATAAACTTTAATATATTTACACGTATAGTAATTTATATACTGTACGTATACATGATACATAGTTTGTCAAATACTTTGTCTTATGTCATAGGAGTCGAAAAGAAAAACGATGATTTCAGAAGATATTTCCACCATTCATAAAACAAGTGGGATTCGTGCAAAGCAATGATGTGTGTGGAGAAAAGACACGACGAATTGGGAGATCTGGCAAGACAAAAGAGAGTATACGAGAAGTGCAGTGATGAATATTGGTTTGGAAGAGGGAAGTCTGAAGTTGCGAGTAAAATTGCACGCATGGAGAGAGAAAATACTGAGCAAGCCACCAAAGATAGTACCAACAACCATCTTTCCTATTCCTTGGCCACCCTTCAAAAAATGACAGTGGCAAAGCTGAAAGATATTTTACAAGAAGAGTTCCAATAGGGGGTGAAGTCCAAAAGACATAGAAAAGCAGACCTTATACAGCTTATCCAAGACACACAAAGTTAATAACAAGAACACACACAAACACAACAACAACATACCATATAAACAACAGCTCTTTTAAGAGCTAAAACGGTTTTTTTCAAAACCAACATATGCCAAAAAAGTCATGGCTATATGCAAAAAATAGCTTTCAAAACCTTTTATTATAATAAAATAATACTCACTTAATAGCTGAATATGTCTAACAATATTGGTGTATATCTGTCGAGGAGATATCAGAAATGACCATGCACAAATGATATCACAAACTCTCGTGAAAAACATTGGCCCTTTTGAATTTTTTTCTGTACATGTGATTAGTGGTAAAATCGCGGACGCACCATCAGAATTGCTCCACGAGGAGTCCCCACTGGAAAAATTCTGAACTAAAACATTTTATTCAAACAGGAGTTCACACAGGGAAGATAGTGGTTTTGAACAAAAATCAATCAAATCAAATGGTTTTAGCAAAGAGTTTGAGGACTACTTTCTACAATCGCATATCATCTTATAGATTGAAGTTAACAACCCAGATTTGGGACCTTTCTTAGAGGAATTGGCTTTGGTAATATAAGGCCACCTATTGATGTGGGACCAGGTAAATATTTTCTTATTAGATAAGAAGAGGCTAGACATATAAAATACTCTGATGTTAGCATCTCTGTTTCGATATTTTTAGGACCATCCAAACATGGAAGAAAGTAATGAAAGAATGTAAGTTAAGTTTAACATATTCCGCAAATCAAAGGCATGTTTATTAAAATAATCGATTTCATTATAGGACTAACTAAAATGTTAAGTAGAGCGAGGGAGTATATCAATTTTGAGCTCCCTCCACCAGACCTAACCCCAAGACTACAAAGCAGGAAAAGTAAAGCGAAAAATGAGGATATCTGTATATAAATGGACTATAACGAAAATGAAAAAAATTTATAACGAATAACTTTGTGTCGATATCATCAGACAAATCGTTCTTTAATAATGATAGATCATTTACTGAGACTCATACTTATCAAATATTATCAATATAAGTCATGACTTTTATAGCATATAGTGGCTCTGAAAAGAACTGTTGTTTGTTGTATTAGCCTATCATTTGAGGCAGTTTACTTGTCTTAATGAAAGCTTTACTTTCGAAATTGGAAAGATACTTTCGGGAAATGTCTTGTCATTATCTTTTTTTCCATCCTTATCAAAGAAAGACGGCAATCTCCCCAATCTTAGTTTAATAAGAACAGGGAAGATGACATTTCGTCTCTTTATAGTCAAGGACACCACTCATTCTGTAAAATGAAATAAAATAAAATTTCTTTGAAATGAACAAAGCGTTCGTCCTTGGTATGTGAACGATCGGCCGAGGACACGTTGCTGCATCCAAAGTTTGTAGTTTTATGGGCATGAAACCCATAAACAAACATTATTGGACAGAGAACTCTAAGAAAATAGAAGAAGTATCTAAAGAGCTCCTTGAAGACAAGCTAAAAAATGCAGCACTCGAGGTAAAAGAGAAGAAAAAAGGACTCCACAGTAATGCAAATGATTCCGTTGTTGACATCAGTGTTAGCATCGATTTGGTGTTGGAGTTCGCGTGGCTGATCAGCCAACGATGCCCTAGTTGCTACCATCTCAGCAGATACTGGAAAAGTCCTGGTTGTCGTTCACATTAGTCGCTCAAGCACCGAATGCATCAAAATGGAAGCTAGAAAAAACCATGGAAGTGTCACCAGACTCGATTATTTGAAATCGTTCTTCAAACACAAGCCTGATTGCCACCTCAATCATGAAGGAAGCTCAGCATTAACTTCTTTTCATGAGAATATTTCAACTTTAAATGACAAGTTTATTATGCAAAATACTTTATTATTCGGGTTTTTATTTCACTGGTTGTTTGACGCAGGGGCAACATAAAACCGTAAAGCTGTTTTATTTTCTTTTTCTTACTAATCTATTGGTATCCCACGTTAGGATCATCCTAAATTTTTATGTTATTTTCATTTTTGTGTTATTTTTAGGCGATGGAATCTGCTGGAGCCAAAATCTTGTATGAGCGATCTAAGAAGACCAGGGGGCTGAGGTACATTTCATTCATCGGTGATGGCAATAGTAAGGCATATTCAGCTGTATGTATGGCCCAGCCTTATGGTCTGTTTTTATACCCAAAGAAGAGTGTATCACACATGTGACAAAACCGATGGGCACAGGGCCTATGAGCACTTGTTAAAGAGTATAAGGGTAAGTAAAACTTTAGAGTATTTTTACATGGACAGAAGGATTGCAGATGTGAAGTAAAAGCTACTGTTGAATTATGACTGATCAGTATAATTATTTGATTGCCCTTCTTAGGCAGGAAATTGGCAGATGGAAAGCCGCTGAGTGGAGCTGGGAGGTTAACTCTGGTCAGGATAGACACAATTGAGAACTTTTATGGGAAGCATTTTTGGTGGGCTGTGAAAAATGCTATACATAGAACATCAAATTTAAGAAATGAAATGGTTAGAGATATTTGCACAAGCATACTAAATTACAACAATAGATCCAACAAGAAAGAATGGAAAGCAGTGGCAAAATGGTCATTCACAAGGAGGTTAAAAATGGCAAAAAAGGTAACCCGTCCTAGTGGGTTAATGTTTAAACAGTTGTAGCAGGTTAATAAACCAATTGTTAACAGTTGGTGGCCATGAATAATATTTAAGCACATAGGCATTTTGTACTATGCATGCATATAAAAAGCACTTCTTGTGGTCAACCACTGATATGAGCCAACTCTTGGGCAGCCGCATCTCTTCCTGCATAAATTTGTTCAGTAGCGCAAAATTTTCTTCAATCCTTTGTGTTATTAGGAGGTCGAAAAATGGTTTTATTTCTGGGGGGGGGGGGGGGGAGTAAGCCAACTGACTTCCAAAACCTCGAGGCGTAGGTGGAAGAATTGAGAGGTTGCTTCAATGTCAATCCTGAAGCAAAAAGAAGCAATGATATTTGCGAAGCTTTTAGACGAGCTGTTTAAGTTCATAGAGTTACTGAAAAAAAACCTATTTTCATATTTGTATACATTTAATCAATTATTTATGCTCTATAGTTTTAGAAGAATTATATTGTTCTTCAATACGAATGAACTTTTGAATATTATAATTTATCATGGTACTTTTCCTTTGTGATGTTTGTTGATATGAATGTAAACCAAAGAGGAAGACAGTATAAAACGAAAAAGCCATTCCCTACGACAAATAAAAACACTGGTACCACTCAAGAAATGGTTGTGACACCAAGAGATTAATACCTCATGCTTGAAACAAAATTAAAAGTTTTGTCAGAGAGTAATTTTTTTTTCTAGTTTATGTGGATAGGTTTTGATCTTTGGATCCTTTCGGTACGAATGACAATTTTTGTACTACATTCAGTGCGAAATTTACTTTTGTACCAAGTTCAGTAAAATTAAGTTTTTCTTTCTTCGTACTACATTCAGTACATCAAGAAAATATATTGTTTAGATGTTGTTTTGGTTTTCATTTCGTGTTTTTCCATACAATGTGATATGAAAATGGAACTGGAACTCGTCAAGAAAAAAAATTATCACAAATATGTGACAAAGAAAAAGCCAATCTACAATCCGGATTGCTGGGGCGAAAACGATTTTTAGATACCATGCTGAATTCTTTTTCCAGTTCAAGACATTCTGAAGAACGTCTAGCCCTCAATAAAGAGAGAGTGGTGAAAAATATTTATAAAATGTCTTAATGCCTAAGCCAAACATGCAATCCCTTTGCAGCAGAACATTCCCTTTATCTAAAAGGAAGCCAGCTAAATCAAGAAGGCCAACAAAATCAACAAGGCATAGAAACACAACACATACTTGGGAACTCTTGTTCTAGAAGGAGTGTAAACAATATTATGCACACCATGGCAGAAAACCATCACCATTGGTTTGAGGGTTTGATTAAGGAAGCAAAAGATAACAAATGGCTTTAAGACATAATTGAAAATGACCTTTCAAACACCAAAGAAGACGACATTATCTTATGTGCTGCAGAAATATCTTATTTGCTGCAGAAGCAGACATCTTAGTGTTTAGAGACTACTATATATCAATGTTATGAAAAGTATGTCCTTTTACAGCTGACAGTGAGCAAGGCACATCTTGACTCGATGATGGTTAGCATAGGTAATTCCTTGTAGTGCTGCACCATGAAGACATGAAGTAAAAGTCATTCTTTTTTGCTCTTTTCCAGAATTTCGTTTGGCTGAACATCTGGAACATCTGGCTGGGACAGAAGAGAAAACTCAAAAAACACATTTGAGGGCCACAAGTTTATCAGGTATTGTAACTGTTTAGTGTCTTACCCTCTGAAAATAAAGTATCCTCCTCCTCATCATCATCATCATCACTTCGCAGCCTTTTACAAAAAAGAATGGAGTGCATAAATTTTTTCTAGAAAAACTACGTTTGAACCCTGAATTATGTAATTTCATGAAGCTAATCAACCTTTATGACTGAAAATTTTGATGTGTGTTTTTCAAAGCTCAAAAGGAAGCATTTGCCAAAGAGCAATTTCAAAAACAAGAATACGCAAACAGATTCCTGACGATTGTGACGAAGTTTTGGAAATTAAGACTTCGGAAAGTGAAGATCAGATCACAGAAAAAGAGCCTGATGATGAAGATGACATTTTCCAAACTGAGGAGGGATGCAAGGATTCTGTATTCTGTGGTATTATAAGTCTAGATTTAGTCTATTCATTAAAGATTGTACTTTGTTTTTCAGAATTTCTATGCAGAACACTAATCTTAGGACAAAGCTCTGTGGCTGTATCTGTTAAAGACCAATCCAAAGTGTGAATCTCTCTTCCAGTATCCAAAGAGAAATTGGTCCCCAGCAGACGAAGTGTGGTATGAAAACAGGCCTGTAGGTGTCAACAAGCTAGACGGGAATGATGAAGGAGATCAGCCAAAGAGGCCAACTTATCCTGCTCATACACTAATCATTCAGTCAGAGCCACATTGATAACAGTGATGTCAAATGCAGGCATTCCGAACCGCCATATGGCTATATCTGGGAATCGTAACGAGCAGAGTTTGGCACACTACGACACGAGGCCATCGTCCGAACAACTGCAGCACTGTTCTGAAGTGTTGTCCCGAAGTCACACTTCCTCAAGCCAAGCGATTGTACCGGCTTCTGCTCATCTGACCACAGCTGTTAATTATAATAATCTGGTTGTAGAAGTGGTCATGCCTAGATCTGGCACAACAATTCATCTCCTTAGACTCTTATTTATCCACTTATTTAAAACGTTTGTTGATTATCGCGGTATCTTTTTGCTAGAAGAGTCACTGTGAAGCTTAGTTTGACATTCTTTTCAAAACTTGTAAACCAAACTTATCAGTTGTATTGAATTTGCTGTCAGCTTGTCAGCAAAATCAAGTTAGAATGCGTGCGCAATGTATTGACATGTGATCATAGTACGAATATAATTATTTTTGTCTAATATTTCTACCTTAGTTATAACTATGCTATACCTCTTACACTGCTCTTGTGCTTCCAGAACTGGATATGCGCACGATAAATATGGACCATTGCTTAACTATCTACTAATCCACTAAGTCCTGACGTTTGGAGGGCCATGAAAGAACTAGGAATACTCTGAAGGTGTTGAGGCAAGCATGCAGGAAATTGTAAAAGAAATATGCCAAATAATTGATATTGAGATCGATGATTCTGACATATCGTACGACATATCGTACGAAGTTCGTTTTTTCATTCCTCCTTGACAAATCAAATCTCACAAGTTATTGTCTTATGATCTCTTCCTTTTTGTAGTGCAAAAAATAGTATTTCTTTCTTTTTTTGTTAGGTTTCACAGAATCTTTTGCAAAGTTGGTAATCTGTGTTGCGTATAACGCTGTCAAAATCTCAGATGTACAACATGGCCAGTTGCAGGGTAGCACTAGGGTACTGAGCTTAAAAAATCTGGGGAACAAAGACAAAGCACATTTTGTTGGGGTTGTGGCAAATGGTCTTCTAAACCAAGGCTTCATTGAATTTATCGGAAACCCCCAAAGCCCCAAAAGAGATAATGTTAAAAAGATAAAACCATTCTGAGACAAATAATTGTTCATAGTTGGGCTTGTTCTTCAGCTCACCCCAAAACTTCTTAGGAACCACATCTACCTTTAAGTGCTTAAGTTAAATAAGTAACTAGAACTCCCTACTCCTTGGATACCTTTGAGAGTTTGTAGTTGCGTTGTATTTGTTTACGAAATGGGGTATGATATAGTAAAAAATTGACTTTTAAAGGAAGCCTCTTTGTGGTAAAAAAACTGGTTAAGTGCTTTTCAAAGACTTGTGAAATGGTTACTTAACATTAGAAGTTATGACACCTTATTATACTTTACATACGTTTTTGAAAACCACCACATTCCTTAAGTGGTTAATTGAAAAAAACAATGGTCGTACATGAAAACATTTCCTCAATACCCATCAGAAGAAACAAATCAAGTCAATAAATTGTATAAAAGTCAGTACAATCGTGTGGCAACTCAACAACAATGTCCAAACTTTTTGTTGACCGTAACATGATCCACCACATGAAAGCCTAGCGCTAAAACGGTGAATTAGTAGAATAACCATTCAAAAACACACTAACGAAAATTTAGGAAGTTTTAGGAATTTAGGAAAATTTCTCAGTGATACCTGGATTGGGAATACCAGCTAGGAATTTCTTACTTTGTATGGCCATATTTTTAGTTGGCGGATCTATAACTAGTGTCAAATATATTCATGCATATGGGTTTCAGCTGTGTATTGGCAACAGACTCTTCATAGGGATTCTTCGTAGTTCCAAAGTCCATCCATTGACCTCAGAAACGATCAAAAGCAAAGCCCACATCTGTTCCGATAAAAAATACCACAGTACCTTCGCTATGTTCCACACTAGTGTTTCCTTCTTCACATCCTACAAATCACATGCCTTATGCAACTACGTCGTCGCCAACAATGTCAGTGCAGAAAGTAACCTCTCGTCCTTGGGCTTTTCTAGAACGAGCAATTTTCCTAGTTCATTACCAGCTTGTGCCTATTCTCATTCTCTTGTACTATTGCCTGGAGCTGCAATGCGGTGGCATTCAGGAGTGTCTCCACATCCATATGAACTTGTACCATTACCTTCTATGGATAGTCTAATGACCTCAATCTTTGGAGTAGATTTATCAAGGTACATTTATACAAAAAAGAGACACCAGTGGGAAGGTGAGAAATGGCTCTTGTATTGTTAAAGCAGAAGACATGCCTTCCTATAGATACAACCATAACACCCCAAAGTCCTGGCCAGTCTCCACCTCTATCACCTCAAACTTGATTGTCATTACACAGAAACCTCATCCATTTCCTTAGATACTTCATTCCAAAATCCTGGAGAATTGCAGCACACCCATTAAGTTGTCAGAGGCCATCCTACAGTTAACAGCCAATACCTGGAAACATCACTCTAATCTCAGCTGACCCACTTCAGTTAATGTTGTAAAAATTCTGGTTTATCTCGTGAACATCTTGCTTCACTGAACTTCCCAGCACTGGCATATATCACACACAATGATATTAAACTTGTCAAAAATGTACAGTGCAGCAGTAATCTACTATATAATCTACCGTCCATCTGAAGCTATAGTGAGATAAGGCGCTTGGTATGTTACCAATGATGTTAACAATGGTTGAGTTATAGGTGATGATGACCTTTCTTTGGTTAGCCTTGGAACATTTGGCACTTTCACTGGTGAAGTTTTGTAAATGTTCAAATAATTTCGTATTGCAGCAGAAATTAAGCAAAAACACAAGAAAGAGCTTGCCAGGCTAAGAAGACAAAGTAATCAGAGAGACTCTGTTGACACTTTGTCCACAGGAGGAGTTTCTAAAAATTAATAGATTCTTAATGGATGCAAATGATTTCAGTAACCTGGCTTGTGAGCGCTATGTAAATGGCTACACGATTGACATGTAAAGAAAGGCATACACATCAAGCATACTCTATCTTCCAAGTCATACATTTACCTGGGCCACAGCAGATGGCACACATAAATTACAGAAAGTGATTTGCCCTGTGCATGTTGGGGGATGCCAATGGGGGATTTTGTGAATCGATTTCTCACAGGATGTTCCATACTGATGATGGCATGCATATGGCACCACCAACAAACATATCATTTGTTGTGAAAAAGATAACGAATGTTCTAAAATGTCTTTGTCCTTTCATTTCATCTAATTTATGGACTGCTGGGAAAGAGGGGGGGGGGTCTTGGCACAGTTCGAAAAAACTAAAAAAGAATATTCACAGCTCATGGAAATGATCAAACAGTCAAATTGATGAGAATTCACGATTCAACACTGTTTAGAACATGCTCATCACAGATCCCGAAAATTAAAAAAACCTTGTAAAAGTATTAGTTATTTAGTGTTTGGCTTTTTGGTTGTGTTTCATGAATATATGGCACATGCTCTAATAGGGCATAACAATATTATGTTGAAAGATTGTGAGACACGCTCCATGACATGCTTCAATCAAATATTTTTTATTTGTTTTTTTTTAGAGTCAATCAATCATAATTGTTTTGTAGAAAGTAAGTATATATAGCAATAAGAAAATTTTACAAAAATTACTATTAGTGTTTACGTAAGCATTATAGTTTTTAAAAGTCACTTTTTTCAATGAACATTCTAATGTGAAATAATGTGAAAACATGAACGTGTGCAACAATGCAGCCGATAAATGTTGCAGCAAAAAAGGATAACTAAGAAGGAAATCAGTTTGTCAAATGGGCGTAAAGCGATCATCACCCTCGAGAGTTCACTTAAACGCCAAGATATTACAGATACCACTCCAAAACCGACATCAGTTAACGGCAATTATATCAATGTCACAGCGATGGGTGCTAGTAATACAGAAAGTGAATTTTACGCCATACAGGTTAACCTAACTTTTAACCTTAAAGACGCTCAACAAAGCGACCCAACACTATCAAAAATGAAACTGAAGATGAGAGGGAGTTCCTTTCCAGTAGGAGTGAGTCAGAAGGCAAAGAGAAAGAGGAAGAACATCAACAACCATCATCAGGTTATTATGTCTGGTCCAGTTGTGGCACTGAATCAAGTGACGCAAGGCCACCTGAAGAGGAAAGTGACTGGACAGCCAACACTGAATCAACAGAAGTTGAAAATACTGACGTTAAAATAGAAGATAATTCCTACAATGAAGTAAAGTAAGCTTTATACTAGTAGCATTTGACAAGGATGCTAATATGTGGCTATTTCCTTGTTTACTCCTAGAACGAGAATGTTAATGTCAAGGACTTAATAGAGGCATCAACAACGCCAAGATTGATATCTAATGGTTCACCTGATGATATACAGAGCCTCCTGTTGGTTGCTGAAGGAATGGTCGTATGTACCTTCTGCAAACATCATATCATTATATGCCAGCTGTCTCGACTAGTCTAAAGCTATTACAGCTGGCATGTACCACAAAAGCAGTGTATACCATTACATTATTATTACTTATTATTATGTTTTTAATATATCATACCCAAAAGAGCGAGGTGGACAATGCCAAAATATGTTTTTGTTTCTAGAACATATCTATTTGTCTGCATGTCCAGATTTTTTTCATTTCTGGTAGAAATATACCATTAGCTGCAGAAAGAGTCTTGTGAGAGATCAAGGAACTAAACTAGTCATTATATTTACTATCACATACAACATACATTAGTCACTGTACAATTTACATTATTTTCTAAGTGTATCATGTGGATAATCAAAAAAATATACATTGCACTTGTAAATTAAGTGGAAGTGCCTGAAAATGTTATGTTATGGTGTTTTTAATAAATGATTTTTAAATGAAATGTATTGCATATATGATAATAGATCAATAGATGATAGCACCCACTTTGAAACAAAAGAATTTTGACAGTTTGTTGAAGAGCGATCCAAATTTGCATATAAATTTGAAGTATATTTCTGGAATCGTTTCAATATTTCCCGCGAATTCTTTGCGTGTGGCTCAGATCTGATCAATATTACTCTAAAAAAAAAACATTTCCAATGTATATATAACTCCCTTACATGAGTCCAACGAGAGATCAATAAAGAGCGATAGATTTATCGATAGCTGGTCATTCATTCTTTTTAACTGGCAAAGGCAGGACTGGTAAAACATTTACCCTTCAAGCTGTATATAGAGAACTCAGTAAACTCAAGAAGAACGTCAAAGTTACTTGTACTACTGGAATCGCCTGTTCAAATCTTCCCAATGTAGGTGCTACAACCATCCACTCATTTGCTGGGATCAAAGATGGTAGGGGCTCTACATTACATCTTCTCAACATCGTAAAAAATAATGATGCGGCCTGTAGGAGATGGATTGCTGAGATATCTATGATCAGCAAGCACATATTTGTCTCATTGGAATACATTGCCAGGCAAATAAGAGGAAATGAGCTTCAATTTCGAAGGAATCAAATTACTGCGAGTGGGGACTTTTTTCAGCTACCTCCTGTTCACAATAATTTAGATATATGCTCTTCAAATGAGTATGCCTTTGAATCGATCCAGTGGAAAAATATTTTCCCTCATTCAGTAGAACTAAAAGAAGTTGTTAGACAAAAAGTTGTTAGACAAAAAGTTTGTTGAATTCCTAAATAATATATCTTAAACAGTTTTTCTTCTTTATGGAAAAGATGGAATACATGATGTGAGCTAAGCATGAGAAATGAGCCGACTTCCTGCTGACTTCGTTAAGCTAGCTTACTTTTCAAATAAGCCACACCTGAAGAAGCAAACCCGGATACGACTGATTCTATGCCTGTAGAGAAAACTGTATGAGTGGTAAGAGGGCTATAATTATTGATTGTCGTACGAATAGCTGTATGATTACTAAAAAGGTGTCCTTTAATCTCTTGTGATGATAGACGGTCACCCTGTTGGCGACCTTGAGCTTGGCCTTGTGGCAAGTTAGTTGTTGTTCTAAAACGAGTGCAAATAGAAAGCATTGTAGAAAACGCTGCAATAAAGAATTCTTTACACTCTGCTCTTTTTTACCTTTTATATCAAGAAAACCAACAAGTCATGCAAGTCTTGCTCAAGAATAAGAAGGGAGAAAAAGAAGGAGCAACTACACAGTGCAAATTAGACAAGTTGGTGCATGTTACTATAGTTACTATCAAAATCTAGAATAAAAAGTTTTTACCAATGTGATACGATTTATCTTCATTTCCTGTCAGGCGGTTGGTATATTCAATAGTTCAGTTCAAGCCTGACGCTAGTCAAGTCGTGTGATATACTACTGCGATTTACGACTGCAATTGTTACTATTATCCCATCTTCTAACAAGATACCTGAGTCTTGGAAAGCGTCAGACAAAAAATCTGAAAGTCCGGGTCTAAACTACGGAGAACCTAACAGACAAACTTTGAAGAATCCCGGGTTTCAAGAGGAATTGTTTTAGCAATGCCAGCAACAGGCCGTCAGTCAAGTTCACAACGGGAACAACCACAATTCATCGACAATACTGTTCTGAATTATTTCTCTGTGAAACACCCTAGAGAGTTCTGTCGAAGTAAGGGCCTTTCATCGACTGGTAGTCGATCAGTTCTGTTACATCGCCTCAAGGAGACCAATAACCCTGGCCATGAACTCAGGATGGATGCACGGGAACGCCCCCCAAATGACCAACAACAGCAACGTGGTACTGATTCTTCGCTCTTTACAGAGCAACAATTAAACATGATAAAGGACATAATTAAGGAGTCTTCAAGGGACATCGCTTCGAAAGCCACTTGAGCTGCTGTGAACGCAGTCCAAGAAAATAATTCATCAAGGCACTCTGCTACAAGACAGGAAGGCAACAATACAACTCTGTCAAGCGATCAAACTAACCTACCACTGTTTATCTTCCCGGTTCCTACTCCTTTGGCCAACGCATCAGGGGCCTCTACGCCAAATCAAGACCTGCCCTCCAGCTACGTCCAGAAAATCGAAACGGGTGAGTTTTTTGACCTATCTAAACTATTACCAAAAAACCTGAGCGTGTACAATGATGATCACAACTTAACCTTGTGGCTCGAAAACTCGGTGATCATAGAACAATGGACCACAGCGTTTACAACATACATGAGAGTCTTTATTATGAAATACCCGTCAAGGGCTCAAGAGTTTTTACAATATCTCAATTCAGCTAGGTATGCCGCTAGGGCCCATAAAAGCCTGGGGTGGCCAATCTATGATTACAAGTTCCGCCAGAAGGCTAGCTTAGACAAGTCATTAATATGGTCGCGACTCACAAGACACAGGGCCCTTCTACTACCCTCGAATTTATGGACTCACTTCGGATGGAGGCTCACCTCCCACCCAATAAGATTGAACATCTCTCCACTTCCTTTGCTTCCTTTAGAGGAAGAAAGTCCTGCACCCTCAAAGAGTTACAGTCTGATGGGCACTCTTAACTTTGCTTGTAAGGTTATTCCCCCTGGCAGGCCCTTTTTGCAGCGAATGATTCAGCTGACCAACAAACAATTTCTTTAAGGAATGGGGCTAGTTTCTTCTTGTCCTCACAATGGGTCACATCTGATTCCCTTTCTCTTTACACTGACGCCTCGGGTTCCTTAGGTTTTGGTGGAATCTTCGGGCCCCACTGGTTTGAAGGTACATGAGCACCTCCCCATCAACTAGGTAAACCGGGAATTTCATTGCATGACAGGAGTTGTTTGCCCTAGTAGCCGCATGTCACATTTGGGCTACCATTTTTTCCAACAAACGCATACTTTTCTTCTGCGATAACGAGTCAGTCGTTAGCATTGTTAACTCCAAACGGTCAAGCATACCAAGGGTCATGGACCTGGTCCGCCAACTAACTCTCTTAACACTCAAGTACAATTTCTATATTAAAGTCCAGCATATCGAGGGGAAGAGGAACGAAATTGCTGATTCCCTTTCTCGCTTTCAGATGCACCGCTTCCGAGAATTGGCACCCTATGCAGACCTCACCCTATACCACCAGGTTCAGAGGCAATGTGATGATGTTAAAGACACATCACTCAAATCAAGAAATAATTTAGCATTCGACTATTTACTTCATGTAGAATCAATATTGAAGGCATTGGAAAAAGGTTATGTGCACTTTAAGCATCAGCAAGTATGTAACAAAGAATATATTTTACTTCTTATCAGAGAAGTAAAGATGAACATCCTACACACTTTGACAGAAGGGGAATTAAATATTATACAAGATGACATTCCAGTGTTCTCCCAAGTCTACAAAAACCCTGGAATTGTCAAAACCTTAGATCCTGATCTCTGGTATTATCAAAGAAATCCACTTCTTCAGTCCATTATCAATGAACTTTGTGTACTAAGTACGAATTATTTCAAGAAATGTCTTGATATTGAACATCTCTACTCACTATGTGGGTTACCGTTTGTTGCACCATTTAGTTTCACAACAAAAACTGTTATTCTTTCCACCACTAATTCAAAAACTCTGAACTTTTTTGGGAAGTTGTTGCCAGGTGAAAAACCTAACAAGTATACCAACAGTATTTCCAAAACGTAGTTGCCTTGTTGCTATTGATAATGATCAAGTTGTGCCAAAGTAATGGAAGGTGAGAGTAGGAAAGAAGTCAAGGGTTAGAATGGTTACAAGCATGTGTCAAGCAGCATACAGTGAAAGGCTGACCTAGCACCAAGGTATGTCAAAAATTAAAAATGCTCATAATCACCTTAGTTATTGTCATTGTCATGGTTTAAATGGCACATGAAAAAGTCAAAAATATACCACAAAAAAGATAATTCGGGAATGCTACAGAATCCATTCTAGATGACTCAACTGAATCTAAGGCTGTGATAAGAAAGCTCTGGTTGAATAATAGTAACTCAAAAGGCTCCAAATAAATAAAACTATTACACAATAGCAATTTTTGTTTTATTTCATGGATTTAGTTTTTGCGCACAGGGGTTACTACTTCTGGTAATTGGTAATTGTAGCAGTGGTGTGACTGGTGATGCTACAAGTAGCAAGAAGCCCCCAGCCCATCAGAGGTGGGGGAAAATGCTCAGAATCATGTACAGTGAAAACCAACATTACATGGAGAGGGAGGGGGAGGATTATTGCAAACTGTTAGTATCTGACTAGTTTTTGCCAAGATTGTAGCACCAAAGAAAAATCTTTAGATGGAGAACTTCGAATTTATTGATCAAAGATCCTTTCTTCCTTTTCTGAACATCATGTTGATATGTCTGGGAGATTTATCTAATTTTCACATATCACATATTGCTTTAGACTGAAATATGCTCTACAATTAACAGCATTATTCTTGTTGTGCTGAGTTAGCACAATTGAATATTCAATAGTTGATGTGGAAATGGAAACTTGTAATCAAAATAAAGCTTTAAAACCATGAAAATTAAAATATGCGTAATCAAAATAATTGAGAGGGTTAAAAGACAAAGTACTATGTATTTTAATGATGCAGGTCATTAAATAAATGTGCCTGCCTAATTATTTCAATCTTAAAATAATGATAATTTGTAATTTTTTCCAGAGGACGTTGCATGTATGTTAATTATTTTAAAAATTCAACTTTTGGGTCTGAAAATCCTCGAAAAATTTCCACTTGTGTGTTCGTAAACCTATGATGTACTTAGTTCACGTTTGGAAGCCAATGACAAATAGTGTATTACAGTGTTCAGCTTCCCTTTATAGAGAATAAATATAGAGTCCTGAAGTGATGACGTCACAAGTTGTTTATCGAAAAAAATGTTCGGCTATAAACAAACGCCATCAATTTCGACAAATTCACTGCTTAATTTCTTTGGAGAAGAAAAGAAATCAATACGAAGAGGCGAAAGTCACTACAAGTCAAGCCACGTAGAAAAGTTTTATTACCATGAGGGAGTTATTCGGGGTGAAGTTCACGCCAGCATGAAGAAAAAAGTCTACAAAGTCACGGTAAGACACAGACGTTATCATAACATGTGTTTGTATCAATCTTAAGCTTATGTTCGTTTTTCTAAAGTAGTTAATGTTATGAAGAATCTATTATAAGCAAAATATTGAATTCTTGGTTGTATTTTTGATTTTCTAGGTATATCTGAATCAAGATTTTGAAATAAAGTCCACAGAATGTGAGTGTCCTGAAGGGGAGTTTAAGTGCAGCCATGCTGCCGCTATTTTCATTCATGGTATCCATAACTTGAGTCGTACCGATATTGAATGCCAGTGGAAGAAGAGAAAAGTAGAAGAAAGCTTAAAATCCGCCTCAGAAATGTATCAGAAGCCCAAAAAATGTGGCCATATCGAGACAAACAACCGAAGCTGACCGCAGTCTTCTTTACGATGACTTAAAGGCCTATGGGAGGTTTACTGGTCTGTTTTGGATTATGACCCCAGAACCTACGCTGCCATCTCTTCCCATAAAAACGAGAGAACATAATCTTCTCAGAAGAGTTTTTAAACATGCAAGGGAATGCTGATCAGATTGCTTACCTGATCAACAGTGCCCAAATAACACAAGACCAAATCATTGAGGTTAGCAGGTTGACAACTGGGCAGAGAGACAACCCAGCATGGCATATTTTAAGGAAGGGCCGATTGACTGCAAGCAACTTTGGCTCGGTTTTAAATGCTAAACGTGTGACTCCTTCCCCTATCAAGCATCTTCTTGGCAAATACAATATTTCAAGGGTTAAGGCTGTTACTCTGGGAGTGAACAACGAAAAAGAGGCAGTGAAAGCCTTTGAAAAGTCAACTGGCCTTCAAGTACAAGACACTGGGCTATGGCTGGATAGTTCAGGAGTTCTGGGAGCTTCCCCTGATGGTTTAGTAGGAAGGAGAAGTGTGTTGGAGGTCAAATGTCCTTATACTCAAAGAAACTCTACTATTGCAGAGGGGCTTGAGTTTGAGAACTTTTTCCTCACCAAATTAGATGATGAAACTGTGACACTTCAGACCATCTATATTGGCATCAAGTGCAAGGACAAATGTGTTTGACTGAAAGAATGTTTTGTTACTTTGTTGTCTGGACAACAAAAGACTTTGTGACACTAAATATCAAGAGGGATGAGAGTTGGAAAGACAACATTGAAATTATGAAGGACTTTTATTTCTCTTAGCTTTTCCCAAAGATCATTGAAGGTGATCGTTGAGCAATATCACATAGCAAAAGAAGGTTTTCACTTGTTTCTCTTAGGTTTATTCAAATAATTAATAAGCTAGATGTTTATGTTACGAGAGGGACACCTGTGTTACGGCGATTCCCAAAATTCTGTGAACTGGGAAATTCTGCTTGTTGTGAAATTGTTTTTCGCTGCCGTCAGTCAATGATAATCAGTCGGTACCTTTTGTTTGGCCAAATTCCAACATGCAACTTTTGAGTTCGCAGAATTTTGAGAATAACAGTTGATATGCATTACTCTGTCATATCTTTTTATAAAGTTTTTGAAATGAAAGTGAAAATTGTATAATTGTAATACAGAGCTAGACTTTTTTTCTAGCAATTCATAATGATAACATGAACGTACATGTTTACTAGTAATAATTTTTGAATATGTAAAAACTATATATCTTAAGTATTAAGCTATATATATTTGAATGTGACATTAATTAAAGTGCAGTATATCTGTTATTCAAATCCCTTTGTACCTTAACAGCTTTCTTTGATAAGGGGAAATTGCAAGTTTACGAGGGCAGCACACAATTGAAATAGCTCATCAACATAACATCTAAAACATGATGGTACTGCAACATTTGCCATGCATCTTACTGTCCGAAAGTTTACTTGTAGTGTAGTGGTTACAGTCACTCTAAAACTTCATTCTCCTAGATTCTCTCAAAACTAGTAAAAAGTTCTTATTTGAGTCCCCAGATAACAGATTATAATCTAAGAAACTTATGATCTCTTATTTGGGGACCTTAAAATAAAAACTTTTTACTAGTTTTGAGAGAATCAAGTTTAACGGGGAATATAAACACATTAGGTCTACTAGAGCTAATCATTCCTATAAGCTTTACGTTAAAGCAATTTGAATAAACTATGTATGTATGTATGTATCGGACTAGAAGACCGAAGACGTGGGTTCGAGTCCCGTGAGGGGCATATAATATTTTTCTCGTAATGTTTACTTCATACTTCTACCAGAAACGTACAAGAATCTATTAAGGTTACGTTTATAGTTTACATACCGTATAAATGTGTTGTTTTTCATTATTTTCTTGGTTTTCTTGGTTTTCCCGCTTGAATTCAACACCGGCCATCATGGAGGCGTTTCGACACATTTTAACTCAACTTCAAAAGACGTACTGAAAGAAAAATACAGCAAAGTAATAAAATAACATGAAATACTTATAGTTAACTTTCCATTCTTACATCAAGAGTTAATAATACCTCGTATTTACTACAGAAAATCGTTTTTAGAGAAGAACAGCTGTAGCAGAACGCATCGCCATGCATCACCATGCTTTACACGGGTCCACAACTTTCGCCGCACTGAATCATGGTACTTTCCACAGGTAGACCAAAGTCGAAAATTTTACTGTCTGTCAAGAACTGTCCTCTCTAAAAAATCACACAGGTCGCCCAAGCTGGGTTTCTGTGGTATCATTATAAGCTTATAAGGCAATGTATGACGATCCTTTTTTTTATTATTATTTAATTTCGTAAATCATAGAATCATAGAACGGGGAATGAAACTTTTTCAAAACTTTACTCCGTCGCTCTCTCGCTGCGCTCGGATGGGGCAAGTCTATACGCCAGGTTGCCAGGGCCACTCAACAAGGCAAATACATGCAAATGTATGCGCCCAAATCACTGAGGAGGCAGCTCAACCAAGACCCGCAAAGCACCACCTCTGAAATAGAAACGTGGAATTCTTTATAAAAAAAAAGCTGTATTTTATCACTCTAGTATATTTGATCTTCATCACCCCTGTATCCGCCCCTCCATAGTTTACATCTCTGTTTACATTGTCCTACACTTCATGGCTTTGTTTAAGAGTTTTCAACTTTTCAGGTTCATGCTTCTAGAAAACTGAGGGAAATTTTAAAAAATTCCAGCAGGTTCCAGCGGATCCAAGGGTGGCGAGGGAGTTGACTAGTCACCCCCTCCCTATTTTGACTACACTACGCATAAAGAACACTACACACAAGCATGTAACACATGGGCATGTGGGTCAGCCAGGCCCTCAAGTTTATTGACAAAAAGAAAACACTTCCAAACTGCAATAATAATTACAAAGTACTTGTATAATACATGAATACTATATGGCCTATAAACATCAAAGCCGGTCACGAAAACCCCGAAAACCACTGTGTGGAAAAGAGGGGAACGTGAACCCCCGACCAATGCTAAGATGTAACCTTTGGGGTTTTAAGGCAAAACCTATAATAATTAACGAAAAATTGGGATACAGTTAATAATGAAAATTTATTATAGACTTCTGCGAGCTGACTGACCGTAGATAACTTACACACGGTCAGCACACTACTTATATGTTTGATATACACAAGGGACCCGACGCTACTTACGCACGGGCTCACTAGCTCCGTGCCGGCAAAATATTCATTTATGTCAATCTCGTATCTCGCTTTTCACAAATTACATATTTTGATTACACTACGCATAAAGAACACTACACACAAGCATGTAACACATGGGCATGTGGGTCAGCCAGGCCCTCTATAGACCGGATAAAGGTAGGGCTTGAGTCAGGAGTCAGAGTTGCAGGGACTTGGATACATCTAATCTTGAGTCGAGAGAATCTTTGATATATCTATCTTTGGAGGAGGCGGATTTCCACCTGCCGTGTCGTTGGACGTTTCTGTCGGAGACATCGCCTGAGTTGGCAGCAGCCGTAGCCCCTCCTGATCTGGAAGAATGAGTGCTAAAACTAGCAATATCAGAGACAATGTTAGTAAATGACTTCTTGAAGGCCTCTCTATAAGTGGAATAACAAATTGGTTTGTTAACAGTGACGAGTTTCTTGACATTCTTAGAAGAGGAAATAGGACGAAACAAAAACTCTCTTGAGTCGGGATGAATTAGGGACATAGAGACATATTGCTTAAGTAGGGCAACTGGGCATAAGGGAGAACCTGACTTAGCAATAACAACATTTCGACCCTCTCTCAGTTGATCTGTTTTACTTCTCTCAATAGATAGAGTAATATGACTGTCGTCAAATTTAATGTCATCGCTACGCAGAGCTAACACCTCTGAACTTCTCAGGAAACCGCTAAAAGATAAAACAAACATAGTTAAATTTCGGACTTGCAGGAGGTCTTGGAAGTCAGTAATAGAAGCCAATTTTTGAAGATGGGCAACTTCTAATGGCTCCTTTCGATGAAGCGGGGGACGGCTGGCAATACGAACAGCGCCTTCTCTTAAACACGTCAATGCAGGATCATCTGTAGGGGAAGGGACATTAGCCATGTTATGAATCCATTTCATAGAATAGAAGACGGAGTTGACTGAGGAAACTGAGGACGACGACTCTAGAACATGCTGGACAAATAGAGCCATGTTCACCGAAGAGACGGGAAAAGTGGATGAAAGGTGAAGTACGTCCACAGCAAATAGTTTCCATCTCTTGAAGGAACGAAGGTATGCACTTACAGTACCGTTGGCGCGGGAAGACAGCAACGTGAACTTAAGGTTTTGTTGGAGACGAAGTACAACAGGATCAGTGTTAGACTGATGAGAACCCCAAAATTCACTGGATAGGAGATCTAAAGAAAAAACACCAAGTCAATTAGAACTCAAAGTAAACAATGCAAACTAAATGAATAGTATATATAATAAGCACTTGGGCTTAGATATTTAAGGCACTTGGGCCTATAATACTGTTAGCACTTGGGCTAATAGAACAGACGGCACTTGGGCCTATAATACTGTTAGCACTTGGGTTAATACAACAGACGGCACTTGGGCCTATAATACTGTTAGCACTTGGGCTAATACAACAGACGGCACTTGGGCCTATAATACTGTTAGCACTTGGGCTAATACAACAGACGGCACTTGGGCCTATGAATATTAACTACATGATATTATTGATTTGACATATATACTCAAGTGAAAATAAATAAACTTACTGAAAGTCGATTCGGAGAGCTAAAACTTGAAAAGGCAAAGGCCTGGAACCAAAAATGCTGTTTTTAGCTTTACCCCTGATAAACAAGTTGGGTATGTCAGGTAAAACCGCCCAATCGACAACAAAACTGTTAAAATGAATCCCATCAGAGCAAATAATAGGCCAGAAATGAGCCGACTTCCACTTAGGAACACATTGCCAGAAATATGGGACATGAGCCTGCTCATACATGCGCAATGATGCGTTTCAGCTTACAAAATAGCCGCCGAGCCTTATAGGAAATGTATGGGGAATATAGAGCTTCCTCTATTTACGGCGAATAGGGTTTTATTTCCTCTGAGCTCCACATCGCGACAAACAACCCACCCTACAAGCTACTAAATAAGCGTAAAATGATCATTGAATCATGCGACATATTGGTTCCCGGACTACTTGCCTTCGAAAGGCTTCGAAAGCTCTAGATTCCATACATCGTCTATAAATCTGGCCACACTTGACCCCAAAATCGTCTTATTTGAGCTCGAAAAAATTTAAAAGTAAAAGAGCTCCACCTCGATATCACCAAACGAGTGTTTAATAAATCCAAAACCGCTCAAAATAGACAGCATGCCTTCAGAATGTAGGTTCCCAAGAAGCTTGAAGTTAGGTTAAATTTTAAGCGATTCGACGCGTTGTTAGCTCGTAGTTTTCAGTTAAAAATGACAAGAAACCACAGAGAACTGCTCCAAACAGCTTCAAAACCCCCTAAATATCGCCATTTTGTTTTTACAAGCTCCTATTGACAGCTGAGATACAATAAGGAAGCTTAAAGTAACGATTTACGTTTGAAACTTGTTTCTTGTCCTCCATGGGCTTCCTGTGGTGAGGCTTATCAACAGAAAAATAATAGTTGTTCTTTTGATTGTCAAGCAGGCCCGTAACCAGGGGGGGAGCACAGGGTGCACGTGCACCCCCCCCCCCCCCATCAGACCAAAAGGTCCGCTTTTTATCAACATTTGTTTGTTAAAGTTAATAAAGTTCATTATTATTATTATTGCTTGAAAATAAAAAAAAAATACAGATTTAATGTAAATCAAAAAATTAAACCACTATCATTTCCCAGTTTTCTCCATTTGTTTCTTTTTTCCAATAATGTGTTGGGTTACCTGTGGTGTCACTCAAGACGGGGAGACTAGCACTAGGGCATGCGCTCTAAGTCGACTTTGCGATCATGTGCACCCCCCCCCCCGGTAAATGTTCTGGTTACGGCCCTGTCAAGTAACTATTTTTTGGCAAGAATTGTTTTACTAACATCATAGTTGAATATAAATATGTGCTTGGAAACTATGTAGTTATATTTTTCCTCTAGAAAACCACTTCATTTTCATTCATGCGTAACACCGCTGACAATGTCCAATATTTCTGGCAATGGTTAATGAGGCTGTTAACTTCACATGGACCAGCAATGTATCAGTTCTTGAAGTGGTTTGGGGTATTTGTAGCGGCAAATCTGGCAAAGCCACAGTTCATATATGTCGATGAAACCGAGGTCTCAGTTATCAATCCTTCATTGGACGCTACTCTTAAAAGCCGACTTCGTTACATAGGAGATCTAGCAGCAGGTCGTGCTTGGTTCAGTATATCTCAAGCGACTCTCAACGATTCAAACACGTACATTGCCCTAATTCGTGAAAAGGGCTCAAGTGCCCAAGTTCCTTACTACATTGAAGTCATTATAACTGGTAAGCAAAATCGCTCTTAGGGACTGTACGTTTTTAAAGAGGGGGACGGGCTGGAGTATTTGGGGAGAGAGTCATCGAAAAAATATGAAGTTTGTGAAGGGTCACCTCTTTTATTGCCCATTTTAGAAGTGAATGCATAACGCTTTTACCTCAGTTCCTCAATATCTTTGCATTCCACTCAAGCACTCTTTCCTCAGTCACAACCAAAACCATAACTATCAAGGGATGAAGCACTAGTTGTGGCAAACTAGCTGTGGTCCTCAACTCGATCTACAATTTGATTATTAATAAACTAAGCTTATACTACTCCATAAATGCTTATGTCGGTGTCTTTGCATGATTGACGCAAGCAGATAAATGTCCCGGGGGGAGGGGGGGGTACTTCGGGTCGTTTGATACGGGGATGCTCCGCCCGGACTCTCGACCCATTACTCTTTGATATACCAAATTTCAGCAAAAAGTACCCCTTTTATACACGTTTTTGCCTGAAAAGGTACCCCTTTCATATACTTTTGAAGAAAAGCTACCCCTTTTTATGCCAAAATTCACAAATTCCCACCCCCATTACTATACCTGCGGCCTGAAAAACGTACCCCTTTCGGGCGGAGCATCCCCGTATAGTCAATTATAGGGAGTACCCCCCCCCCCCCGGGATAAATTTCTTACTGATGAGAATAACATTCTCATGCTCCGTGCTAGCATGCTTTTGTTATTATTATCATTAATACAGAACAGTTTTTAGCTATAAAATTACAAAATTCTTGGAATGAAAGGCTGGGCTGAACTGACCTTTGGTAAATGCAAATTCTTTAGTACTCTTCGTAGAAACAGTTGCTTTGGGTTGGGGGAGGGTCATCACCGCTAGCGTAGCCCCCCTTCCCCCCCCCCCCCCCTCCGCCTCCCCAATTTTTGGTAAATAGGTAATTGTTTGTTTTTTTCCTTTTCTTATTATTTTGGCCTCTTCTTTTTTTTGTACTTGGCGCCCCCCACTTTTTGTAGAGAAAGTTTTATTCCCTATTTCGTCGTAAATATCGCGGGTTTTTTTTGTTTTTGATTTTGCTTCGGCGATTTTTGGCGGCGGTGCCCCCCCAGAACCTAGGTCCTCGCCACGCCCCTGGTCATCACATTTTTTCTCATGTTAAATGAGGGGCCATGGATTTTTTTTAGAAAAGCAAGGGAGAGGGTCACCACAATATTCTTTTTCTGAACATGAAAAACTCCAGCCCAACCCCCCCCCCCCCCTCCACCTCATTAAAAACGTACAGTCCCTTATTAAAATCTGACAATACCTGTTTCCTAACTAAGTAAATGTTTATTTTTTTCGCTCAAGTTATGTTGGTTTTCTATAACAGTGCACAATTAAACCCACTAGCGAAATATATTGTTTCTTAGTCTATCTTATCTTAGTTAATCTTAGTGTACACTTTGTAGGTTCTAGGTACCACTCCCCTCCTATCTACTGTTTGTGTGTCCAGCAATGCCGATTTCCTCGTGACGTTATCAAAACCTCAAAATCTAAACTATACTTCGTTTAAACTATACTTCGTTTAAAATATTTTTTAGAAATTAGTGATATAAGTCACAAGGAAAAATTTCGAGTCATTTTGATGTTTGGTTTCCGAGTTAAGAAGGTTGAATTTGTGTCACGCAATGAGTACCGTCACACGCACGTGAATAACGATGAAAATATAAAAAATAATTTACCCTAGGTGAAAGATTTTACCTTAGGTACGGGGGGGGGTGTTACTCACATGTAAGCTATGTATATGGAAATGTTCCATCTTGCATGATATTGGATCTTCTGGCAAGATTTCGTCTTATATCCTCCAAGATCTTCAACATACCCAAGATCTTATTTGGTACCATTTAGTGGTGAGACTTGCAATTTTTATGAGTAGGGGTGATTTTTCAATTTTTTTCGACGAGCTTCCACGCCCTCCTATATATTGGAGTCATCCCCCCTCCCCGGGATTTTGCCATGATCTTTTAATAAACTTAGGTTGCAATTGGGTTATCAAAATACTATTTTCATGATCTTGGCATAGTTGTCAAATTATATATTAGGTTATAAAATCAATTTCAAGAAGTTTTGCAAGCAAAAACAAATACGAAGAAAGAAATTAGTTTCTTATTGATTGCATCCACTGAACAGGGCTTTATAATAAAGGAGCTAAGGTTATATTTAAAAAAATATGTCAACATATAAATGCTGCAAACGTTTGTAGAAATTCTTCCACATCATATGTTTCTTTTATGTAACTTTTAAAATTGTCATTCCTCGATGACAATTTCCTAAATATATCCTTAAAAGAAGCCTTAAAATAGCATAATTGCACGAAAGTCTGCTACATGCAGAAGACTGGCCTTCGGACGCCATGTTTGCATGCAGTATTGTCACCGACCAGTACTGAAACCAATTCCTCGTGATGACTATATATTCCACCAATTTAGTAAATTATAAAATTTTAATGTGTTTTTAATGCCATGCCCCTTAATTACGTTGTTTTCTATTAATGTATGGTAAAGGAATTCATCAGATATAAACCTGCAGTTGACATTTACGATTTCTTCTATTTCCATCTTTTGCATTACAGCGCTTTTCATTATTCTGCAACTAACCGACTCCAGACGTCTGGTGTTTAGGCTTCCGTCAATCAAACTACGACGGGCCGAGTTCATTCCGATCGCTAACGATAAAGAAATTCCCATGTGAAAATGGCGGGAATTTCCTTATCGCTTGATCGGAATGAACTCGGCTCTTTGTAAGTTTGATTGACGGAAGCCAAAACGCCAGACGCCTTGGGTTGGTTAGGTCGCAGAAATATGAAAAGGGCTGTAACGTCTTCTTATGTTTTTCTATATATTTCATTAACCGGTACTCGAACTAGAAATCCATCTACCATTTCTACTAGTTCTACTCCTAGGCCTACTTCTACTCCTAGGCCTACTTCTACTCCTAGGCCTACTAGGCTTCCAAACTAATTTGCGTTTTTCCAAACTAGAAAAAATCCGGTGTTCACCTGCAAGCAGCTCGTTAAGAAAATGCTCGTCGTAGGAAAATACCAAAACTACAAGACGGTTTCTTGGAGCTTCGCGTTATTTTACAGAAATCAGCTGTACGTTTTTTGGCTGGTGTTGGAAAAAACAACAACAAGAAAACCGACTTCAACATAAAAGCGTTTAGAACTGATCGACTGTTCTATGAGCCATCAGAAAAGGGTTCCGAATTTCGGACTTCCTAATTAAGCTAAAATATACTCTGTCCTTGCAAGTATCGACTAATTACCAGGTTTTATTAGTAGATATCAGCAATTCCATTTGTCTGGAAAAAAAACAACATTTAGTTGTTAACTATAGTCATGTCTGTTAGCGACAAAAATAGCGAAGATCGTGCACTTTTGAGTAAAAGTACCAAACTTGGCACAAATGTTCCTTGGGGCATATTAAAAAATGCCGGTCAGGGGGAGGCACGCCACACTCTCAATTAGATGGTTGAATTACACCAAAATTTATATGAAACGAAACACTTTCCTACAATTTTTAAATCTAAAATGGAAGAGTTGTTTAAAAAAGTCAGAATGGCGTTTACAGTTTGTTGATATATCTTTTTGTTGCAGAGATATCAAAAGTTTTCCAGACAGTAAAAGAAAAACGGAGAAACGCTACGCATTTTTAGACTGGGCTGCCACAGGCAACCCAGTAAAATACATTTGAGGTCATGTTGAACAGGCTTCAAAATGTTTTTGGGGTGGATTTTCCAGGGGAAGGTGCACACATTTTCGCAGAAGTTTCTGTATAAAAGTGGCTTTTGTCAGTAAAATTGATCCAATTAGAAAGTAATGTCAGATACCTTGCATAAAAGCCTAGCAATTGTGCATTGTATGTTGCCGTAGCAACACTCAAAAAAAAAAAAGTTATTTATAGTATATTTGATATCAATGCCAAAATAGTCATTTTTTAAAATTATTAAAAAAAAATTCTTTATTTCAGTATTTCCCCTTCACGTACGGGCAACCGGTTGCTTGATGGAGTAGCAATGATGATCAGATAATCATGGTGATAAGATAATGGTGATGATCATGATGGTGGTGATGTAGTGGATGATGACAGTGATCAGATAATCATGGTGATAAGATAATGGTGATGATCATGATGGTGGTGATGTAGTGGATGATGACAATGATGATCAGATAATCATGGTGATAAGATAATGGTGATGATCATGATGGTGGTGATGTAGTGGATGATGACAGTGATGATCAGATAATCATGGTGATAAGATAATGGTGATGATCATGATGGTGATGATGTAGTGGATGATGACAGTGATCAGATAATCATGGTGATAAGATAATGGTGATGATCATGATGGTGGTGATGTAGTGGATGATGACAGTGATGATCAGATAATCATGGTGATAAGATAATGGTGATGATCATGATGGTGATAATGGAGTGAAATTTAACCCATTTTACAATACTTCATATACAAATATGTAGCTTTCCTTGTGATCAGTTAAAAACTTGTGTTGGATTTTGGACAAGAGTTTCCACACCTTTTTCCACACAGCTCGGCCATCTTTTCTTCATGTCCATATTCCTTGTCATGTATGACGTCATCTCGTATTGAAAAGCAAATCAGTCCACCAGGCTTGACCACTCGTACCATTTCATCCATCACTCCTTCTGCCTTCACGTGACCTAGTGTGAATACTGCAATACAAATGGCTGCATCGTAGGTGTTGGATGGAATGGGAAGACGTATTCCTGGGACAAGAAAATCAGTGAAAAACGTCTTGTAAAGCCCTTTGCTTCTGGCAATTTCGACACTCTTTCCTGATGGCTCCAGAGCATCAAGATTAGTGTAGTTAAACTTTTTCAGTTGTTCACCCACTAATCCAGTGCCACAACCAACATCAAATATCCTACAGTCTGACCCAAACTGGTGCTTCTCTAGGAACTCAACAAGCTTCTTTGCTCCTATCTCAGGGCCAACGTAGCCAAGAATTTTATTATCCTAAAAAAAAAATATTTATATATGACCAAAACCAAAAAGCTGTATTCATAAATTATGATTATGTTTCCTGCCCGCATGGAAATGTCAAACCCGTTTGGTCATTTTGTAAATAACCAAAATGAAAAAGATGAAAAGAAAGTTGGGTTTTGGACTATGGATTGACTGATTGATGTACAGTGGAACCCGGTTAATACGGACATCAAGGGGACAAGCAAAAGTACAAATGTATACGTCACAGACACTTGTTCACTGTACAATATAATAATAATAATATAATATACTTATAAAGCGCCATTTCCAGCAGTTCATTGGCGCTGTATGCGGCATAAAATGGTTCATATTTTCAGATCTTTTAAAATGCATCAAAAATGCTTTTTTTTAATGTTTCGATGTTTTTTAGTCTTTTAATGTCTACTGGGATCTTGTGCCAAAGTATAAAAAAGTATACAATACTAAAATTTTAAATCAATTGAATGTGGTTTCATTTATTGCTACTATTCAATTTTAATGTTTACTATTGTTGAGGTCCTTTACAAAAAGGAGAAAACTCGTGTTTGCTATTTCGTGTTAGCATTTTTGATTCAAGAGATATAAGAGTATTTGATGAATGTCATTCAAACTTTGAAACACAAAGATTTGACGAAAATTGCGGCCAAAAAGATATCGGAAATTGATGCGCTGATGCGACTGAAAGTCTTGTGAAGTAGGGTATCATTTCCAGCAACATTTGGCCTGTCTCTTCCCCACTTAGTGTATGTTTTGTATTTTTGCGCCTAATATTGTTCATGATTTTTGGCTGTATTGAAATTCCACGCATATACATGGCTTGCTTTTCGAATTTTAAGAAATTATTTCTCGGCATCGTGTTGACAAAAAACATTTCTAACACTCTAAATTATAGGACATTTATTGGAAAATTGATTTCTGGGGCTAAATGTTCCTATAGGTTTGTTGTTGTGAAGATATGGAGCTGAAAGTAGGGGTCGGTGAGAACATTTGGAGGCGCTGTTGCACACCTTTCCATAATATATACATAGGGAGAGCGAAGCAAATTTTCAAACGGCTTAAAACACCTCAAATTAAAACACAATTTCATGCCAATATTTCATCGCCAAAATGTTCCTCAACTACTAAACAACATTTGTAGAGACTTTATTCAAAAGCATATAGCAATTTTAAAAGTCCTACTGAAAGCATATTTTCAAACCATATGAAATTTGAATCATTCACCGCGACTCACTGAAGCTAATGATGTCACAGCCCACTAACTCTACGCTTGGGCTACCTGTGCGTGATCAAGCGTGACTGCATAACGTGATCAAGACTCAGGCGGTGTTCGTCACGCCCCGCAAAGTACGACGGTACAAATTGAAAATTTTACTCATTAGCATCTCATTAGTCTAAATTTAAGCCCTATGATTGGATGAAATTATCACGTTAGAGGTGACCATCCTCCTCTGAGCTTGAGTCGAAAGCTTGTTATCCAAGTACTGAGTCTCAAAAGTTAAACTTATTTATATATCTGAACACCAGTAGAGATGAATGTATACTCTGTATAGAGCCAACTTAAGGTAATTCCCTTGTTTTGCACTGCGCATCTTTCTGCACTTACGACTAAAAGCAGTGACCTTACACAGTTTAGGCATTTTACTTTTATATCCTCGGTAAAAACTAAATATCACTTTTTTCTCTTTTTTGACCGAAAAAATTACGATTTTTGTAAAACTCGCCCCAGTCTCCTCTAGGAAAAGTGCCAGTTTTCGACCATTTTTAGATTTTTTTTAAAGAAAAAATCAAAAACGAGAATGGTGACTCCCATTTTTAATTAAAGATTTTAAATAAAAACGGTTCTGGGAATTATATATCAAAATATGAAGGAAACTTAATTGGCTAAATTTTGAAATATTTTGATGAGAACAGTACGATTTCTGGACGTTCGTTGAGGTGCGTATACTTGCATTTTTCACGTAATATTTCAACTATTGTAGTCATTTAATTACTTTGATGAATTTAGAAGTATAGATTGATTATTCAACTTTGAATTATAGGTACGTTTTATTGTAAGGAAGTACTTTGAACCGATAATAAACGTTTTGGATTACGTCTTCCGATTGCTACCACATTTAGCCACGCCATAAAACCTATAAATTGCTACACTTGAAGAACATCTAGCGGGAAAACGAGAATGGTGATCCACTCTTTTTATTGCAGTTTTTTGATTTTCATTACCTAATCATTGTCCATGCAAAGTTTCAGAACAAAATTATTGGCAAAATTTCTTTCGAGGGAATTACCTTAATTAAACGATAGATGTTTGAAATACTGTAATAAAAAATGCACACAAAAAAAATAAATGCAAATAAAAAAAATATTAATAAAAAATAAATAAATGAATAAATAAAAAAGAAATGCAGCCTGAGTCCGCAGCACGCAGATTGAGCAAAAGTATGAAATGCCTAAACAAGTTGCGTCGAGGTTCCTTGTTATCTGTAACCGTTAACAGATCAGTAGCAGGGCACAATGCCTTTTATTAGAAAAAACTTAATTAACCTCAGTTCTCGTTTATTTGACCTCAAAAAGATATGTAGGCGTTTTGTATGATTCAGTGGGATGTCTATATTGTTTCGTTGTTTCGTTGTTTCGTTGTTTCGTTGTTTCGTTGTTTCGGTGTTTCGGTGTTTCGGTGTTTCGGTGTTTCGGTGTTTCGGTGTTTCGGTGTTTCGTTGTTTCGGTGTTTCGGTGTTTCGTTGTTTCGTTGTTTCGGTGTTTCAGTGTTTAGTAACACCCATTCACAAAGACCTTTGTGTTCATTTACCTTCGTCGGTTTGCTATATTGAATTACAATGATAAACGATTACTGAAGAGTAAAAGAACAACAAATATATTGCAATGACGTACTGCTCTTCGAATAATCTTTTTAGATAGCATTTCCCAACATTTAGATAGCATTTTCCCAACAACCGTAGTTACCTTTTCGTAGTCTTGTGCCCAACTATCATAGTAAGCTACAAGTAGTTCACCCTGGTCTGGTCGCTGAAAATATGTAGTCGCACCGTCAACATGCCTCATTGCTTTAGCTCGTTCAGGATTTGAATCTGCCATGTCAGTAATACTTTCCCTTACCACTTGGTAAAGCTCAGCGTAATTCCAAGTGAGACTCGATATAGTTTTGAAATGCTTGGTATGTGATCTAGCTCGGCCTGCAGCTCGACTTTAACCCTGGTTAAGACACAAAAAGGCCAAGCTGAGTTTCTGTGGTGTCATATTTTAAGATCAAAGGTCTCAATGAGATGACTCTCGGTTAGCCTACTACTCTACCCACTAACATAAAATAAATATGGGATACCTGTGTCCTGTCAAGTGGGTTGTTAGACTTGCCCAGGCTTGTTCAAGAAATGAATGTTGTTTACTCTTTGTACTGACCAAATGTGTTTGCGTCACTGGCCATTCTATTCGACCAAAATTCTCTATAGTTCAACGCTTAGCCTGTTGGTTTAATTTCAGAGTTCGACGGGGTCAAACGACTATGACCGAACGCAAGAGTCAAATCGCATGCTCACAAGAAATAATATCGATCTAGAGTTAAAAGCTTAAAATTAAGCATGTTTTATATTTTTCATTGTTATTTATAGCAGTATTTGAGGCCCTTCGGGTTCTTGAATTGAACCAGACCATGTGAGAATCGCTAAAATAAAAATAAACAATATTGCAGGACGAAGTTAACGAGTGAATTTAACGGCGAAGCAAGGGGGAGGGTTAGGGGGAGGGGGCTTAATGGAGGATTTACGGTATACCAAAATGAAATAGGGTGTTGTTTCGGGGTCTTAAATAAGGTATTTTATCTTGAAAAGAAGTGCATTATTTAGCACAAGTGGCAGTTTGTCAAGTAGATGAATTTAAACGTACTTGTTATACAACCAAGGTTGAACATCTTGTTAAGGACAACGAAAGATCTTGCGAGATGTCGGATCATCTGGTAGGATATTTTATCTTATCTTCCAAGTACTTAACAAGGTTATATGACAAAATTTTGTTGTTTCTTTCAAAGAGTCTCTTTAATATTATAATTTTTCAAGTTGTTGGCAAGATCATATCCAGGTATCCAGGTAATAATTAAAGGTTTTTAAAGTGCTATTATGATCAAATTCTTGACTTGCTGTTTTTATGCCTGGAATGAAAGATCTCTGATAGTGAAGTGAAACGTCGCTTTCTTTTTTCAAATATCTTTTTTCCTTCCAAAGATATTGAAGTTTAAAAAATGGCGGCCATTGCTCCTGATGATGTCATATTCTCAACACTTGATCAGTAGTGGCACCAATTTCGTGTAACAATATTTCACCATTTTCATATAGATTTTGAACTATATATACGCGTGTACGTTTAATAGCTTTCCCCTTCTCGTAATTAATAATTAATAATTTTTTTATTAATGTATGGTAAATGAAGTCATGAGATATAAAACTTTAATTGACACTTACAATTTCTTCAATTTCCATCTTTTGCATTAACCGTTGGACTATATATTTAATCACCAGCTATTCCAACCACAACCACAACCACAACTCCATCTCCTAATCCCAGTCCTTGTCCTTTTTCTGCTCCTGCTCCTACCTGTACTACTCCTACGCCCCGGGGGGGGGGGGGGAATAAAAATCAGCGATTTGGTATCTTTTAGGGTCTTAAATTTGAGGTTTAGCAAATCAGCACTTTCTTTTATCTTTTAGGGTGTTGAAAAAGGAACTAGCCCATCGCATAATAACGCAATATGTATGCCTGCGTAAACTCGGAATATTACTCAAGGAAAAGCATTTCAAAAGCCTTTTTTAATAGTATTATTTTTGTGGTATCTCTTAGGGGTTAAAATTTACCAAGCCACGCCCTTTTGAAAAAACTTCCGGTATCCTTTAGGGGTATTTTTGGGAATTTCCGACGAGCATATCCGATACTTTACCCCCGGAGTCCCCCCCCCCCCCCCGGGTCCTACGCGTACGGATTTGGTTGCGGGGAACTGAGTTTGATCTGGTATTACAGTGAGCAACATAATTAGGCCTCTCCAATTAGACATTCTTGATGCCTACCTTTGTTGGGACAAGACTTGGAAAAAGTATAAATAGTGATACCTTACCAAGGAAATGTAGAGGATTCGTCTGCCTTTGGGATACCTTAGGTCATACAGTCATTTAAAAAAACGTTGTCGTCGACCGGCTCCGCGACTATGCGACTGGGCCGAAACGGAGTATGGGTAGAAATCGCTGAATCGCTTGATTATTCGCTCTGAAGAAGTTGTTTTTGCTTACTAATAAGATAACACAAGCAGCAACCCTTTAAATGTATGTCTTTGGGTTTTGAGAAAGGAAGACATAAGTCTATATGACTAATAATCAGTCAAAGATGTCTCCAATTTTGAAACTATTAAGTCTTTAAAATACTATTTCGCCAGCGAATTTTCGTACTGTAAGCCCGGCGTATATTTAAAGAGCGAATAATCAACCGCTTCAGTGATTTTCATCCATACTCCCTTTCGGGAAAGTCGCGTAGTCGCGGAGCCGGTCGACGACAACGTTTTTTCAAATGACTGTATGTTGATCTTCTCACTGACTCTGCAGCTCTCTTGTCTTTTTTTTCTTTTTTTTCTATATTTTCCAACCTGGTGTCATATCTTCTTTTTCGGACCCAAAAAAAATAAATAAATAAACATTGATTACTATTAATATAAAGGAGATCATTCTTCATTAGAACAGCTGAAATGTGGACTATCCTTTCATTCAGCTAGAAAGTAATTTTGGATAATAATAATATACCTCAGTTTAGCTTGGGCGTAGTGTTTTCCCATTTCAGACCACGTGCCACTTCTCCTGAGAAAAAGATTCTTTGTTTGAAACGTATCCATATCGATGTGCCTTCTCATGCACGACCGTTAAACAAAGAAATGATGATGCTATAGGGAACGACAATTAGTCTGAAATGGGGAAAAATTAGGACCAAGGTGAAAAAGGTCTATTTTACTTAAAAGTATGTAAGCAGGGTTTCATCTTCTTTCTTGAAGGCGAAGGAATAGAGAGCTGTGCGTGTTTATATAATGGACTGGTAATTCCTGTTGTTTTCTAGCTGATGTATATTATACATTATAAGTTTTCTTGCTCAGGTTTTGGTAATCTGTAGGGTTTAGCCTAACACCAAGTGAATGGTAAGTAGTATCTGGTACGTTCTTAGCCTGATGAGCATCATGTTCTTTGAACTGTGGACGGCGAATGAGTTCGTAGGTTGGACCATCACCTTGATGTGATGAACCAACTGTATCAGGATGTGATAGTGCTTGATAATGACTCGGTGTTACTGAGATACTGCTGTAGCCATCTACTCTGCTGGACATTTCGACTGGATGGTCATCACAAGGAATTCTTATGGGTTCGTATTCACCAGGTGGAGAAGTCTGTTGAGGAGTGTCTGACACCGGATAGCTTGAAGCTTGCTTTTCTTCCATTTCTAGTGATTTCTGTGAAAGGAAATATAATGTTTCGAGGGCTCGTTGATCACAGAGTTTTCATCTTTATTACAACCTCAAATTAAACGAACTGATTCGCCTAGCAAGCTAGCCTAGTCCTTTACATGCAGGCCCAGATTTGATTTCAAGGGTATATGCATCTCACAAGGAATAAACACCTTGGGAATGAGCAACTGCATCACCGTTAAATGAAATAACAACCGTAAATACCAACCGTTAATGTAATAATATTTAACAGTATCAACACTTACAGCTCCGTCGGACTAATAGAGTTTTGCCTGGGGTCCATACACACTAAATTCGAACTTGTCTGACTTATCAATATTTTTAGCCAATAGAATTTGAGGGTTCGATTAACTTGAGTCTTAAAACCAATTAATCAATAATGGACAATATTCTAGAATAAAATGTTTAATTTCTAGATGAGAAATTCAGCTACATACGATTTTAATGGCTTACTTTTTATTTTTTAATAGTTAAATAGAAATACATACGTGATAAGCTTGATCATCCACTGCTTGTTGTTTGGTGTGTCTAATGAGTTTATGAAGAAAAGTAATGATCAATTCTGTTATACTTCGTAAAATATTTTTTATGAATTGTAGCCAGGAAAGAATATTTTTACCTTTTTGCATCGGTTTTTGTATTTCTTGGGTCTTTTCGATATTAAATGAAATACAAATATGTAGGATTTAGTATATGTAAAGAACTATCAAGATGAGTGACAGGGTACCAAGCAAAGCGTTTAGGGACCGGTCATTATTTATGGCCTGGCCCTTGATAATTCCGTAAAAAGTCGCTGTCCCTAAAATTTTACTATGTTTAAAGGGAGGATCAGTTGAATTTTGCTGCTTTTATGTAAAAATCGTCCCACCCCCCGGCAAAAAATAATGACCGGTCCCTTAGGACACGAACACGATAGAATCATAGAGAAAGAAAAATAATAAAGGGGAAAAAAAGAAGTATAAGAAGGGGGATATATGAAATTTGGTAACAATGAAATAAAAAGTTAAAAAATAAAAATAAATAAAAGTTGCAGAAAAAAGTGCATTGAATTGAACATTCTGATTACTCTAAATACCTTTCATTTTTATTTTCCTCCAAAAGTAAAGAATAAAGAGGACATTCAATACCAAAGATAGCGCCAGGAATGCTGCGCAGACAGCTAGAACAGTCACACCTTGAAAATAATACGAAAGTGAAAAGAAACGTGGAGTTAATTATTTTGAGTGAAAAGATCAAGTAAATTAAAAACAAAATAACATTGTTCCCCTTGATGAAGTAAAGTAACTATATTTAACGTCGGTAGTTCCTTTAGCTACGTGGCTGGTAACGGGAAGCCGACGGTATGCACTTTACCCCGTTTCTCCATCAGTGCTTTGTTTTAACTTGTACAGCATTCAAAGCTGAAGCTACACGGATTAGAAAGAAGACTTCCACAGACTTGGAGATCGTGGATAAAACCGTGAATCTAGCTCTAGCTCCGAAGGCCGTACACTAACCAACTGAGCTACGCCTGCCCCCTTTTGTAGTTTACGTTCGAGCCACTATTCCAGCGGTAAAATTGTGTGCATAGTGTATCCTTTTTTGAGAGTGGGTTAGTTATAGGAAAGTAGGGTATGTTATATGAGACTTTACACTTACTACATTTCTCCTCTTTGACGGACTTATTGTTTAATTCTCCTGTAAAAATTTGAACGGAGAAAATAAGTTACAATAGTGAATAGTGAATAATTTATAGAAGAAGTAGTATTGACTGATCTTAATACGAATTTAATAGGTAAAAGTTATCCTTCAAAAACAACTGTGTGACCTGGCTGGATAAAACCGGCGTGTGGCTGCTAAAAAAATTAGTGAACTGATTGTGTAGACTTTGGCAGTTAGGAAAATTTTCCGTGTCGAGAGTCAGTTTGCTTGCCAATGCTTTCCCCAAAAAGGTTAGTCGTCAGTTAAGTTCAAGCATAAAATTATTAATACGTTAAAAATACGTTAAAAGAACTCTAGATAACTTCTATTCATCATTTGAATGGTAGCTTATTCTAATCCTGATGAGGAGTAAACTGCAGTAACGAACTATAAAATGGATCATGTCACAAATAACAATATTTAGTATATTTACTCACCAATTACAATTTCTGTGGTAGGCGTCGGGGTTACTGTGGTAACCTTTGGCATAAGATATACTTCTTCACCTTTATCGCTACTTCCTATTTCACTTTCTCCAAACTTATTCATTGCCGTGACAATAAACCAGTATGTCTGTCCAGGCTCCAGATCCTCCAGTTGTATAACATACGTCAAGTTGGACAAGTTACTGACGACATGTATACGAGTCCAGATTTTATCTATACCTTGTTTCTGGTAGATGGTATAACTATTGATTGTACCGCCATTTTCGTCAGGTTTTGTCCAGTACAATGTCATTGTAGTTTTACTTTTGCTAAGATGAAGACTGGGTAAAGGTGGAGGACCTAAGTGATGTAAGCACAAAATACCTGGTTTTCTACGGCTAAAACGTGCCACAAATTAAATGTAATATGAAAGGAATCATAGTGTGAAGTATTACTGCATTATATATGTCAGATCTGCTTGTGAAACTCGATGCCCAAGAGGCTGAATTGCGTAGAATAATCAGCTTTACAATTTGCAAGATCTGAATTAAATAAGACTTCCAAATTCATACATCAGGTAACCTAAGGTAAGTAATGTATTTTCATTAAGGTGGAAAAAAGATTTAGAGCTGTTTCCTATTGTTTGCCATTGCCTCAAAACCCTATGTCCTTACCTCTTTTCTTTGTTGTGAAGATAATCACTGTTGCATTTCCATATCCAACAACATTCCTTGCGTAGACTCTGACTTCATACCTTGTATTCCTAGTCAGACCAGTGAACTTATGCACAGTCTTTGTTGTGTCCTGTTCTTGAGACGGGCTTGTGTTGATTTGTAATTTGTAGTCAATAACAGGACTTTCACGATAATAACCAGGTTTGGTCCACCTTACAGTTACTGATGATGCTTGGATATCCTGGTCTAGTATTGTGACACTAGGGGCACCTGGTGGACCTAAAGTATAACACATGCTAGAGTGATCGAAACTGCCAAATATCATTGATGATTAGATTAATAATAAATCAATAACAACGAATAAGAACACGGTATTTGGTAAGGTGGACGGGGTTTGATAGCTACTATGTTAAGAACCTGATGCCCAATCAGGTTCCACAATATACACAAGCACAGTCCAGAGGTTCTACGTAACATTTTTATTTATCTATTTCATAGATAAAACGAACGGCGATGTAGTCTGATGCTAAGCATTTTCCATGAGAACAGCTAGAATTAGTTAAATGTAAAATAGAATAAATATACTGTATATTGGCACAAGCGAAAAACGCACTGCGCATGCCCGGAAGTTCGTGGTGCTTACAAAGAAAACCATTGGAGATTTACCGGCGTTTAGTAAAATCTCTAAAGTTAAGGCCGTTTGTGGAAAGTTAGTGCTTATTTTTTCCTGACACATTAATTTAGCTGTTTTCTTTCCCTGGTCAAATAATGAGAGAAATTTGCATAATATAAGACATGTAAATCTCCAATGGTTTCCTTCGTAAACTGGACTCGTCTATGAATTTTCTGCCGAACTTCCGAGCAAGCGCAGTGCGTTTTTCCTTCGTGTCCTGTATATTACGAAGCTGAAACAAATCGTGTACATTACTAAGATGTGTAATGTGAGTGTCGTTCATCTCAGCTTATTAATAATGAGCTTAAAGCTTATAGCATTAACTTATTATAAAGTTTACCTGTCACTACCAGTTGTACTTGGTGGTCTATAGGGTTTCCTGCTTTAAGTTTCAAACTACATTGATAAATCCCGTTATCAGCAGTAGTTACATCAGTAATGACTAGAGTAGCTGTGGACTCTCTGCTTACTCGATCAGGGTTTAGTAATCTTGCTGGACATTCGCCTCTATTGATGACAAATCTCCAGTTATTGGTGTACTTGTCGTCAAATCCGAGTCTCAATTCATTATTCCCCTTTCCCCAGAAAGACCATACTGGCGAGTTGGATTGGAACTCTCGTCCTCTATCATCCACATGATAGTCCCACACAAACCTGGCTGTTCGTCCACTAGATACGTACAACACACTGGAAGGAAACTGATAGAAGCGAGCGGTTGAGTCTGAAAAACAGAAATATTGGATTATTCGTTTGCTACTCAATTGTCGTTCCCATTTCCGACTTGGTTTCCGTCTCACAAGTTGACATCATGGACCATGGAATAAAATGACTTAAAATAAGTGTATCAGGTGTTCATAGATTTGGATCCCTTGGCATCAATTACTCTTTTTCCCTTTTATTTGGGCGAAATTATGCAATTGTCGCGATAATATGCGCATGGCGGCCGGGATTAACAAGAAATGATCTGAATAAGCAACGTTGATTAACTCCTTAAGATATAACTCAACTAACTGATGAACTTACCAACGCAAGGAAATAGAAACAATCGGCCGATGAAACCGAGAACGTAACATGGAATTATAGGTACTTGAACGAACCACATCCTGAGAAAGACTTTTTTGTTATAACTTTTTAGCTTTTTTAATTCGGTGCTTTAATCGAAATGTTTCCCAATAGAACGGTCAGCTAACATTGCTGCTTTATAATCTTTGATGCTTTATTTATGCACTAGCTTAACCTCATTCGCTTTCTGTGTCAACCTGTTGTACTTCAACAGCATGGATATTTAATTAGTTTATTGTTCTGATACAAGTAGATAGTAACGCAACAGTTATCGTGGGGATTTTCTTTAAACGTGACATCTGTTTCACGTCTTTTTACCCGCGGCGGGAGGGGGGGGGGGGGGGGGTTGGGGTTGGGTCTCCAATACGAAGGGGGCGGGGATGCTCGTCGTACCTTTTAGGGGTTAATTTTTGTTATTTGGTACCTTTTAGGGTGTTCAAACTAAAAACTATTTTTTTTAAATGCTGTAAAATTAGCGTCATTAGATACCATTTATAGGGATGAAACTTGCGAATTTTTATGACTACGAGTAAGATATTTTGGTAACTTTCAGGGGGCAATTTCAATTTTCAAATTTCCGGGGAGCATCCCCGCCCTTCTATATATGTGAGAGCCCCTCCCCCGGGTCTTTTTATTGGTACATACGCATCAAAATATATGAAACCTACCGGGAACTTACCGTTTCATAAAGATATAATTTAGCTAAATAAATATTTAAAAAAAAATTATTTACTAATTTGATTATATATTAACATTTCGTCTTCGTATTGTTATAGACTATATAACATTTAAAACATTAATGGTTGGGTTTTTCTACAAACAGTCATGAAAAGCAGCGTTACTAAAGCGAGATATTTACATAGTTTTTTAAAAAGTAAAATGATGTCACAGCAATATGAAAGAAGTTGTGAAATCTGAATTCATCAAAAGAAACACTTGAACGGAACTATAAATTTTGCTTTTTCTTTTCAGCTAATCCGTGATCCTTAGCTTAGCTTTTTTTTCAAAGTTTCTGTTTAATCTTTGAAAGTAAATTTATTAACATCATTTTCAAATTTCTTCGATTATTTTTTATAACGGTTAAGTTACTTGAAAATTAATTCTATCGATCACCTTTTATTTGAAAATAGGGTGTTACAGCAAAATAAAAAAGCTTGCAAAATAACGAAGAAAGAATAAGATACCAAACTCAGTTACATGGTGATAATCCTTAAGTTTTGTTTTTCTTTTAAGTTTCCTTAAAGGAAATCGAAACTAATTGTTGCTGAAAAGTCCAAGCAGTTATATCATCTATTTAACTATTCATTAATGAATGATTGGTCACCCATAATTATCAACATTAATTCAATATTAATAGGATTGGATATACTAACAAAGCTTTAGCAAATGAATGTTAAACAACCTTAAGGAAATGTATTTGCAACAGTCAAATCTTTTTCAACATTTTTATATGAATGACCTTGTTTCTTCTCTAGCAATAATGATTTTCGATAACCAGATTCGGATTCATGGCCCATCACCGATTTGGGCCTGATATCTCGGCTACTGAAAATCGTCCATGGTTGAAAACAAAAAGCATAATCATTTTATAAAAACCAACCAATTAACAAGGAAGTTTTAGATTTTTCAACATTGTATTTTGTAATATTATAGAATACTATAAATTTATAGTCGGTAGTAATTGATAATCAGGCTTCATTTTTGTCAGTTTTTAAGGGGTTGTGAATTATCTAGCTAGTCGGATCTAAGAGATTTTCTGGCTAACTGCCATCTTACGTGACTTATATATACATTCGTTTTGAAAATTAAATTCCGAATACCAAACATTACTGATTCCTTTACCCAGCTTAATAGCTATTACCCTGCATAAAGGAATCAGTAATTTAATGTTTGGTAATCGGACAACTCAAAATAAACATTGGCCACCTTTATTTTAAACCTTGAAATAAACGAATTTCGCTTTGTCAATAGGATGGTTGTATTCCTTATAATCACAGGTGAGACAGGTTAGGCTGGTAAGGCTGTGCCTCGACTCGTTTTATAATTTATCGATATGATGGATCAATGAACAGGGTGACACAGGGGTGACGCGTGACGCGTGATTCGATCTTTTTTTTGGACCGTGATTCTTAAAACTCAAACAAATAAGTCCGTGATTCGTGCTTATTTTGAAGACCGTAATTCGAGATTTTCAATTGGTATGATACGAGAATTCTTGAATCATAGTTATCATAGTTATTCTTTCATGTGGTATTTTTGTGATTCGTGGAAAAAATGCTCGTGATTCGTAATCGATACCCCCCCTCCTGTGCCACCTTGAATGAACCTTGAAGGAGACATATTACATTCTGGTTTACAAATATTTGAGCTCTAGCAGTTCTCTTGATGTATTCCAGAAACGGTATTTGGAGTGTTCTGGTAATAGGTATATGCTTGACGACTGTAGCAGGTAATCATAATATATCAATGAGAGAATTCAATGTGTTTGCCGTACTTTGTACGTTGTTAACATCACTGGTTTCAATCTTGAATTCTAAGGTTTTCATTGTTTTCAGAATCTCTTGTCGTCAGTGTCCCTGGTCCTTTGATTGCATATGTTAATGAGGCTGTTTACTTCACATGGACCAGCAATGTATCAGTTCTCGAAGTGGTTTGGGGTATTCGTAGCGGCAAATCTGCTAACCCACAGTACATATATGTCGCTGAAACCGAGGTCTCAGTTATCAATCCTTCAATGGACGCTAATCTTAAAAGCCGACTTCGTTACATAGGAGATCTAGCAGCAGGTCGTGCTTGGTTCAGTATATCTCAAGCGACTCTCAACGATTCAAACACGTACATTGCCCTAATTCGTGAAAAGGGCTCAAGCGCCCAAGTTCCTTACTACATTGAAGTCATTGTAACTGGTAAGCAAAATCGCTCTTATTGAAATCTGACAATACCTGTTTCCTAACTAAGTAAATGTTTTTTTGTTTTTTTTTTGCTCAAGTTATGTTGGTTTTCTATAACAGTGCACATTTAAACCCAGGGGTGGGGAAGCTCGTCTTACCTTTTAGGGGTTAATTTTCGTTATTTGGTACTTTTTAGGGTGTTCCAACGAAAAACTCATTAAAATGCGGTAAAATTAGTATCATTTGGTACCATTTAGGGGTGAAACTTGCAATTTTTATGATTAGGGGTCATTCCCCGCCCTTTCATATATGGGAGTCATCCCCCTCCCCGGGATTTTTTCCATGATCTTTAAATAAACTTACGTTGCAATTGATACAAGATACTATTTTCATGATCTTGCCATAGTTGTCAAATTATATATTAGGTCATTAAATCAATTTCAAGAAGTTTTGCAAGCAAAAAAGATACAAAGAAAGAAATATGTGTTTCTTTTATATAATTTTTAAAATTGTCATTCCTCGATGACAATTTCCTAAATATATCCTTAAAAGAAGCCTTAAAATAGCATAATTGCAAGAAAGTCTGCTACATGCAGAAGACTGGCGTTCGGACGCCATGTTCGCATGCAGTATCGTCACCAACCAGTACTGACACTAATTCCTCGTGATGACTATATGTTCCACCAATTTAGTAAATTATAAAATTTTAATGGGTTTTTAATGCCATGCTCCTTAATTAGGTTGTTTTCTACTAATGTATGGTAAATGAATTCATCAGATATAAACCTGCAGTTGACATTTACGATTTCTTCTATTTCCATCTTTTGCAATACAGCGCTTTTCATTATTCTGCGAACTAACCGACTCCAGACATCTGGCGTTTAGGCTTCCGTCAATCAAACTACGACGGGCCGAGTTCATTCCGATCGCGAGCGATAAAGAAATTCCCATGTGAAAATGGCGGGAATTTCCTTATCGCTTGATCGGAATGAACTCGACTCTTTGTAAGTTTGATTGACGGAAAAGGGCTGTAACGTCTTCTTATGTTTTTCTATATATTTCCTTAACAGGTAATCCAACCACACCTCCATCTCCCATTTCTACTCCTAGGCCTACTTCTACTCCTAGGCGTCCTTCTACTCCTAGGCCTAAACGGCCCAACTTCTAGTCCTGAACGCCTTCGAAACTAATTTCCGTTTTTCCGAAATAGAAAAATTCCAGTGTTCACCTGCAAGCAGCTCGTTAAGAAAATGCTCGTCGTAGGAAAATACCTCGCCTGAGTATCAGGCTCCCCCTCCCCATCCCTTTCCCCTCTCCCCATGCCCCCGCTTCGAAGGCCTGATACTCAGGCTAGAAAATACCAAAACTACAAGACGGTTTTTTTGGAGCTTCGCGTTATTTTACAGAAATCAGCTGTACGTTTTTTGGCTGGTGTTGGAAAAACAAGAAAACCGACTTCAAGATAAAAGCGTTTAGAGGTGATCGACTGTTCCATGAGCCATCAGAAAAGGGTTCCGAAATTCGGAACCCCTAACAAGAATTTCGGACTTCTTAATTAAGCTAAAATATAAAATAAAAAAGTAGATATCAGCAATTCCCTTTGTCTGAAAAAAAAACAACATCTAGTTGTTAACTATAGTCAGGTCTGTTAGCGACAAAAATAGCAAAGATCGTGCACTTTTGAGTAAAAGCACCAAACTTGGCACAAATGTTCCATGCATGGGGCATATTAAAAAATGCCGGTCCGAGGGAGGCACGCCACGCTCTCAATTAGATGGTTGAATTACACCAAAATTTATATGAAACGAAACGAAACACTTTCCTACAAGTTTTAACCCTAACATGGAAATGTTGTTTAAAAAAAGTCAGAATGGCGTTTACAGTTTGTTGATATATCTTTTTGTTGCAGAGATATCAAAAGTTTTCCAGACAGTAAAAGAAAAACGGAGAAACGCTACGCATTTTTAGACTGGGCTGCCACAGGCAACCCAGTAAAATACATTTGAGGTCATGTTGAACAGGCTTCAAAATGTTTTTGGGGTGGATTTTCCAGGGGAAGGTGCGCACATTTTCGCAGAAGTTTCTATATAAAAGTGACTTTTGTCAGTAAAATTGATCCAATTAGAAAGTAATGTCAGATACCTTGCATAAAAGCCTAGCAATTGTGCATTGTATGTTGCCGTAGCAACATTCAAAAAAAAAAGTTGTTTATAGTATATTTGATATCAATGCAAAAATAGTCATTTTTTTAAATTATAAAACAAAAAAAATCTTTATTTCAGTATTTCCCCTTCACATACGGGCAACCGGTTGCTTGATGGAGTAGCAATGATGATCAGATAATCATGGTGATAAGATAATGGTGATGATCATGATGGTGGTTATGGAGTTGATGATGACAGTTATGATCAGACAATCATGGCGATAAGATAATGATCATGGTGGTGTTTATGGAGTTGATGATGACAATGATGATCAGATAATCATGGTGATAAGATAATGGTGATGATCACGACGGTAATTATAGAGTGAAGGTTAACCCATTTTACAATACTTCATATACAAATATGTAGGTTTCCTTGTGATCAGTTAAAAACTGGTGTTGAATTTTGGATAAGAGTTTCCACGCCTTTTTTCCACACAGTTCGGCCATCTTTTCTTCATGTCCATATTCCTTGTCATGTATGACGTCATCTCGTATTGAAAAGCAAATCAGTCCACCAGGCTTGACCACTCGTACCATTTCATCCATCGCTCCTTCTGCCTTCACGTGACCTAGTGTGAATACTCCAATACAAATGGCTGCATCATAGGTGTTGGATGGAATGGGAAGACGTATTCCTGGGACAAGAAGATCAGTGAAAAACGTCTTGTAAAGCCCTTTGCTTCTGGCAATTTCGACACACCTTCCTGATGGCTCCAGAGCATCAAGATTAGTGTAGTTAAACGTTTTTCAGATGTTCACCCACTAATCCAGTGCCACAACCAACATCAAGTATCCTACAGTCTGACCCAAACTGGTGCTTCTCTAGGAACTCAACAAGCTTCTTTGCTCCTATCTCAGGGCCAACGTAGCCAAGAATTTCATTATCCTAAAAATAAAAATAAATGTTTATATTTGAACAAAACCAAAAAGCTTTGAACTACTTGCAGCTGCAGGTTAAACATGTATGATATAACCAAAATGAGAAAGATGAAAAGAAGGTTGGGTTTTGGATTATGGATTGAGTGATTGATGTACAGTGGAACCCGGTTAATACGGACATCAAGGGGGACATGCAAAAGTACAAATGTATACGTCACAGACACTTGTTCGTTGATAGAATATAAAAAGTATACAATAATAAAATCTTAAATTTTAAAATCAGTTGAATGTGGAGTTCATTTAGTGCTACTTTTCAAATTTTAATGTTACTATTTAAACCGACATGTTAAAGTACATTACAAAAGGAGAAAACTCGCGTTTGCCATTTTTCGTTAGCAATTTTGGTTCGAGAGATTGATGACGTCAGTTTCTCCCTTTCATAGTTTGCTTCAACATAGATTTCAGGCGACAATAATACACGAGTATTTTCACGAGGATAGAATACATTTTACACGGCTTAATGCAAAATCTCCCAAATTGCCGCCGTAGAGAAACAACAAATATAGAAATTTAGTAGAGTAACATCAATTTGGTTTTCGGTTTTTAGAGGAATGGAAAAAAATTGAAAAAAAGTTGTTTGTGATCTCTAGTCACCTTGCCCTGGGTTCTTTGGATGTTGTAGCGTGTATAAAAGTGGGTTTGAGGCCGAGGGAAAGAATGTTGGACAAGTTATCCCGGGGGGGGGACTCCGGGGGTAAAGTATCGGGTATGCTCGTCGTATCTCTTAGGGGTAAAAATCAGCGATTTGGTATATTTTAGGGTGTTGAAAAAGGAACTAGCCCATCGCATAATAACGCAATACGTATGCCTGCGTAAACTCGGAATATTACTCAAGGAAAGACATTTCAAAAGCCTTTATTTTTTAACAGTATTATTTTTGGTGGTATCTCTAAGGGGTTAAAATTTACCAAGCCACGCCCTTTTGAAAAAACTTCCGGTATTTTTTAGGGGTATTTTTGGAAATTTCCGACGAGCATACCCGATACTTTACCCCCGGAGTCCCCCCCCCCCCCCCCCGGGCAAGTTATTAATTGTTGAACTTAGTTCAAACTTGAAAATGTTCCATATTGACAGGGGGATAAGATTCCAAATATACAAGGTAAAATTTTTAAACCCTGTGCCCTGGGCCTAGTAGAGTAACATCAATTTTGTTTACGATTTTGAGAGGAATTGAATAAGTTTGAAGGAAGTTATTAAAGCTTGAGAGTACGGATTCTGTGCAAAGTGCCCTAGAGAAACAAATCGGGAAACAAATCAGTGATCTCTAGTCACCTTGCCCTGGGTTCTTTGGATGTTGTAGCGTGTATATAAGTGGGTTTGAGGCCGAGGGAAATAATGGACGACAAGTTATTAATCGTTGAACTTGGTTCAAACTTGAAAATGTTCCATATTGACTCGATGATTAAATTCCAAATATACGAGATAGAAATTTTAAACCCGCTGCCCTTGGGCAGATTAGAGCAATATCAATTTGGTTTTTGATTTTTAGTAGAATCGAATACATTTGAGGTGAGTTATTAAGGATTGAATATCGTAATTCGAGCGAACGCTCAAAAATGTTTGTGTCGAGTGCTATGTATGCCGGGAGCTTCCAGCCGATTTGTGCCAAATAATATTGCAATCAGGAAGAAGCCGGTAATTTTCTACACAATATTAGGTGGTTTTCGAGTGAGTTTTACTTTCGATTTCGCGATTTATGAGCGAAAGTCGAACTTAATGGAGTGGAATCATTCCACTCCACCCGGCGTGTGCAATCGATAAATCCCGCGTTAATCGATACCAATCGACTGAACAATCGATAATGCTAATTCAGTGCTGAAAAAAGTTGTGAGTATGTGAGTAGTTGTGATTGACCGATACAATCGATATCAATTGACAATTGACATCGATTTATCGATTGGATTTCCGATATCAATTTTCATCGACTGCACACTCCAGGCACCCCATTAATTATGATAAAATCAGGGGCATCACACTGATTTCGATGGTTGATGTGTAGTAAGAGTATAAAAAAATCATGTTTAACTCTAGTATGTAGTTTCAATTCAAGTATCCGGCACTCTAAAAACTGGGTTCAGTCAGACGTTTGAAAGTTCACAAAGACCTTTGTATTCATTTAGCTTCGTCGGTTTGCTATATTGAATTACAAGGCAATGATTAAAACATGGACTGGACTGGACTCGAAAAAAACATGGACTCAGATAACATGGACTCAGAATGGATGGGGTGGGGTGGGGAAACAAAACTTCAGTTACTAAAAATATAGGGGGTAGGGTGGGTAAAGTCTGGCAAATTTGAACTTGATTGAATGAAAAGAACTAGAATTATTGGCTTTCAAAAGTGTCAAAAATTTACAAAGAATGCATGGTTACAGGGGACAAGCGTACCCTGTAACCATACATTCTTTGTAAATTTTCAACACTTTTGAGGACTTGTAACTCTGCTTCTTTTTAACGGAACACGTTCAAATTTACTAAACTTACTAATCTTGAAATGCTTTATCAGACTTTTTCGCTAATTAGATTTAAATTCAAAACTCGCCCCAGTCCCTTGCTCGTTTCCAAAGTGGCCAATACAGTACCTTACGTTGATTACAGTTTCTTGATTTTTTGGAGGGCATTTGAAAAGAAGGGATTTACAGTCATCTTCCCAACTTGTGGCAAATGTACAAAAATGTTGTAAAACAAATAGTTAGCTAAACTGTTGACAAGCTTGTGACACGAGTCGGGGATTATAGTAACAGTAATCGGAAGTGAAAACGTTGCCGAGAGATCCTAAGAATACCACTTTCAGATCAAAACAGGTAAGAATTCTCTAAAAGAGAAGCATTCTTTTATCTTTTTGTAGCTTTTTAGAGCGGTTTTATTGACTTGAAGTCAAAACAAACTACGAGATTTCGTGTTGCTTTTAATGACCGCCAGAGGTCAAATAAATACAATTTCACCATACTTTGACGATGTGAAGCGTCACGCACAAGCATTTGCCCAAAGAAATCTTCCTATCATTCGAAAGACCATCATTTCAACATTCAATCGCCGAAGTTCGGAGTGAATTAAAGGTTTAGCACATTTGCTATATGGCTTTTTGTAAGACAAATTTTTATCTACTCAAAATATAGGTGTAGATAATAAAATTATTTCGAGGGGTCAGAATTGGCTAATCTATCTCACCATAGTTAACGGAGTGGAATGGTTTGGAAACCTATTGTTCTAGGTTTTTGTTTGGCGAGCGATGTTGAAACGTACCATCACGTGATAATGACCGTGCACAATGAACCAAAGCAAGTATGGCTGAAAATACTAGTTTCCGTACTATTTTCATGTACGAACATTTTGAAAGTGTAAAATTTTCATTCTAAGATTACAAAGAAGAGGATAAATAATTCCGCACAGATACAGTTAAGTTACTAGATGATAAATAAGAAAGCGTTCAAAAAGGTGATTACCCTTTTCAGTAAACAATTAATTTTTATCATATAGAATTAATTAAGAAATATCTCCTATTTTATAACATTTTTGAGGAAAAAACGTCTATGTTCCCTAAGTTACTATGACCAAACGCTGCAACTTTTCCTTCTCTGTGCACGGTCAACGTCATATAACAATAGAAAAGGTTGAACGAAAACCTAGAACAATAGGTTTCCAAACCATTCCACTCCATTAACTATGATCTCACAATCACTCAAACAATAAACAATAGATTATATAACAAGGATTCAGGGGCGGATCCAGGATTTTCAAAAAGGGGGGGAATTTTGGTTTCGGATATTTAAAAACCCCAATAATGCTGGAGCTATCCCGGACGTGACTTTTTCAGGAATTTCCTAATATTGGTGTTCAATTAACATTTTAAAAAACGCTAGCAAAACATGGATGTTATGAAAAACGTATCATTATCATATCTATATGTTTCTTTGATAAGCTTGAGATGAAATGTCAATAACTTCGTTATATAAAATTCACATACCTTAGTTACCCAATAAGTGAAGATCCTAACATCTTTCTTGGGTGAAGTTCCATAAAAGCACAGCAAATTTGCTCTGTCTCAAGACGTACTGCGTTCCCATGCATAGCAATAACAGCTAAATCGGAAAGCCTTTCTGTAGTCATGGTAGATCGCAGCCATGTATGAAGTCTGCGGAGGCAGGAGAATGACCTTTCGGCTTCTGTACTTCCGACCGGCAAGACAGCCAGTATCTTAAGTAGTTCGCGAACGTTGGGGAAAAATATTTCGTCTGCATGATTTGCGATAATTGAGGTGATGGATTCATCTTTTACAGTTTCTTGCCTTTTCCAGTGACATGACCAACGAAAGAGCTCGCTATCAAATGCTGCAGGAATCGGAAGGATGTGCTGCCATTTTTCTTTCAGAACTTCTATCAGGTCAGTTACAGCGTGTTCATCTTTTTGGCGTATTACCACAGGAACTAATGCGCATAGTTCATAATGTGCTCGTTTTTCATAACTAAAACGGGACTTCAGTTCACAGGATATGATATCCAAAAATGGTATAGCCACGATTCGTTTCCAGTAATCTTGAGCTGTATCTGCTGGAATATTATCCCTGTGGATCTGTCTGGCGTTGACACGTGGTCTTTTTTCTTCAGAACCCACTAGATCTGAAAGACACAGTACTTTGTTGTACATGCGCTCAAACCAAGTATCTATGTGTTGGCGAATGTCGGCGTACATATGCATGACATCCTCCACCTTCTGAAAGCCAAAGTACACCTCAACCAGGCGACCTTGGAGAGCACTGACAAGAGGCCGCATGGGTTCTAGCATTTCCATTGCGCACACAAACGATACAATGTGCCCAAAGCTTCTCATTGTTTTTCTTAGGCCATTTGCCATTGTTCTAGTGTTGGCATCCCAGCCCCATGTGTCTTCACCTGGGCATTTAAAACGCTCATCATCCGATGGGTCGCACATTTCATCTAGGGTGATGACTAAGTATTCATACAGATCATAAATCGTTTCAAAGGTTGAATGGCGCTCAACCCATCTGGTTTTACACAAATTTTTTAGCTTGCGCTTTTTGATTTCACCTTGTACCAAAGCACCGATAACAATATCAAGAAGGGCCTGCCGTTTTGGAGAATTGTCAAAAAAGCTGTAAAGTTCGCGACAAGTGTCCATCATGTTTTGAATTGCTTTAATTTCACAAGCATGGCAAATAGCAAGGTTTAACGAGTGAAGGCAACACCCTTGATAATCAGCGTCAGGTGCAAATTTTGCAATCTCTGCTTGAACACCTTTATTGTTTGAACTCATACTCGACGTTGTATCATATGCTTGGCCTCGACAATTTGCGATGTTGATGGAAAAGTTGTTTAAACTTTCAAGAAGTGGCTATTGCCTTTCCAGTGGTCCTTTGTAGATCACATAGGTCAATTAGAACTTCACGCTTTTCTGGTTTACATGGATCAGTAACAAAGTCAAGAAATCTGAGACACACAGACAAAATCTCTCGACCATGCGATGTGGTTTCATCGGCAATTAAAGCAAAATGAGGACTTTTTGCGAGACATTCTCGAAAGTTATCGCGAATCAAATTAGCCATTACTCCAATGATTTCGTTTTGGATAGTCTTACTTGTATAGCGAGCATTTTGTGGACCCAGCTCAAGATGTTTCTTTAGGTCTGGATTGCTTTTGGCTAGTAGACGAACAATGGCAATAAAATTTCCTTCGTTGCATGTTGGTGCTTCTGCAAACTGTATTTTGTGATCCCTATGGCCACGCAATGGAATTTGCTGGGTTGTACATAAGCGGACCACGTCAACGATATGGGGCAGAATTGCCTGATTAGTTTCTTTATTTTTTTTGGCTACATCATCCAATTGAACATCTATACGATTAGAAAGGTTTTCTAACTGTGATCTTATGCACAATCCACGCTCTTGCGCCTTCTTATGATACTCTGTCAATTCATGTTTATCTAGTTTTTCCTTTGAATTCTTATATTTCTTGAAAGGGGATTTTACAAAAGCCCCCAATAACAGCTTCTCTTCTTTAGACAAAAACAGGAGACAAAACAAACACCAGCCACCACAATATGTAGGGTGAGAACTATAGGCCAGCCATCTGCGCTCCTCTAGCCATTTTACTTGAAATTGGACTTGTCTTTTAGGTCCAAGAATTTGTTTGTCGAGTTGACATGTAGGTGACGGTCTCCAGCATTTTTTAAGAAACTCGATTTTTTCAGCATCGCTTAATGATTCAACGAAGCTATTGTTAATTAACGTACTCGCATCAAATGGCCCAACGGAAATTCTGTCTGCTTCTTCTTTCTGATCATTATTGTCTACGAAACATAAAAATTAATCAATTTGTTAACAAGTCAATGTTAATTTAATAATTTTGAACTCTTTGCATCCAAGTGGTATTTCAATATTCATTTTTTTTCCTTTTCCTTTTTCATCATTATTATTAATATACATACTTTTATTTTATTGTTTTATTTATATCCTATTATCTTATAGATGTTTTATAGATCTTTTATTATGCATATATATATTCACGTTTGTATTTTAGCCTATTGTTATTTTTAACCTATTTGTAATTCTAATTTTATCCTATATATATTGTAATTTGCTTTTGCCATATTCACCCTGATGCATGATGGACGATTGTCCGAAAGCTTGAAAATCTTAGTTTTATTAAACTTTGTAAACATTTGTTAACAACTTCCAATATCATGAAACTACCTAGCAACATATCAAAATTGTATATTACAAGATCATTATAGGTAAAGTTCAAAATATAATGTTTTTATCTTTTTTTATTTAGTATATCAACAATACTGTAATACAGTACACATACATGTACCTAGCTTGCTCACTTTAACACGACAGTGATATAATACATACTTAGACAAAAGTTACATTTACATCATAATCTAAACACAACCTCATCAAAAATAATTTATCTCTAGGCTTACATGAAAGCTTTAAAAAAATCATTTTGGAAAAATTTTGTAAAATCATTTCAGTGATTTCGATGGTGAGCACTGACCCACCCAAACCCAAATTGAAAATGCCAGGTGCTTGTAATTGTGCTATGGCAAACTGATTTTCTTGAGACAGGGCTAAGCCATCAATCGAGAGCATCTTTAATTTGGTTAAATGCTTCACGGCCTCAATCACACTCTTTTCACTCAAATGACTACAGTTTTCTAGAAATAGGTATTCAAGACTATTAGAAGGTCGTTTGCACAAAAATTCGACGTTTCTCAGTAGATGCTGGCCACTTAAATCTAGATACACAAGTTTGGAAGAGTGAGCTAGCTGACTCAAAAGTGCAACAGAGAAGTTATCTACGAGTACATTTCTCATCGAAAAATAACAGAATGCAGAAGAATGTGACATTAGTGTTGCCAGTGGGCCCTCTCTGATGTTAGAAATCATCCACTCATCTATTGGGATAATCTTCCACAAGCAATCCGTTTCACATATGATTTTCCATCTCTTACACACTTGGCATAACGAAATCATAATCATCTCTACTGAAGTATATTTGAAGATTTTCACCAGAATTTCATCTGGTAGGTCTAAATAAATAAAATAACAATACATTTGAGTCCGATCCGCTTGCAAACACTTTGGAATACATGCACTACAATGCGTATGTGCGATAAAATAATTCACTACATACAATTCATAAACAATCACAATATTGAATAGATGGACTATAAAAGGAATCTAAAGAGATGATTGTAAATGTTGACACTCTTAATTTATGCAACACACTTCACGTTTAATAAAACTATTAAAAACTTATAATAATTATTTATTATTGTACATAACAGACTACTAATAATTTAATGCAAGAATGAAGCAAGCATTTGTTATTAAACTCAGTACCTTTATAATTTCTTATTGATTGATTGTTTACGGCAAAGCAGCAATATAGTATAAAATTCCATTGTTTAATAGAGTGATCTTCGTCAACCGTAAAAGAATAGAGCGGGATTTAGTAATCCACTCTAGTAGTACGTATTAAAGGCTAATCATTAGAAGTAGACTTAAAACTTTATTGTTCTTTATCAACTATTACCAACTAGATATCAATTCGATTCTTGGTCGATGGAAAATTATTCTAAGACATAGCATAATTTCAGTCAGGTGTGAATTTGATTGAAAGTCTGTGGCTAACCTGAGATTTCTGGCGTCCTAACTTCATCTGGACGATCCCTAGATAACAGTAAAATAATGTCATTGCTAATATTCGAAATACTTCAGTCAATGAATACATGATTTAAAAACAAATAAGTCAATAAACTTAATTTATATTTCATACTCACGGGGAATGAACTTTTGCTGGAGGTTCATCTGTCGAGTCACTAGCATTACTGGCAGTATTCTCAGAGACCCTTTACCGTAATAAAATAATGTTAAGGATATTTAAAACTAATATTGTTCTATTAATGAGTAAATACTTACCGTTTCTTAGGAAAAAAGGCCTCTAAATTTCGTTGCATCTTTTAATACTAAAGGATTTGACAATTCTGATCACAGTATATCCAACATGGACGACGAGCACATGGCAAACTGTATTGAAACGAGGCTTTTACTGGTTACTTGCTGGACAAAGTTTGCGGGCTCAATAATGCATGTTTAAATAGACGTAGATGGAACGTAGATGTACGTATGATAAAATAGATTTGATTTTTTTTATTACCATGCCGTTAAGCGTTTGTAAGTTGTCCTTAGATGAAACAATACAAACAAAAAATAACTTCAACGAAAAAAGTGAGATATAACTGCTTAGAAAAGGGGGGGGGGGGGGGAAAGTCACCCTATTCCCCTCCCCTGGATCCGCCCCTGCCATTAATATAATGTATAATTTAATGTGGAAGCTTCAAGAATGGCTTGAATACTTGAAAGGAAGAAAACTTGAAAACAACTCAGGTTAAGCGATTTGTATATCCATTAAAGTATAATTTAATGTGGAAGAATTGCAGCCCAAAAAACTGAAATACATACAAAGTGTTGGGTATTAAAAAATCTAATTTAGAAAAGTCATGCACATCCACTGGATGATATCAAAGAGAAGTGGCTATCACCTAGAAAACCAATACCAGAGCTTGATATTTAGATTTAACTTTACAATTTTTGTTTTAGAAAAAATAATATGATCGTTGTAGCAGCAATTGAAGTATAATTTTAAGAAACAAAACGACAACCTTTAGTTTAAACATGTTTCGGCGACATCGCTCGCCATCGCCATATTTCCGACTGGAATAATTTTTCAATTGTTAATTGTCAATTATGTTAATTCCTTAATACTTATATACAGTTCACATCTTCAATAAAACTCACTGACGATGGCGAGCGATGTCGCCGAAACATGTTTCAACTAAAGGTTGTCGTTTTGTTTCTTAAAAAAATAGATATATATATATATTTCCTTGCACAAAATCTTAAAAATATATATCCCTATTTACAAATTTTCAGGAATGACAACGTGGAATTGTTTAGCACCACGCATTGTTTTAGCTCTTTGCATCCCGTTTTGCTTCTTGCCACTTGTCTTCTTCCTTCTACTAGACAAGGAACCTTTGAAAGCTCACTTGAGGAAGACAACAGACCGTCAAGCTGTCCAGTACACTGCTTTGAATGACGACGATCATAGCACAGACGATAACGAAGCAACTACCCAAAACTCCAAGCAAATCTCCAAACTCAAGTTCACTTTTACAGTCTTTTCTTCAGTAGGGTTTGCCTATTTGACAAACTTCTGTTTCCATTTTAGCATGACATCCGTTTTAACAACATTGACGTTCGAATCTTCTCCATTTCAACCTCGTGATCATTACCAGTACTACAGGCTAATGAACAACATTGGAGTGTCGTTTGGAGGGAGTGTGAGCCTACTGTTCTCATGTTTGGACACCAAATGGATCGAGTTTTTCAGAATTCGTAATATTTGGGTTCTTGCTTTGTTGGATGTCTTTCATTCGGTGTTTTTCGTCTGCGCCTCATGGTATCGGTTTCTTCCTAATGTCATCGTTGTGTTGGTGATGTGTTTTACTCAAGGAATTACACACGGTTTAACTATAGTTAACATTGCAGTAAATTTAGCGAACGACTTCTCCATGGCCAGTGCAAGGGATAAAGGCACAGCCCTGGGTCTGATGCAACTTGGGTTCTCTGTAGGTCGAATTGCTGCAGCCCTTCTTGGAATTTCCAACGAGAAGCTTCTGAGAGAACACTGTACAGACAGATTGATGTTGGGACGGTTTTGCCTTGCAAGACCTGCCTCTCATGCTGAATGGAACACCAATTTATTCTGTAAAAACACACTGAACTAATAAGTAATACCAGATATGAGCGACCGATATCTGCCAACATATCAAATTTCTAGAAGTACTTTTATGTGCTACAAATTGAGATTAAAGTGAGTTCACTATTCTGGCGTCCATAACGTAATAATAATAATAATAATAATAATAATAATAATAATAATAATAATAATAATAATAATAATAATTATTATTATTATTATTATTATTATTATTATTATAGTAATAATGATAATAATAATAATTTTGAAATGACAGTTTGAAGTCTTATGTCTTGGGAAAAGACCCGGTTAGTAATTTTACCAGGGAAAAATCATATTCTTACAAATTTTCTTAGGTTCAAATAAAATAATAATAATATCCTATATAATATATAATATAATATATAATAATACACATCCTAAAGAAAGTAATCTGAATCTGAATTATGAAGTAATTAATAAACGATAATAATTCAGATTCAAGATGGCCGCCGCATCGTCGAAGTAGTCCATTAGCTATATCACTACCTGAATGCAAAGATCTCTACCATGCCTTAACTTCACTTCGCCCTTTTTCCACTGAACAAACATCTCCCCGCATTCTTAAACTTTTTTTTCTGAGTTGAAAATCACTTTTCAGAAATCAATCGTGCATTCCTAAACGAAGTGCAGAGACCGGTTTCAATACTCGATTCTGACTAATTTCCCGGGGGGGTGGGGGTACTTCGGGTCGTTTTATACGGGGATGCTCCAACCGGACTCTTGACCCCTTACCCTTTTCTATACCAAATTTTAGCAAAAAAGGACCCCTTATATACCTCTTTGCCTGAAAAGGTACCCCTGTCATATACCTTTGAAGAAAATCTACCCCTTTTTGTACCAAAACTCAAAAATTTCGACCCCTTTAATTTGCTTTACGTGCGGCCTGAAAAAGGACTCCTTTCGGGTCCATTATAGGGAGTTCCCCCCCCCCCCCCCCCCCCCGTGACTGACTTATTATATAATTATACAGCAGCTTGAATATCAGTTACATTACTTCGTTGTAGAAACTAAACTGCAGATGCATAGGAAATTTTGTTTTTTGTAATGTGAACTAAGAGAGATATAAAGCTTTAACATAAATGGTTTCTTTAGAAGCCAAACACTTAAGATCATTCATGTAAATCACACGAATATGCAGATCTATGTCAGATATACTGCCCCCATAACAGCAGGGATCGCACTGGAATTCTTGCAGATTGACATTCTATTTATTTTCCTTTGGTTTTGGGACCCATGTATTTTATCACCAAACTCATATAATGAAGAGCATCCACTGAAGCACTGAAGATCATTCAAGTAAATCACACGAATATGCAGATCTATATCAGATATACTGCCCCATAACAGCAGGGATCGCACTGAAGTTATTGGAGAGTGACATTCTATTTATTTTCCTTTGGTTTTGGGACCCATGTATTTTATCACCAAACTCATATAATGAAGAGCATCCACTGAAGCACTGAAGATCATTCAAGTAAATCACACGAATATGCAGATCTATATCAGATATACTGCCCCATAACAGCAGGGATCGCACTGAAGTTATTGGAGAGTGACATTCTATTTATTTTCCTTTGGCTTTGGGACACATATATTTTATCACCAAACTCATATAATGAAGAGCATCCACCTAAGCACTGAAGATCATTCATGTAAATCACACGAATATGAAGTTCTATATCAGATATATTGCCCCCATAACAGCAGGGATCGCACTGAAGTTATTGGAGACTGACATTCTATTTATTTTCTTTGAGTTTTGAATCCATTTTACCACCAAAGTCGAATAATCAATAGCTTTATATTTATGTAGTTATAGATCCCTTTTGTTAGTGGTATGTCTTTCTTTAGAACTGAGGAAGCTAAATCGGATATATAGCTTTAACATGCATCGATCGCTTCTTGTGATGTAGATCACGTAAATCCCATTATAGTCATGCATGCTACTTTGTGTCGAAGCACATAGCTGAAAGTTGCAGGCAATTATGTCATGGGAAATTGAAATAAAATATCAAATAACGATTTTGTACTTCTTTTCATTGAAATAGAGCAGCTTTTTTACATCCTATTCTTTTTTCCTTGGTATCTTGGACCCATTTCACTACCAATGTAGTATGAAAATAGTATGAATAGCTGTTGATATCTTTTCTAGATCTCTTTTGTCGTGCATGGATGGCGTCTTGTGAAGCAGATCATTTATTGAAATCAAGTGAATGACTGCGTTATGTGATGTGATGTCAAATCAAATGCATAGTTGATGTAGACGGCTGCAGACGCTGATATCATGGTAGAGTGTAAATATCAACTTACGATTTTTTACTTCTTTTCACTGGGTTTGTGGAGTTTTTTTACCCCAGCTATTGTGACATACGTAGCTATTGAAGATATCTTGGCTGGAACTCTTTGGTCCTCGACAGTGGTACTTATTATATTCTCCATCCCTGATATCATAACCAAAGTGCTCAGTCCGTATGTTATCAACAGAATATCTTTTCGCTCAGCATTCGCTTTGCTCACAGTGTTACTCGTTGGATCCTACGCCTTGCTTGTGATCATCGATGATGTTAGGATTCGAATGGTTGGAATTGGCTTTCTTGGATTTGCTTTTGGATTCGGCATGATCACTTGTGTGAGAATGTTGTCTTACTACGAACGTGCAGATGTGTGTGCTAATGCATTTCAAAACGGCTGTAACGCTGGAAACATAGTTGTATCGTTGGCTTATACAGGTTAGTCGCATTTGTATATCCATTAATATAAAGTATAATTTAATGTGGAAGCTTCAAGAATGGCTTGAATACTTGAAAGGAAGAAAACTTGAAAACAACTCAGGTTAAGCGATTTGTATATCCATTAAAGTATAATTTAATGAGGAAGAATTGCAGCCCAAAAAACTGAAATACATACAAAGTGTTGAGTATTAAAAAATCTAATTTAGAAAAGTCATGCACATCCACTGGATGATATCAAAGAGAAGTGGCTATCACCTAGAAAACCAATACCAGAGCTTGATATTTAGATTTAACTTTAGAATTTTTGTTTTAGAAAAAATAATATGATCGTTGTAGCAGCAATTGAAGTATAATTTTAAGAAACAAAACGACAACCTTTAGTTTAAACATGTTTCGGCGACATCGCTCGCCATCGCCATATTTCCCACTGGAATAATTTTTCAATTGTTAATTGTCAATTATGTTAATTCCTTAATACTTATATACAGTTCACATCTTCAATGAAACTCACTGACGATGGCGAGCGATGTCGCCGAAACATGTTTAAACTAAAGGTTGTCGTTTTGTTTCTTAAAAAAAATAGATATATATATATTTCCTTGCACAAAATCTTAAAAATATATATCCCTATTTACAAATTTTCAGGAATGACAACGTGGAATTGTTTAGCACCACGCATTGTTTTAGCTCTTTGCATCCCGTTTTGCTTCTTGCCACTTGTCTTCTTCCTTCTACTAGACAAGGAACCTTTGAAAGCTCACTTGAGGAAGACAACAGACCGTCAAGCTGTCCAGTACACTGCTTTGAATGACGACGATCATAGCACAGACGATAACGAAGCAGCTACCCAAAACTCCAAGCAAATCTCCAAACTCAAGTTCACTTTTACAGTCTTTTCTTCAGTAGGGTTTGCCTATTTGACAAACTTCTGTTTCCATTTTAGCATGACATCCGTTTTAACAACATTGACGTTCGAATCTTCTCCATTTCAACCTCGTGATCATTACCAGTACTACAGGCTAATGAACAACATTGGAGTGTCGTTTGGAGGGAGTGTGAGCCTACTGTTCTCATGTTTGGACACCAAATGGATTGAGTTCTTCAGAATTCGTAATATTTGGGTTCTTGCTTTGTTGGATGTCTTTCATTCGGTGTTTTTCGTCTTCGCCTCATGGTATCGGTTTCTTCCTAATGTCATCGTTGTGTTGGTGATGTGTTTTACTCAAGGAATTACACACGGTTTAACTATAGTTAACATTGCAGTAAATTTAGCGAACGACTTCTCCATGGCCAGTGCAAGGGATAAAGGCACAGCCCTGGGTCTGATGCAACTTGGGTTCTCTGTAGGTCGAATTGCTGCAGCCCTTCTTGGAATTTCCAACGAGAAGCTTCTGAGAGAACACTGTACAGACAGATTGATGCTGGGACGGTTTTGCCTTGCAAGGCCTGCCTCTCATGCTGAATGGAACACCAATTTATTCTGTAAAAACACACTGAACTAATAAGTAATACCAGATATGAGCGACCGATATCTGCCAACATATCAAATTTCTAGAAGTACTTTTATGTGCTACAAATTAAGATTAAAGTGAGTTCACTATTCTGCGTCCATGACAGCCTCAACCGTGTTTTATCAGAGAACAGAACATAGCCAATCCTGAACTTTTTTGCTTGATCTAATAGATTGTGTGGAAAAAAGTGAGAAAAATCGACGAAAAATATGTAGTTTTTGAGCACGCGTGCACACGTCTCTTATTTATGCTCTTTTGACCAAACTCATATAATGAGGAGCATCCACTGAAGCAAGTTTTTCAAGTTTTTTTCAAGTTTTTTTATTCATTTGTACCTTATTAATATTGATAATTACAAAAAGAAGTTAAACATAGAATAAATATATACTATTGAAAAGAGGTACGGGCCACCTGAATAGGTAAAACTAATCGAGCAGATGGACCTAAATATAAGAAAGAGTGCACAAATAATAAGGTCATAACACTAGAGGAAAAAATATATATATGGAAAAACAAGAATAGATGCCAAAAATTATATAATAAATAAATAATAATAAGTCATATTGTATGTATACACATAAATACATACATTTTTCTATTTACACATACACAATTTACACAATAAATTAAAGAAGTAAATGGGGCACTGAAGCACTTAAGATCATTCAAGTAAATCACACGAATACTGATGCAGATCTATATCAATATACTGTCCCATAACAGCAGGGATCGCACTGAAGTTATTGGAGACTGACATTCTTTTTATTTCTTTGAGTTTTGGATCCATTTTACCACCAAAGCCGAATAATCAATAGCTTTATATTTTTGTAGTTTTAGATCCTTTTTGTCAGTGGTATTTGCTTCTTTATGACTGAGGAAACTAAATCGGATATAAAGCTTTAACATGCATCACTTCTTGTGATGTAATTCAAGTAAATCCCTTCATTATTGTCTTGCAAATTGAAATAAAATATCAAATAACGATTTTGTACTTCTTTTCATTGAAATAGAGTAGCTTTTTTACATCCTATTTTTTTTTCTTTAGTATCTTGGACCCATTTCACTACCGATGTAGTATGAATATAGTATGAATAGCTGTTGATATCTTTTCTAGATCTCTTTTGTCGTGCATGCATGGCTTCTTGTGAAGCAGATCATTTATTGAAATCAAGTGAATGACTGCGTCATGCAATGTGTTATGTCAAAAAACATGCAGATGTGATGTGTGAAACACTTAGCCTTATTACGTACGGCTGCAGACGCTGATATCATGGTAGAGTGTAAATATCAACTTACGATTCTGTACTTCTTTTCACTGGGTTTGTGGAGTCTTTTCACCCCAGCTATCGTGGCATTCATAGCTAGTGAAGATATCCTGGCTGGAACTCTTTGGTCCTCGACAGTGGTACTTATTATATTCTCCATCCCTGATATCATATCCAGAGTACTAAGTCCGTATGTTATCAACAGAATATCTTTTCGCTCAGCTTACGCTTTGCTCACAGTGTTGCTCGTTGGATCCTACGCCTTCCTTGTGATCATCGATGATGTTAGGATTCGAATGGTTGGAGTTGGCTTTCTTGGAGTCGCTTTTGGATTCGGCATGATCACTTGTGTGAGAATGCTGTCTTACTACGAACGTGCAGATGTGTGTGCTAATGCATTTCAAAACGGCTGTTGCTCTGGAAACATAGCTGTTTCGTTGGCTTATACAGGTTAGGCGCATTTGTATATCCATTAAAGTATAATTTAATGTGGAAGAATTGCAGTCCAAAAAACTGAAATACATACAAAGTGTTGAGTATTAAAAAATCTAATTTAGAAAAGTCATGCACATCCACTGGATGATATCAAAGAGAAGTGGCTCCCGGGGGGGGGGGGGGGGGACTCCCTTATAAAAGGGAGCGGGGGTCCTCGTCGTCCCTTTTAGGGTTTGAAATCAGTGTTTTGGTCCCGCTTAGGGTGATAATGACGAGAATGCCCACTAGCTGAGTTATGTGGTCCCGCTTAGGGTGTAAGATCAGCAACAATGCTTCTTTTCAAAGATTGATTTTTATTTTAATCCCATTTTCGGGTTGTGTCACTTATTGATTGGTCCCTCTTAGGGGTAAAATTTCATCACTGCCACGCCCATCGCCTCAAAATACAGGTCCCTTTTAGGGGTCATTTTCAAAATTTCCGATGAGGACCCCCGCCCCCTTTTATAAGGGAGTCCCCCCCCCCCTCCCCCCGGGAAGTGGCTATCGCCTAGAAAACCAATATCAGACCTTGCTATTTAGATTTAACTTTACAATTTTTGTTTTAGAAAAAATAATATGATCGTTGTAGCAGCAATTGAAGTATAATTTTAAGAAACGAAACGACAACTTTTAGTTTAAACATGTTTCGGCGACATCGCTCGACATCGCCATATTTCCCACTGGAATAATTTTTCAATTGTTAATTGTCAATTATGTTAATTCCTTAATACTTATATACAGTTCACATCTTCAATGAAACTCACTGACGATGGTGAGCGATGTCGCCGAAACATGTTTCAACTAAAGGTTGTCGTTTTGTTTCTTAAAAAAATAGATATATATATATTTCCTTGCACAAAATCTTAAAAATATATATCCCTATTTACAAATTTTCAGGAATGACAACGTGGAATTGTTTAGCACCACGCATTGTTTTAGCTCTTTGCATCCCGTTTTGCTTCTTGCCACTTGTCTTCTTCCTTCTACTAGACAAGGAACCTTTGAAAGCTCACTTGAGGAAGACAACAGACCGTCAAGCTGTCCAGTACACTGCTTTGAATGACGACGATCATAGCACAGACGATAACGAAGCAGCTACCCAAAACTCCAAGCAAATCTCCAAACTCAAGTTCACTTTTACAGTCTTTTCTTCAGTAGGGTTTGCCTATTTGACAAACTTCTGTTTCCATTTTAGCATGACATCCGTTTTAACAACATTGACGTTCGAATCTTCTCCATTTCAACCTCGTGATCATTACCAGTACTACAGGCTAATGAACAACATTGGAGTGTCGTTTGGAGGGAGTGTGAGCCTACTGTTCTCATGTTTGGACACCAAATGGATTGAGTTCTTCAGAATTCGTAATATTTGGGTTCTTCCTTTGTTGGATGTCTTTCATTCGGTGTTTTTCGTCTTCGCCTCATGGTATCGGTTTCTTCCTAATGTCATCGTTGTGTTGGTGATGTGTTTTACTCAAGGAATTACACACGGTTTAATTATAGTTAACATTGCAGTAAATTTAGCGAACGACTTCTCCATGGCCAGTGCAAGGGATAAAGGCACAGCCCTGGGTCTGATGCAACTTGGATTCTCTGTAGGTCGAATTGCTGCAGCCCTTCTTGGAATTTCCAACGAGAAGCTTCTGAGAGAACACTGTACAGACAGATTGATGCTGGGACGGTTTTGCCTTGCAAGGCCTGCCTCTCATGCTGAATGGAACACCAATTTATTCTGTAAAAACACACTGAACTAATAAGTAATACCAGATATGAGCGACCGATATCTGCCAACATATCAAATTTCTAGAAGTACTTTTATGTGCTACAAATTGAGATTAAAGTGAGTTCACTATTCTGCGTCCATGACAGCCTCAACCGTGTTTTATCAGAGAACAGAACATAGCCAATCCTGAATTTTTTTGCTTGATCTAATAGATTGTGTGGAAAAAAGTGAGAAAAATCGACGAAAAATATGTAGTTTTTGAGCACGGGCGCACACGTCTCTTATTTATGCTCTTTTGACCAAACTCATATAATGAGGAGCATCCACTGAAGCAAGTTTTTCAAGTTTTTTTCAAGTTTTTTTATTCATTTGTACCTTATTAATATTGATAATTACAAAAAGAAGTTAAACATAGAATAAATATATACTATTGAAAAGAGGTACGGGCCACCTGAATAGGTAAAACTAATCGAGCAGATGGACCTAAATATAAGAAAGAGTGCACAAATAATAAGGTCATAACACTAGAGGAAAAAATATATATATGGAAAAACAAGAATAGATGCCAAAAATTATATAATAAATAAATAATAATAAGTCATATTGTATGTATACACATAAATACATACATTTTTCTATTTACACATACACAATTTACACAATAAATTAAAGAAGTAAATGGGGCACTGAAGCACTTAAGATCATTCAAGTAAATCACACGAATACCGATGCAGATCTATATCAATATACTGTCCCATAACAGCAGGGATCGCACTGAAGTTATTGGAGAGTGACATTCTTTTTTTCCCTTTGAGTTTTGGATCCATTTTACCACCAAAGCCGAATAATCAATAGCTTTATATTTATGTAGTTTTAGATCCTTTTTGTCAGTGGTATTTGCTTCTTTATGACTGAGGAAACTAAATCGGATATAAAGCTTTAACATGCATCACTTCTTGTGATGTAATTCAAGTAAATCCCTTCATTATTGTCTTGCAAATTGAAATCAAATATCAAATAACGATTTTGTACTTCTTTTCATTGAAATAGAGTAGCTTTTTTACATCCTATTCTTTTTTCTTTAGTATCTTGGACCCATTTCACTACCGATGTAGTATGAATATAGTATGAATAGCTGTTGATATCTTTTCTAGATCTCTTTTGTCGTGCATGCATGGCTTCTTGTGAAGCAGATCATTTATTGAAATCAAGTGAATGACTGCGTCATGCAATGTGTTATGTCAAAACACATGCAGATGTGATGTGTGAAACACTTAGCCTTATTACGTACGGCTGCAGACGCTGATATCATGGTAGAGTGTAAATATCAACTTACGATGCTGTACTTCTTTTCACTGGGTTTGTGGAGTCTTTTCACCCCAGCTATCGTGGCATTCATAGCTAGTGAAGATATCCTGGCTGGAACTCTTTGGTCCTCGACAGTGGTACTTATTATATTCTCCATCCCTGATATCATATCCAGAGTACTAAGTCCGTATGTTATCAACAGAATATCTTTTCGCTCAGCTTACGCTTTGCTCACAGTGTTGCTCGTTGGATCCTACGCCTTCCTTGTGATCATCGATGATGTTAGGATTCGAATGGTTGGAGTTGGCTTTCTTGGAGTCGCTTTTGGATTCGGCATGATCACTTGTGTGAGAATGCTGTCTTACTACGAACGTGCAGATGTGTGTGCTAATGCATTTCAAAACGGCTGTTGCTCTGGAAACATAGCTGTTTCGTTGGCTTATACAGGTTAGGCGCATTTGTATATCCATTAAAGTATAATTTAATGTGGAAGAATTGCAGTCCAAAAAACTGAAATACATACAAAGTGTTGAGTATTAAAAAATCTAATTTAGAAAAGTCATGCACATCCACTGGATGATATCAAAGAGAAGTGGCTCCCGGGGGGGGGGGGGGGGGGGGGACTCCCTTATAAAAGGGGGCGGGGGTCCTCGTCGTCCCTTTTAGGGTTTGAAATCAGTGTTTTGGTCCCGCTTAGGGTGATAATGACGAGAATGCCCACTAGCTGAGTTATGTGGTCCCGCTTAGGGTGTAAGATCAGCAACAATGCTTCTTTTCAAAGATTGATTTTTATTTTAATCCCATTTTCGGATTGTGTCACTTATTGATTGGTCCCTCTTAGGGGTAAAATTTCATCACTGCCACGCCCATCGCCTCAAAATACAGGTCCCTTTTAGGGGTCATTTTCAAAATTTCCGATGAGGACCCCCGCCCCCTTTTATAAGGGAGTCCCCCCTCCCCCCGAGAAGTGGCTATCGCCTAGAAAACCAATATCAGACCTTGCTATTTAGATTTAACTTTACAATTTTTGTTTTAGAAAAAATAATATGATCGTTGTAGCAGCAATTGAAGTATAATTTTAAGAAACGAAACGACAACTTTTAGTTTAAACATGTTTCGGCGACATCGCTCGACATCGCCATATTTCCCACTGGAATAATTTTTCAATTGTTAATTGTCAATTATGTTAATTCCTTATTACTTATATACAGTTCACATCTTCAATGAAACTCACTGACGATGGTGAGCGATGTCGCCGAAACATGTTTCAACTAAAGGTTGTCGTTTTGTTTCTTAAAAAAATAGATATATATATATATTTCCTTGCACAAAATCTTAAAAATATATATCCCTATTTACAAATTTTCAGGAATGACAACGTGGAATTGTTTAGCACCACGCATTGCTTTAGCTCTTTGCATCCCGTTTTGCTTCTTGCCACTTGTCTTCTTCCTTCTACTAGACAAGGAACCTTTGAAAGCTCACTTGAGGAAGACAACAGACCGTCAAGCTGTCCAGTACACTGCTTTGAATGACGACGATCATAGCACAGACGATAACGAAGCAGCTACCCAAAACTCCAAGCAAATCTCCAAACTCAAGTTCACTTTTACAGTCTTTTCTTCAATAGGGTTTGCCTATTTGACAAACTTCTGTTTCCATTTTAGCATGACATCCGTTTTAACAACATTGACGTTCGAATCTTCTCCATTTCAACCTCGTGATCATTACCAGTACTACAGGCTAATGAACAACATTGGAGTGTCGTTTGGAGGGAGTGTGAGCCTACTGTTCTCATGTTTGGACACCAAATGGATTGAGTTCTTCAGAATTCGTAATATTTGGGTTCTTGCTTTGTTGGATGTCTTTCATTCGGTGTTTTTCGTCTGCGCCTCATGGTATCGGTTTCTTCCTAATGTCATCGTTGTGTTGGTGATGTGTTTTACTCAAGGAATTACACACGGTTTAACTATAGTTAACATTGCAGTAAATTTAGCGAACGACTTCTCCATGGCCAGTGCAAGGGATAAAGGCACAGCCCTGGGTCTGATGCAACTTGGGTTCTCTGTAGGTCGAATTGCTGCAGCCCTTCTTGGAATTTCCAACGAGAAGCTTCTGAGAGAACACTGTACAGACAGATTGATGCTGGGACGGTTTTGCCTTGCAAGGCCTGCCTCTCATGCTGAATGGAACAACAATTTATTCTGTAAAAAACACTGAACTAATAAGTAATACCAGATATGAGCGACCGATATCTGCCAACATATCAAATCTCTAGAAGTACTTTTGTGTGCTACAAATTGAGATTAAAGTGAGTTCACTATTCTGGCGTCCATGACAGCCTCAACCGTGTTTTATCAGAGAACAGAACATAGCCAATCCTGAACTGTTTTGCTTTATCTAATAGATCTTGTGGAAAAAAAGTGAGAAAAATCGACAAAAAATATGTAGTTTTTGAGCACGGGCGCACACGTCTCTTATTTATGCTCTTTTGACCAAACTCATATAATGAGGAGCATTCACTGAAGCACTGAAGATCATTCATGTAAATCACATGAATATGCAGATCTATGTCAGATATACTGCCCCCATAACAGCAGGGATCGCGCTGAAATTCTTGAAGATTGACATTCTATTTATTTTCCTTTGGCTTTGGGACCCATTTTGTTTTTATCACCAAACTCATATAATGAAGAGCATCCACTGAAGCACTGAAGATCATTCAAGTAAATCACACGAATATGCAGATCTATATCAGATATATACTGTCCCATAGCAGCAGGGATCGCACTGAAGCTATTGGAGAGTGACATTCTTTTTTTCCCTTTGAGTTTTGGATCCATTTTACCACCAAAGTTGAATAATCAATAGCTTTATATTTATGTAGTTTTAGATCCCTTTTGTTAGTGGTATGTGTTTCTTTATAACTGAGGAAACTAAATCGGATGTAACATGCCTTAACATGCATCGCTTCTTGTGATGTAATTCAAGTAAATCCCATCATTATTGTCATGCAAATTGAAATAAAATATCAAATAACGATTTTGTACTTCTTTTCATTGAAATAGAGCAGCTTTTTTACATGCTATTCTTTTTTCCTTAGTATCTTGGACCCATTTCACTACCAATGTAGTATGAATATAGTATGAATAGCTGTTGATATCTTTTCTAGATCTCTTTTGTCGTGCATGCATGGCTTCTTGTGAATCAGACCATAGCTAGTGAAGATATCTTGGCTGGAACTGTTTGGTCCTCGACAGTGGTACTTATTATATTCTCAATCCCTGATATCATAACGATATCGCTCGTCAAAGTAGTCAATTAGCTATATCACTACCTGAATACAAAGATCTCTACCAAGCCTTAACTTCACTTCGCCATTTTCCCACTGAACAAACATCTCCCCGCTGTCTTCAACTTTCTTTTCTAAGTTGATTTTAGAAAAGACATGTAAGTTGTCCGAAGTTGAGTGAGCTTGCATAGGCTAATTTGCATTACTCTAAGGTGATTGACGGCATTTCTTACGCGGTTCTTTTTATTAATTCAGATTGAAGACGGCCGCCGCATCGTCGAAGTAGTCAATTAGCTATATCACTATCTTAATGCAAAGATCTCTACCATGCCTTAAGGTGTTTCCCAGTAGTTTTTTATTGACCACACTTCTCATGTTCATCTAGCGAATTGAAAACCTTTTCCTGGTCTGATCAAAATGAATTTTACACCAGACATCAAGCATAGATGGAGGTTTTGATTGATGTCAATTTCAACTCGATCGGCGTTTCCATGGCAACGGAAAACAATGATCGTTGAAATCAGTTTTCCTTGAATATCTCCAGTTTTCGATGAGCTTCAGAAAAAATGACTATATACATGCTAAACTTTGCATTCAGGCACAGCTATTCAGATGATAATTAGAGGGTTGGATTAGAGCGATTTCGAATAAATCGCAAAAACATTCTGTGACTTAGAATTTTTCTTGTACAGGTGCTTTCAGTAGAATAGTTTGAACGATTTCACCTGTACGAGAAAAATTCTAACTCCGCAAAGAAAAAGTTTTCACAAATGTCGCTTTCAGGAAAGGTAAATAGATATTGTAGGTAACGTTTAGCAGTAGTTTGACATTATTTTGCGAACGCGAAGGATTTTTTTGTTCTGCTATAGTTTCCAGTATCATAATAAGCGGTCACAGAATGTTTTTGCGATTTATTCGAAATCGCTCTAATCCAACCCTCTAATTATCATCTGAATAGCTGTGCCTGAATGCGAAGTTTAGCATGTATATAGTCATTTTTTCTGAAGCTCATCGAAAACTGGAGATATTCAAGGAAAACTGATTTCAACGATCATTGTTTTCCGTTGCCATGGAAACGCCGATCGAGTTGAAATTGACATCAATCAAAACTTCCATCTATGCTTGATGTCTGGTGTAAAATTCATTTTGATCAGACCAGGAAAAGGTTTTCAATTCGCTAGATGAACATGAGAAGTATGGTCAATAAAAAACTACTGGGAAACACCTTAACTTCACTTCGCCCCTTTTCCCGCTGAACAAACATCTGCCCGCTTACTTGAACTTTCTTTTCTGAGATGAAAATCACTTTTCAGAAATCAATCGTGCATTCAGTAATACACGCATCAAGAATTCCGCGCTGCTGCTCAATGCGCATGCTCAGGGGATTAAAAAGTGGGATAAAATTTGTAAAATATGCTATATTTTAGTTGTATCTTTCTTGTCAAGTACAATTTTCACTAAATATTCACGATCGCGTACCGTTAAGCGAATTCTGAATCAAATATACTGAAAAATTGCATATTATACAAAATATTATCCCACTTTTTAATCCCCTGAGCATGCGCATTGAGCAGCAGCGCGGAACTCTTGATGCGTCTATAAACGAAGTGCAGAGACCGGTTCCAATACTCGATTCTGACTGACTTCAACTTTCAAAGCACAATTGATATAATTATACAGCAACTTGAATATCAGTTACATTACTTCGTTGTAGAAACTAAACTGCAGATGCAAGGGAAATTTTGTTTTTTTGTAATGTGAAGTAAGAGAGATATAAATAAAGCTTTAACATGGATGGTTTCTTTAGGAACCAAACACTTAAGATCATTCATGTAAATCACACGAATATGCAGATCTATATAAGATATACTGCCCCATAACAGCAGGGATCGCACTGAAGTTATTGGAGAGTGACATTCTTTTTATTTCTTTGAGTTTTGGATCCATTTTACCACCAAAGCCGAATAATCAATAGCTTTATATTTATGTAGTTTCAGATCCCTTTTGTTAGTGGTATGTTTTTCTTTATAACTGAGGAAACTAAATCGGATGTAACATGCTTTACTGCAATTTTCATAAATATGCGAACTCTGTAATTGCGAGTTGCTCGCTGGAATTTGGTTTTTCACTGCCACCAGTCATAAATATAAAAGGTACCGACTGATTATTTTTGATTGATGGAAGCGATAAACCAAATTTCAGCGTGCAGCTTCCAGCTACCGAGTTCGCATGTTTATGAAAATAGCAGTAACATGCATCGCTTCTTGTGATGTAATTCAAGTAAATCCCATCATTATTGTCATGCAAATTGAAATAAAATATCAAATAACGATTTTGTACTTCTTTTCATCGAAATAGAGTAGCTGTTTTACATCTTATTCTTTTTTCCTTAGTATCTTGGACCCATTTCACTACCAATGTAGTATGAATATAGTATGAATAATTGTTGATATCTTTTCTCTTTTGTCGCGCATGTACGACATTGGTAAGATTGAGATTTTTTGCGATTTCCTAGTGTGAGTACTAAACACTAAAAGGCTTCAGATCTTACTGCATTCTTTCTAACGAAAAATCGTAGACTCTGGGCAACACTAAAATTCTATCAAATTTCATTGGCTGTTGAAAATGATTATAGCAACGAACTCTGATTGGTTAACGGGATAAACAAATAAACCAATGGAAACCAAGCAAGCCAAAACAACTAGAATGGTTATATATCTTCGAATCTTGAATCAAATCCCATTTCCATCTGTGGAACATATAAACTTTTGCAAACAGAAGTCGTAAACAAGCCGTTAGAAAGGTTGAGCCGGCATTTTTTAGTCAGCTATCGTGATATTGAGCATGCGCTCTGATGACCTGGTCGCAAGATTCTGGCTTCCGGTCAGTAGCCGGTTTCGCAGAGCCTACTATTTGACTAATAAGTAGGGTCTGGGAACTAGAATGATCTTCCTGACATTTCGCGAAAATCTTACAGCAAATTGTTCAGTGAAACGTTTTATTTTCTTTCTTTAACTCCAATACTAACATTGCCTTATAAACCCAGGAACCCTTGTTTGGACTGTCTTTCTTGGTCGGCTAGTCTTTCACAGGTTGACTTCTTCTTCCATTGGAGTATCAAAAGTGAAGAAAAAGGTAAAAATCCAATTAAAAAAATTAAAAAAATAATAAGATAGGAAAACAGGAAGATAATTTGCTTTTAAATGTCTTAAGAAAATCTTAGGTTTCGTGATAAAATCGCAAGAAAGTATCTTATGCACATAGATTATTAAACAGAATCAGAAGACAGGTGATAGTGAAGTCATTACCTCGCATAATGAAGTATGTCGAAGTGTGTAATGATTGATTAAGGTGACTGACTACTGTTGAACGTTCAATTTGCGCCCACGATGTGCGCGCGCACAACATCCGCTCAAAACCGCATAACAACCTTCAATATTTTATTGAGGAACCATACACGTTTTGAACTTCAACAGGGCAAAAACCTCGAATTTTGCACGGGACACTATGTTTTTCTTTGAATTTCCTAAAACAACAGGTAAAAATCAATCTTTTGAGAAAGTTTGAAAAAAACGTAATTTTTAGAACTTATAAAAAAAGCGTTTTATGTGTTGTTTTTTTTGTTTTTTTTATGTCGAAACTGACTTGATTATCAGAGTGGAAAAACTCAATATGACAATAATAATACATTATCATTCAAATTATTTTTTTCCGTCATTTTGATTGGCCGAGAGAACTGCAAATAACTGCCTACAAATAACGGTTTGCTCATGCGCAGTAACGCTGTATTTGACAATGGCTCGCTTCCCTGAAAAAATGAGCTGACTTCTTTGTTATTGTTTGACTCGCACTCCCCCTCAAAGATTAGAAAAAATAATTTGAATGATAAAACATTGTTTTTACTTAGTGATATGATATATTATAAAATAGTTCAGATATAACGCGCGCTCTGATTGGCTGATAGCCGTGTTTACATGAGGCTATGTAAACACGGCAATTTCAATATTTTATAAAACAAATAGAAAACGTTATGCCGTGTTTACATAGCCTGATATAAACACTCGGGAAGGTTTGGGAGTGAAGTCTTGAGCTCTTACACAACAGCTCTCGACTTCTCCCAAACTTCCCTCGTGTTTATATCAGGCTATGTAAACACGGCAAACGTTTTCTATTTGTTAAGTGAGAAATGTATAACAGTTTTCATCAATTTTTTATTACAACGCATTCCGCGTCTCACCAACTTTCCGTTTCCTTGTTTTACCGCGACCCAGCTCTTTATTTCCATATGGGATTTGGGATTACAGGCGTCTAATCCTATTAAGGTATACATCCTTGAGGTTATTATTTGACTATGTGTCTTCTGCGAAATTTTTATTTCTTAAACCAAGCTTTCGGCCATCTTGGCCATCATCAGGGTTGTAGTACACGTATTATGTTTAAAATAACGTACGTAGTTAACAATAAGCGCGCGCATACAGGAACAATCATAGAAAATACAGCAGCGCGAGATAATAAACTGAATAGAGCGCGCGGAAGGACAAATTAACAACGTAACAATAAATGGAAAGAAAGAAAGAAATATGACACCAACTGAATGGAAATCTTAAAATTTGCTAGATGAAATAAAAAAATAAAAAATAAAAAAAGTCAAATAATAACTTCATGCCTGCGTGCAAACAAATATTGGATATCCTTGAGGTTGTTTGCATCTGCGTGGATTAATATTATTTGTTGATACGCTGCTCGTCAACACGCTCTGTGGGGTAGCCCCGTTTGCTTCAGGCTACACAAGGCGTTCTGTAATTCTTTAAAATACGCGCCATAATATTATCACATATATATCAATTCTGGTGCACATGTGTTATATATTCTTGCTGACCAGGGTTCTAAATGACATATCTATCGCAGTGCCACTGATGGTCAATATGGTCTTCTACGTGTCACGGCATGATGCAAAGAAGAAGTAGAATACAGTATATAACTAAAGCAATCACATGAATAAAGCAGGTATAAATATAAAATAGCTATTAAGTATAATTGAAGTTCTAATTCCAAGTGTTTTAGTTCGCTTAGTATAAGACCAGCTATGCTGCTATATATTCTATTTCACGAGAAATGTTTCTGTTTAAGAAATAAAATATTTAAAGTTATTATTCAGAGCGTGATGACTATCAGTGGCTTTCAGCATACTGCCGGTCCGGCGTTACGTTATGCTAAGAAGCACAACAAATCGATTAATTGCAAGTTTTTTTGTATAATTTAAGGTAAAATTTATTGTCCTATATTTTTCTCTTTTAAAAAAAGATGATATTTGTATTCTTTAGAAAATTCCTTTCGAATTGCTTGTAGGACTTTTGGCCAGAGGTTGATTAATAAGGGAAACACTGATTTGTTGATTGGCAAAAAAGCCCAAGGGTGTGTTTCCTGATTCAAGTACCCTGACCTGTCATATCAGTGTTTTTTTTCAAGGGATTTTTTTCAAAGGGCATCGCGATGGTATATGTCTCAGCGACGTCCAGGTACAACAGACACACGATAACGTTTACCGACTAAGCCTGTAGCTATGCTGAAGTGATGTCAAATACTAATCACTTTTGTTTAGGCACAGCCTTATATGCTAGTATAGAAAAATATGTTCAGTATCTAAATACTGTCTCCTACTATCGGATCATAATCATTATTGTACAGCGCTTCAAAAAATTCTATGGTCTCGTATGGCTTTTCAGTTAATCAAGTTGGCTCGTACCTTTATGTAAGAATAAATATTTTGTAATTCAACTGTGTATTTTTAAGGTGCATTGTCATTGTCATTGTCAACATTTTCCAAATTATCAAAAATTCTTTAAAAAATTCTAAAAATTCTTCCGACATCAGTAGGTTCTGTATACTTCTGGATCTAGTATTGTGCCTCTTTTTGTAACTTAATTAATTACTCTGCATGAAAATATTTTCTTTTTCATATGGCTTCCCGTCCACCCTTCGTTTAATCTTAAGCTAGACTGAACTGCCGGATAACATTACTTGCAGGGCCGACTGAAGTAAACATTGAGTGGTATAACGATGAATCGAATTAATTCCAGGGTCCATTCGTAAAGTCAACTGAAGATGAATCACAAGTTTATGAATCCTTTGATTTGAATTTCGTACAATAGTGTACGTTAAAATCAATCTCCAACAGAGAGGACGCAGACGAAGACACGCGCTATGCCAACTCGTCTTACTGAGCTGATGAATGAAATACGATTTTCTAAGGGACAGCATGGTCCTTAATGATGAAAAATCCCTTTTGACTCAAAGGGTATCAATCATTAACCTCTAAAGTAGACTTAGCGATAATTCCTTGAATTTCGGTAAAGTGCTGCCACTTCGTCTGAAAATAGGTTCGAGTTGAACTAATCAAAATTGAAATAGGGAAATTACCTTGAGGCATACCATGACCAGTTCTCGCGCGAATTAAAATATCGGCTGCTAATGTAGGGATTCATGAGAAAAAAATTCTAAATCTTGTCATCATTCGTACAATTTTGCATAGCTGATTAACTCCAAAGCCATCCCGCTGGTCAAGAAGTCAAGTTTCTTTCGGAAGTAGTAATTAAGTTCATTATTGGTATTCTCAAAAAACTGCGATTAACCCCGGCTAAACGATGCAATATCTGACAGCAATGAACACGTAGTGATATTCATTCAACTTTCCTGTTTCTAGTGGTGGTCGGCGATGGGGTTGAAAACAATTGAACCACGTTGGTTCACGAAACATACCAAAATATTTTCAATCCATTAAAAATATTGACTTGATCAAAACCACTGCGTTTGCTTGGAACTCTTAAAGGCACATTGAAATTTTGATTTAGCTTCTAAAAACTGCGTTTGACGGCCAGTATTTGACCAAATTCATACACAAACATGTCTACATATTATATATTATATAGAAATGTTAGGAAATATGCCATTCGTCTGATATTTTTCATACGAACCACATCCGGGACCTCAGTGACATATTTTCCATATCCCACACGTGAAGATATCGATGACGTCACTTAAAATGGCGGTTTTTGATAATGGGATGTGTCTACATAACAAAAAGAAAGCTAGCTACACGTTGGCTTGAGGAGATGAAGTTTGTTTTCTCGCGTTGACTCTCGAAAATAAACTTCGTATCTTCCCGCCACCGATCCGTCATTTAATTCATTCAAATAACTGCCTCGACCATCATTTTAATTAGTGATTAGTTATCACTTTAATATGTATCAGGAAATATAGGCATCCCAGCAACGGACTGGCAAGTTTTACTGTAGCCATTTTTTTCTTGTTTCACTAAAAAAAGCCGGAAAATGTGACATAACCCTCCAACCAAGAAACGTTCCTAAAAAAAATTCATTAACATTTCAAAATATTTTCCTGGTTTTTTTTTTTTTTGTAGATCAAAACTGTTACGAATTTCTCTTGTACGTGAAATTGAACATTAACAATCTTTAAAGATCTTCAAAATTTAATGATAGATCAACTTTGTTATTACGCGCACCAATTATTCGTTTCCATGGCGACACACTTACCTTTTGTAAGGCAACTTGTTTGGTTCGGATTTTTTGTTGCAATGAATCATGTCCCATTAACCACTCGAGCCAATTTTCAGTGGGTCACTTAAGATCCTTACTTTTTACTCTATCACACATGGCCGCTCTATATCTAGACTTCCTGTAATTACATTCGCTGAAGTCTTTGTTTATTTATGACATTACAGAGCTATCTTTACTCAGCATTCTGAAAACCCTCCAGAATCGGGCCGACACAGTAAATTATATCTTAGTTTATTTGGTTATCAGAAAAAAGCATCATTTCTAAACTAAAATCTATTCAATTTTAACTGATACCATATTGTATCCCTTCTTAATTGATATCTGTTGTGTTTGCATTGGTTTTCGTCCAAGAGACACAACCATTACTCGAATATGGCAATTACCTTCGTTATCAGATCAAAAGCCTGAAAAAAAAATCAATTAATGTCAATGAACTTCCGTTCTGCAACACTGTTGCCAAAGAAACATGAAATACTAGACTGACTGAGATATTAGTGTCTTAACTTTGCCAGCTGTAGACGTAAAACCGTTAAAAGTCAAAAGGAAAAACCTTAGGCATGTTGGTCTGACACAACACAAAGCGGCATGAATTGATAAAGATGGGTGCAGTGCGCATGCGTGCGGCTACAAAACTTTCCTAATTATCCAGTCTAGTGTCAATAGTCGAAAACCACACGAAGATGGAACTAAGTGGATTCTGGCGAAAATTTTTCTAGTGCTGGTTACTTACGGATCACTGACCACAAACTAACATCACCGAGATAACTAGTGTTGAATTTACTGTTCTTTGGATTACGAAACTGGTGGACACTGAATATTGGATTATCTAAAAAGTGTACAGCAACTTTCTATGTCTTATTCTGTATGGAGTTCACGGATATTTAAATGATGAAGAATCGTGTTTACTCTACTTTATTCTTATTGCTGTTCTGGTTTGGAATTCTGTTTTCAGGTAAGGATATTACATTGTTTTATCTTTGAGGTTCTCTGTTGAAGGAGGGTTTCAGATTCCTATCAAATCTCTTATCATTACTCCTATTGCTTCAAAGCTATTGCGAGTTATGAAATAAAATAAAACAAATAACGAGAGACGCCAGAAATAACTACTACTAATTTTCACACAATTTTCGTATCATGGAAAACAATAATTCTGACAATGCTGTTGACTTTTTTGATTCATTATAAGACATACGCTTAACATTTCAAGCATGAGTTCAAAGTTTTGATTTCGTATACAAATAATTTGTCTTGAGCGATTGAGTTAGACTGTTAATAATGAGCCGAAATTTCCTGAATAACAGAAATATCCAAAGAATGACAGACATGAATCTTGTCATTCGTGATAGCTTGTATTGTCTAGATGTACAGTAAAGAAACTCGTATATTCTTCGTGTGATATTTGGATATCTAGGCTATCCGGTGCAAGCGCTGAAGCATTATTACATCACCTCAAAATACCAATTAATCGTATTTAGTTTATTTCTTAAACTCAAAGTAATCCTATAAAGAAAATTTTAGTATCTTGTGTAATCTTCAGATATTTTATCAGAAAATTCAGGAGAGTCTTAGCGGGCTTTGCAGTCATTAAATATTTACACTACGGGTACTACCACCACAGTTGGAGATAAAAGGACAGATACAAATATAGCAAAAACTAGATTTTCACTGGCTATTTTGATGCAATTTCTATATTTTTATAAAGTTTTGAACAGTATATATTTCACTCGATAGTTTAGTAAGATAGGCTTGTGCTAGTATTGTATACTTCTTTCAAGAGTTCAGTTGTCACTTTAAGAGAAAAATCCTTCATGAGTTTTGTTCAGCCTCAGGCATCCACTGTGTCGTCAACACTGCCATTAACCACCTTATTACAGCCATCAAGGGTAAATAAGAACTTTCTTAATTAACACGGTAATTACGGAAAACAACGGCAATCAGACCATGAAATCTCCAGATGCATTTTCCAGCTCTTAGGTTATCAGCTGGATAATTGAAACAGAAAAATATTCAAAATTTGAAAGGTTGCTTTGAGGGTTGATCAGCAGGTTTTTGTCGGGTTATGAGTTTCATTCATGGCAAAGATATCTTTTTTTAAATTGATTTGGTATCTTGAGATAATAGAAAAGGTGTATCGAGAAGCTTTTTACTGGGAATATGAGAATTATAAAACACCTGTAGGCCATGATATTGTGTTTTAATGCTGTTAGACGTGGTAATTACCAGTGAATAACAACCAATAGCAAGCATATTAAGACCATAGATGGTTAACAAGCGCCAAACTATGTAAACAAGGGATAAATTTGTAAAACTAACATTGGCGCTATGGTTGCCTGACCACCTTCACGATCACTATACTAACCCTGAGTACCAATATCCAAGATATGTCTTTTACTTTATTGAGGAGGGGAAAAGTTTACCATTAAAAAGACTCTAAAAACATTGATTGAAATGACCGTTAAGTGCTTTTGTGCTTCAGGTTATTGAAAGGATAAAAGAAGTCTACGTACATTCCGCTGTAATTACTATAACACATGAAACAACGCATGTCGCCTGAAACAATACGTAGCTTAACTAGATAATGTTCTAATGACGAGCCGTTTAAAAGCATTCAATTCGATTTTCAGTTCTATTGACGGGAAAGCAATTTCTTTCTTTGTAAGGAATACAATGCCGGACTTCGAGGACATTTTTTTTAGCAACTTCAAGAAGAAAAACCCACTGATTTAATGCACATAGCAACCATACAAATCATTAAACAAGACATAATCTCAACAATACAATGTATTTAAGTACACATCTCTGTACAAAGACTGCGAGTCAGACATAATTAAGGGAATCAGCTTGGGTTTACTGCAGGATTATAGATTACATCTGTTGAACTATTCCTGTCACTAATACGCCAAAAGCACAAGGAGAAAAGGTTATCACCAACGACTTTTTTCTGCCTTCTTTTCTTTCTAGTGCCTCTAGAAAACAACAGTATAATCAAAAATAGTTGAACTTCCGATGTTGTCTGATCTGTTTGGCAAACTTGATTCATGTTTGCAGTTCGTATTTTCAACTGTGTCTCGGTTTTTGTTCTCATTAATCAATAGCTCTTTCCAGCTAATACTCATCATAGGTACCGTAAGACATCAGATATGACCACAGGGTCAAGGTATCTTTTTAACAATATTTAAAAGACCGCTTCAAAAATATCTTTCCTAAATGAGATAACAAGGGATTTGGATTGAAACGACGAGACAAAAGGGTAATGAGTTCAAAGAAAAATACTTAAAATGTTCGAGAAAGTCGATTGGCCAGCGAGATATGATGCAATCATTATTTTTTCTGATCCTGCTGGAGTTATAAATAAACTTGTAGTAAATAAGAAAGCTAGAACGAGAAGGTTAGACATTCTTAATTCGTACTTATGGATATTTTGGCTACTCTCCAGTAGCCATCAATCACCTTTAGTGAAGAAAAAAAACTACATTTAAAACTTAAAATTACATCTGCCTTCAGTTTAGTATTCCCTTGGGGTTAGTTGTTGAAAAAATCCAATTTGAAATTTTAGTCCGCCTGGATAGAAAAGGACTAAATGGGAGTGAACTCCGCTACTCTTCGTCGGCTTCTCCCTACACTTCTCGCGTTCACACAAATCCCTGCGTGCTATACAACTTAATATAACAGGTGGAGTAATGTTTTATTTCTTAAATGCAAAATTTTCGCACAAACAACACACTGAAACAAAGATGACCTGACTGGCGGGTATGCAATTGGAGACATATTGAGTATCTTTAGGCTAATATATTATCAGTAATAAATGATCGCCTCGTGGAGTGAATGGAATGTTTCACTGCACGTTCTTAAATCTTTGCCTGATAAGATTTCTTATGACATGTGACCGTAAAGCCACGAGTTAGAGGATTAATTTGGAATCCATATTAACAGTAAAGATTAGTTGAGCTAGGGTTTCTTCTGAGAGTTTAGAGGAATCACTGTCTTGGTGGGAGGTTATTGCGGTTAGGATAAAACCACTGTATTTTCTTTAGGTGGGAATGTAGAACACACAAAACCTAACCACAATGATGTAGTGCAAAATTAATAAAGTTAAATAATATAGGATATATAAGACCCTACTGAAATAATGCGCCCGACTGGCCAGTATAATGATGCTTTTTTATATCGGATGAGTGAAGAATATTGTAAAGAAATAAAAAAGTAAACCTCAACCCAACCAATCAAGAGCAACACACCAGTAACAACTGAATCCTACCCAAGCACACCCCTAGACAACATAACTATAAAGGGATGGCCATTTTTCGAATCGGGCATTTTTTCCGAGTCTATATTGTGAGAAGAGAATTATAGTCTTTGTATACCAGTAAGTAACAAGTAATCAAATCGGTTATAAATAGTTAAGCTAGAGTGAATAGCAGGATTTTATACCAGACCTGTAGGAATTTCTTATTGGCTCCGATATTTCTATATGTACACCTATTTTAAAAAAGGTTGTCGCAGCTCGGAAAGCAACAAGCAACAAAACAAGACGGCGAAGAACTTCTGTATTTTACTATTATTAATGTAGTGGTATGCTGCAACTATTCTTTAAGTGTTGCAAAGAATTTTCAGCTAATCAGTGAAGGCATTGTTTGCATGTAGTCTTGGCTTGTTGCTTGTCGCTTGCTGCTTTCGGGTGCGACAACCTTTATTGAAATAGGTGTACATATCATTTATGAATACGAAGCATTATATAATAGATTTATAAATACTTTACTCTATAGATATTTATAGATATTTAGACATTTATAGATATTTTACTTTGATATATTATTCACGGAATACAAACTGTGTGAGATATTTGAATACATACATACAAATAGTTATACATCAATTTACAATACATTCATGGAGATTCATCTGTACTGGTAAATATTATACAATAGCAAAGATGAAGACTCAGTACAAACTGTTTTAGCCACTAAACTGGGTCGAGTTGACTTGCAGTGCATTGTAGGACTGTTTTATGAGACGAAATAGACGCTATCATAGGTGTATTAACCAATCCATCGATCCATGGGGTCCTAACATCTGTACTGTTGTCGTATTTACGTGACTAATTATTGCTTCAAGTATGGTATCAATATTAATGATATCAGGAATCTCTCATCAAAATTCGAGAGTTTCAAGAATGCCAAATGAAGAGGACACTCTTCTCACTCAGCACTAAAATTGAAACGGAAACCTCTACACATCTGAGTCAATGAGTGTGGGAATTTCTTTTCTCGTGCTCACTAATAATTCATAAGCTCAACAACGAATCAGAACCTCGTATTTGGTCCGGTGGATGAGTCTTCATAGAGTATCAAACACTGATCAAGACACGAAATAGTTCAGGAAGATCTTAATTTACATTTCTACAGCTATACCGTAAAATAACGGACCTAGAAATTCTTTATATATATAGAGTGAAAGATTAAACTCCTTCAAAAACCTCGCCATAACCTTTTTCTTCTTTGCTTACTTCTACTTTACTCTGTCAAGTTCTAGAGCTTTGCGATTCTAATTAGCAACAGTCATTGGAAGCTAAAGTGAGTTTTGACCCGCCCGTTCACCCTCCAGTTAAAATTCCAGAGGAAAACCACAGCAAAATTAGTGCAACATTACGTGGGAGTCTGAGTAACTGGGATTATTTTAGGGAAAAAACATTATAATCATTGATAATTTAGTTGAACAACAAGTCTTCTATCATGATCAGGGCTATTTTAAGAAGCGAATAATAACTTGATTAATAATTCAATCGAAGAGAAGGATTTGATAGATATTTAATGAGTTGACCCTGATCAAGTGGTATTTTAAGAACCCTGGATGCTTACCAACCAATCCATCCAGTTGGCATCGTGAGTAGACAACTGAACTTCCGACAAATGGTACACGCGTTATATGAAGAACCGAAAAGGGCGGGAAAAGTGGATTACATCAAAGACCGAGTTTGCCGGAATTTTCCGATCAGAATGACTCTACCATTTGTTTTCCAACCTGAATTTGGGGTTTGCAATTTTTTTTAATTTCAAGCCATTCTAAATCACTTTTTAAAGTCATTTCCTTCTTAAAATAGATTTGAGTAAAATAGACGTCCTGCTGTTGAAATAAATGTTTTATTACTTTTTTATTTTAGACTTTTCCTAAAATAACAGACAATTAACCATTTGTCACAGACTTTACCGCGTAATAAATACACATGAGTAATCAGTTCTTTTAATATCCGTGATGAACAACGACTTCCGTCCCCTTTCTTTATGCAATAGTTCCTTGGTTCAACATTACTGAAAGGAATAGTCCTTTTTCGAATTCGTAAAATACCGCTTTTTTCCTTGACTACAGACTCTTTTACGCGGGGTTAGCCTTATTTCAATGTCTAAACATTCACAAAAACAACTTCAAAAATACAACTAAACACTTCGAGATTCCACCGAAGGTCGCGACCTTCACTGGAACACATGAATATTCCACACAAAATCGAGGCTAACCCTGCGAAAATGAAGCAGTATTTTACGAATTTGAAACAGGACTAATGAATTTCAAATATTACTCCATCAACCTTTGCACTGTCTACACAAGGCAGAGTCTCTAAATATTCTGATACTTTGCATCCACAGTGGCAGAAACATTTATCAAGTCAAGATATGCATGTCAAGGGGAAAAACTCAGAATACGATGCAAGTCGAGCCGAATAATCCGGGTTTACGCGGCCAACTATGGCCGCACGGAGCCTGGGAGTTCCATATGTCCTAACGTGAATACCACTGATACAACATGCAAGTCTTCCAAGGCAATGAGTATAGTGACAAGTAAATGTACTAACAGAGCAAGGTGTAACATCAAAGCTGATACTAGCATGTTTCCTGACCCTTGTCCTAATACCTTCAAATATCTGGATGTCATATATGGCTGTGGTTAGTATATTTTCGTTGTAGCTGCGGTATTACCTATGTCACTCGATGCATATCAAATTTTAATGACCACATGACTTATTCATACAGTTCTAGCCTTGTTCTTAAGTTAGCTATTCATACAATAAGCCATTTCACGGTTGTCGTCGCTCAACCTCAGCCTCGATAGTGTGTAATATATTCTTTAGAATTTGACTACAGCTCACGGTAATTTAAGGAATGTACGCATTATCAAACAATTGAAACACTTAAAAATTCCTCGGGCTTTAGTCAAATTCTAAAGAATAAATTACACGCTATCGAGGCTGAGGTTGATCGACGACAACCGTGAAATGGTCTATTCTAAATTCTTTACATCACAGTTCAGGCATTTCCAAATGATTTTCTCTTAATATAAGTGACGGTCACTGGTATTGTTTGTATAGACCCCTTTCACGTGACGTCAAAGCAGCTCAATGTGGAGGACAAAACGAAAGAATTTCAATCTCATGAGAATTTAAAACCTATTGTTTTGTCCTCTAGATTGTGCCGCATTCCGATGTGCTGTAAGGGGTCTATTTGTTCATTTTCCAGCTCAACCTGGTGTTTAGCGAATGCAGGGGCGTAGCTAGGGGGAAGGGGGGCGGGCTCCGCCTCCTCCATCGTGTTTGCCGTTTTTTTTTGGTTGGCCGTTTTTTATGTTTGGTCGTTTTTATGCTTGGCAGTTTTTTTGTTTGGCCGTTTTTTGGTTGATGTTTTGAAAAGGGGTTTTACCCCCTCCCCCCAAGGCAAAATGCTGGCTACGCCCCTGGAATGAGAGATTTATTATAATTTAGACAGAAAGGCGGGCTATTGTTGTATAAGAAAGAAGCACTAAATTAAGTTCGAGGGTGCCAATCAGAAATGCAGCTATTAGCTTTCAAAACCCAACCTTTTAATTATTATATGACAAGAAATTAAATCCTATGTTTATCGTCTCACATGAAAATGAAGGCCTACATATCATTCGTAGGGAGGGGGATCACTCACTCCCCACTATAACCTTAGCAAATCATCCACATCACCTTTAGCAAATGATTTGCAATATCAGCATGTTACAAATAAACTGCCATTGTGAAGGGTCCACACTGAGTCAACCTAGGCTCTCTTACACATACGCCTCTGATTCGAGACGAACTTTTTTATTTTTTAGTTCCGAGACCAGCGACCATGTCAACAGAAGCACCTCGTAAACGCCGTAGAACTACACCACGTTACCAAGCAACAACAACAGCGCAATGGGTAACGGACTATGAGACAACAACAACACAATCAACCACTACTAGAAAAGCTATCACAACACAAATGAACATTACGACAACACTTGGGACTACCTTATCCATCCCTACTCCTCTAGTAGAAGTCAAGAAAATCAACGTAGGACTTACTCCTACCTCAAAGCACAGCACCACAGCACCACCTCCAAAAGTAGCAAAGTCTGGCTACGTACAGCGAGGTGAGAAGGAATTCTTGATGAACCTGGTGGTATCCCTGTACCTTACATACGTCATTCTTTCAGGTATGCGGCAAATCACCTGGTCACTAAGCACCACGATCACGTGATTCACATGTGAACTGATTGGTTCAAATTTGACGTGGTGTTTAGTTGGTGATATTTCTTATATTGTAGAGATTTGTTTATTTTGCCAAGCATTTCATGAATGGCTATTTTCTTCTTTTATTTCATTTCTTTCCAATAAAACGATAATTAAATCAAGTAGAAGAACTTCGAAAATACATGAATTTTTTTCCCATGTTTACCAAAAAAATAGCAAATTTTAAAGATCATAAGCAAATAATTTCTATATGTGATAAATTAGTAATTTTTATTTGCTAAACGTAACTCACTGAGATAAAATCCTCGACACAAAAATAATGAATAAAATGTTTATACATAATAATTGGAACTAAAGCTATCTAAATGTTGATTAAATGATAAAAACCAAATCTCTACAGTATAAGTGCCGCATTATGAATGCTTTCAACTCACCTTCAACTCACCTTAACCCATAAATAAACGAACCAGAACACTAAACATGTGGTTTGAAGTAAAAGTGTCAAGTATAAAAATATGAAGATAAATTGTTTTAACAATCTGTGAGTAAATTCATAGTACAGTTTAGGCATTTCATAACATTTCCCAGTGAACATGTTCTGTGAGGGGAGCCTGTCATCACAATATTTAGGTAGATACTTGTTTGCATAGCCCAAAATGCCCTTGTCGAGAGAGGACTGGAATCTAACCCTAAACCTTACCCTAAACCTTACCCTAAACCTTACCCTAAACCTTACCCTATAAACCTTACCCTAAACCTTACCCTAAACCTTACCCTAAACCTTACCTTAAACCTTACCCTAAACCTTACCCTAAACCTTACCCTATAAACCTTACCCTAAACCTTACCCCAAACCTTACCCTAAACCTTACCCTAAACCTTACCCTAAACCTTACCCTAAACCTTACCCTAAACCTTACCCTAAACCTTACCAACCCTAGAATCGATTCCATTCCTTTCTCGATGAAGGGCAGTGAGTTTGGGCTATGGAAACAAGTGTTCACCAAATAATTCATTTGAAAAGCAAGCCGTCTTACTTGGCACAGTATCATCTTCATTCACATCCCATCCTTTTTAGCTTGGGCGTATCTTTTTTCATTTCAGACCACGTGTCATTCTCTTGATAAGATTCTTTGTTTGAGTTGTATCCATATTCATGTGTTACATTCTCATTTGCAGCCATTTATAGACCCCTTTCACGTGGCGTCAATATTCGGACGAAAAAACGACGAAGAATATACATTTTGCAACAATTAACAGGTCACGTGACCATACCCCTCTTAAATCGAGCAGTTGTGTCAAAATGAACGTCAGAAACGCCCAAGAACTGAAAATTTCTATAAAGATTAAAGAAACCTTTATTCCTTTACATTTCATGATTAGCAAATTACATAAATAAAACATACTACGCTTCTCAATTAGGTTTCACAAGATGGCGACTCGTCTCTGGACGGCAGGCTTGAGAGACAGAGCATACGATTAAGACCCTGAATGTTCATCACGACATCCCACACAATAGACCTTCTTGCTCTATCACTATTTTCGACTTCGTGCGCTTTAAGAACAATAGGTGAGATCAAAGATTGTACGGAATTTGAACATCTTTAGAATTTGAACAAAAAAAATACTCGTATTTCATTGTTGTTGAACAATAGTTGTAGTCAGGTTATGCTTTCAACACGTAAGTGTTGTGCATTGGTATGGCTCGACTCGTTGTTAATCACAACAATGAAATACAAGCATCTTTTGTTTAAATTCTAAAGATGTTCAAATTCCGTACAATTTTTGATCTCACCTATTGTTTTTAAAGTGCACGAAGCCGAAAATAGTGACAGAGCAAAAAGGTCTAATAGACCAATGCTCAACTAATTAAGTGAGCCAACAGGGTGGTGCACGTGGTCACAACATTATAACGTGCTATAAGGCATGGAGAAGCGTAGTATAACCGACTCAACAAACATTCAACAAACGCTATTCTTTTTTGTACTAAACTGTTGCTTGTTTTAATAGGACAGCCTAAATACGTATTGATACTGTTTCTCTCTGGGGTTGCCATCGCTACAGTTCTACTGCTCGTTCTCTTACTGGGCCTACATCTGAACGGAAGAAGAACCAAAAAATTCGTAATGCAACATGAAAAGGAGATAGGACAGAACGACGAGGAGGACGATGAAATAGAAGATGATGATGACAGTGATGATGAAAATAAAAACGTTACTATAGAGATTCAGGGAGAAGATGAAGAGACGCAACAAATAAGTGTAAAACCCGGTGATATCATTATTATCGATAGTAAAGATGTCGACAACGACGACAGCGAAGACCTCGGATATATGTCGGAAATCGTTCGGTATTACAATAGTCGGAACATGGCACAAGACGATGGTAAGCAATCACTGACGTGCGAAACACCTTCAGTCAACTCCATTCCAAACAGCGAAGTCGGTGATAAAGAGAAACCACAGTACGACGACGTGCCGAAGGATAACGGGATATGTGTCACCTAACGTCAATACTACGTCTTAATACACGTGATGAACACGTGATAACAGCTTATATGCCAGTCCCACTGGCTATCATGGAATCGTATATTAGAGCGTGCTACGTCCATCGATCATTTTCAACAAGGCAACTACGGTCGTCATGACAAAAAAATGACGTCATTCATGAACAAGGTGAAACGATAAGGCTCTCAGTCGACCTAGAGATGATAACAATGCAATATGCTGTAGAAATTGTTATATGGTTTCCACGCATGACAACTAAGACAACAAGACAATTACTGTAAATGAAATGTTCAGTTGTCATGCGTCAAAACCAAGAACCCGTTTCTTCGTCCTGCTCCAGCATTACGGTCGCTTGATATTATCACAAGAAAGTACTATTATTATATGGCAAGGTAATTTCACGCGCTCCATAACTTACGGAACAGACCGAAAATCAAAATCGTCTCTCCTAGCCTTGCCATATAATAAATATCTTATTAACCTCGTTTGCTCGGTCCGTACCTTAAGTTATGGATCCTCGTTTTTCCCCACTTTTTTAATGGTCCCCGCGCTACGGCCATAAGGCAGTGGAAAAAACTCGGTCCATAACTTACGGTACGGACCGATAAAAACGAGGTTAATAAGAGCTATGTATCAACAGTGAGGGCCCAAGGCTATACCAGGTGTTGTTTTTTTTCCGCTTAGTTTTTGACAAAATCGCACATAAATCCATTTTTTCTTATTGGCTTTCGACCATCTTTTTGAATTAAAATAATTTTGGCTTCTGTCAGTAGCCAAGTTCAGTTGCTTTTCCAAAACCTGAACTCAAAAGTACAGTACAAGGGACAAGAAAACGCAAACACGTGCGATATTAATTATTAGACAAAAGCATGATTTATCATTTCATTATAAGAATGTCTTTTTCAGATTATTTTATTTTTATTTCTATTTTTACGAAATACAAGAATATATTTCGTGCTCTGTTTAGTAATTCAGCGCAGGTAGAGTAGGCAAGTATGCTTTCTCAAAGCCCCTCTTAGCGCAAGCAGTGAGGCCCGCCACGTGCTCCACGCCACCACTAACAATGAGCATCGCGCCCTGATTGGGTGAATGCGACAAGTAGGCACGTACTTCTCACACTCATAGAGCTCGAGTGTTCACTATACTCAAAAAAGTAAGATGGTTTTTTTCAGACTTGGCATAGCTGATGAGTACGAAGCTGAATGGAAGCTATCAATCTGCATAGTGCTCTTCGTGAGGCCACTATAAATCATTATATAATACGTCGTGGGGCAGGCGTACGTGGGTAATCCTCTGCTCTTATTCTGAGAAATGAATATTACTGTATCAACTTGCATGCCGTGCATGATTTTTCGAATAACGATAATAGTGATACACATATAGGCCTTTTGTGGTGTAGTGACCGCGATGTACATTAACCCAGGCAATTCGCAAAACAAGCAACTCAGTAACAGTCGAAAAGAAAGTTTGCGATCGAGGCTTGGGTACCACTTTGAAATTACCTTCCAGCCTCGATTGGATGTTGTTTGGCTAGTTAACCGGACTATGTGGAAATTGCCCAATGGATGTACAAAACAGTTTACCCTTTTAATTTTCAAGAGGAAGTTTGTATGATGGCGTCATTTGACCACCAATACCAGAGTGCTTCGCGAATTAGCAAGGGATTCTGGTAAAGTAGAGGTTAATGACGCCATGATGAAAATGTCCTATATAATTACATAAATAAGCATGATTATCAGTAAGTATGAACAGAAAAATGATCAAAATTACTTATTATCAACAAACGTTTATTAAAATTAACTATGAATTAAGTTGTTATAAGTTTCAATGCTGTTCATTGCATGTGAATAGAAAAATTGTAATTTCATATTTTTTTCGTAAATGAATAATTTCATTTTTCTTAGGTAGATTTACTTTAAAAGTAGTTATTGTTAAAGTAAAAAAAGTTGCTGGTTATAACAATAGCTCACTTTCAATATTCTAGTCGAGTGATCACGAACAAAAGAATTCAAGACGAGGCTCTGGAATAATAAAAGAATATATCAGGATTACTCCATTGTTTCCCCGGAGCCTCGTCTTGAATTGCTTTGTTCGTGATCGCTCAAAAAGAATATCGAAATTGAGCTATAGACCCTATTGCACGTGACGTCAAAGCAGCTATAAGTGGAGGACCAAACAAAATAATTTTAACCTCCTATTGTTCTGCCCCCTAAATTGAGCTGCATTCCGATGTGCTGCAATGTCAGCCAATGTCAGTCGGTGCAGCAAGCTCTTGGTTCTTACAACAAGGACCTGTTAAACTGGCTGTTTCCTTATGGCAATCGTATAGACATTCTCAGTAATCTTATAGGTTTCTTCTTCGCTCTAATCTCAGAGCTTATCTTCCGCTTTCCTCAAATGCTCTTTACTACTGGTCGTCTCCTGCAGCATTCGTGCAGCAAGACTGCCCCGGGAAGACTGCAGAAAAAAGCTGTTAAACTCGCAATATATACATGTAGAAACAGTTGTAAAAAGTTTTAGAGTTATCTTATATTTTATACATAAAAATACACTATGATTACATATGGTTACGACTTGTCATGTTTATTAAAATCATATCAATAAGTATTAATACCACCATGGGAAGAGCACTTTTTACATTTTTAAAGGGTAAGAGAGTGTTCATCTTTCCATAGTTTTAAAATGCCCCTAATAGATAGCACTAAACCTATTTCAAATAAATCCTTGATCTCAAAAACTTATTTTTTGTAGGGTTTTCCAACTTTTGGTGTAATCCCGATTTTTAAGCGCATTTTAATGCCCAATAAATCTCACAGCCATGCCACTGGGAGACTGGTGCCTATGACGTCACATGGGTGATGACGTAATGAAAGTGTCTTAAAAAATCAGGATTACATTGACAGGATGGAAATCCATAAGGATTTATTTGAAATATGTCTGGTGCTATCAAATGAATTCAGATGAAAGAATTTTTTTTGTCCAATCCCCAACTTCAACCAACATGTACATGGAAATCTCTTACAATGTATAATTTCATATTGTTTATATAAAGAAATAATATATTGATTAGTCTGAGTTGTCAACTCTAGACGAAGGAAAGGAGGGGTGGAAGGTGAGGTTTTTCTTCTTCCTTCCACTTAGACTGCTTTTTTCCCTCCTCCTTCCCTGTAAGTCCTTGAGGCTCAATAGCCAAGCAATGCTGGCCAAGCAATTGTGTATGGTCCTTTGATTTGTCTTTACAACTCTATATCTTTATATTCTAAATTTAGGGTCTCCATTTCACATCACGCACACCCTGGAATTGTCTTTTCAGTGAGTTAGGATCAGCCCAAGCAGAGTTTAGATGGCTGTCATCATTACAGGTTTCAAGTTTCTGAAAAAAAAGTTGTCATGCAAAGTACTTTTACAACAATTGTTCACCTCATTTTCAACATAGAGTGGTGGTCATGAAATAGTACCAGGGAGGAGGGGGAGGGGGGCGGGGACTCCTGGGTAAAAACAACAAGGCGAAGATACCTGTCAGAAATTTTCCAAACCACCCCTAAAATTATACCAGAAGTTAATTTTATCAAACCCTGAAATAACCTCTGGACTGATCTAAGTCAGGGTGTGGCTATAATGGAATTTAAAAAACATGATACCCTTGGGAAGAGACATCCCTTGTAGGCACACCATGGAATATACCATTTGTCACTTGTATTTTCTTAGTAAACACACTCACCTGAAGACTCATGTTTAAGAAAATATGATTGGTGCATTCATGAAAAATTCCATGGTATGCAACTTAAAACCATCATACACCTATTTCAAATAACGTTGGTAATGAGAAATGGTTGATCTGAGACCCATAGGAATTGTGGGAGTTCATTAGATTACAAATGCATTGTCACATCACACCTGAATGGTATTGAATCACAGATACTAGTACGTCAGAAGTAAGTATTAATATTAAAGCATACCGGTAATTACAATAATGTATTTGTAGTTTAATAGACTCCCACAATTCCTATCAGTCTCCGATCGACCATTTCCCATAATCAACGTTATTTGAAATAGGTGTATACCTAGTATGTACGAACAACAGTAAATTCATATGTTACCTTCAACTCTTCTTGTTTACGATAGGCATGTAACATCATCTGTTTTCTCTCTTCTTCACTTATTACTTGTTCTCTTCCTGGAGCACCTTGTCCTTTCTTCAAAACAAAACTCAATATCAGGCAATATTTACTTCCACAAATAATTGTTCTCTATTTTGAAAAACTTTGCAAATTCCAATGACTGCAAAATTAATTAAAATTAATACTGAATTCCTTTGCTCGGCTGTCTAATGACAGAGGGCTTTTTTGGCAACCATTTGCAAATAAATAGCTTACATGTAATTCTGAAAATCACTAATCATTCATAATCTCAACCATGAATCAATACATCATATTTGGTCTGGTAGATGAGTCTTGATACCTAGTGAAACAATGCTTGGAACCTTAATAACCAATCAGAGGCCATAGAAAGATTACTACTGATCTTGATACTCAATCAGAGGCCAGAGGAAGATTCCTAATGATCTGGATACCCTACCAGATTCCAAAGGAAGATCCCATGTCAAATTTTTGTATCTTAACTTGCATTATTTTTGTACCCCTGCCTGTACCTTGAAAAATTCTGGGTAAAAAGATTTAAAAAACCCAAACCTATAAATATTTTGTCTACTGCTGTTGAACCCCGGGACCCCTAAATCACCAAACAGTTTTAATTTTTCTGACAGTCAACTGGTTATCCCCCCCACTCCAAAGAAAAGCAAAGTATTATGGGGTGTGAAAAAAGTGAAGACTTAATTTTCATCATCCTACAGGATTACTATACAGCTCTAAATATTAAAAAACTAGCAATGTTAAAAACTTACTGTGCTATGCATTGTACCATAATTAGTCATTTTCATAAGTTTTCAATTTCTTTTTGACTTTTTTTGTGCTTCACTTTGATGTCTCTCAATATTGTTACATGGATGTACAAACTCTGCCTATCAAAACATCAAAGTGAAGCACCAATGCCTAATTGGTCAGCGGTATATAGCACAATAATTTTTTCAAAGTTGTCAAAAAAATGTCAAAAAGAAATCAAGAACTTGTGGAAGTGAAATTCAATACAGTACAACACATGGCACAGTAAGAGTTCCATAGACCTTCACGAACATACATAAATATTTGGGAAAATGCCTTACTGACAACTGACCTTTTGAAGTTTAGCAATCAATTTTGTTTTCTCATTTTTTCCAACATAATCTTGTAGTTTCTTGCCACGCTGCAAGTCCTTTCCTGCCCACCATAACTGTGCAGTTTGTTCCTCAAGAACTTGTAGTGATGCCTAGTGTGTAGATACAGTAAGTGTGATTTAAAGACACAGTCTTGACAAAAAAGCAGTTCATCAAAAATCTAGAAAACATCACAATCTTATCTAGATCTTGCAAGAAATCACATGCATGAAACATGGCACAAAATGTGCAGCAAGGTTACAGCACTGACTAAGTAGACCACCCCTGACCAATCAAATTGCATGAGGAAAAAAAATCAGGCAATCACAATTATAGAAAACATGACGGTCACGGCAAGGAATGCACATGGCACTGAATTTTTTTTACAGTCATACAATATCTGTTCTATTACAGACAATCATACAGCTAAGTAGTATAGCTAAAATGTATGAAACACTGTTTGTGTGTTTGCTGCAGCATACCTGTGTGCCTGTGAGATCTTCCTGATCTTCTAGTTCCATTCTAACAGGATCATGTGGAGGAAGCCCCATGGGATATACTATCATAACAGCACCCCTCATCTGATCCAGTGCTTGTTTTACCTTGTCTATTGTTAGACACACATCAGCTTTAACATTATCCTGTATGAATAGAACAGTCAAGAACGTTGAGTTGTCCATTACAATAATGATAATGACAAGTCAACAAGGAAACTTTACTCTCAATAGGCTTGATATAGTAAAGCAATATAGGTAACCACAGTAAGTGGATCTATAAAACACATCAATACACTTCTTTGCTAATACACATTTTCTCTCGTTCCAGTTTACTCAGGGGGCAAAATGGTGCTGCACGGCCACATTTTGTCTCATTAATTCAAAAAATTTGCCCCCTGAGTAAACTGGAACAGGAGAAAATTTGTATTAACAAAGTAGTGTATTGGATAATTCTAGATTTCTTGGTATTCTCAATCAAATTCCTGTAATTAGATAGTCTGTTGAAACTTTAATTGTCAACTGCCAAAACCCCAGACATGAAAGTTGTGACTAGTTCTGCACACAGGCAGCCCCAGGGCCGTAGCAGGGGGAGGGGCCTAGGGGGGTGGGCTCCCCCAATAATTTCAGATGTACTGTATATTGAACTGAAAATTTTAGGTCTGTTACTAATACATAGGGCATTTTAGAACATAGCACCCCTAATGCTTCTGACCTACTGTAGGGCCCCCCTAAATTTTTGGCCCTGTTATGACCCTGAGCCCAAGCACAGAGTGCTTTTAGGTCTAATAATTGTGAAATATGAGCTAAAACATAGAAACAAAAATGAATTTTAAGAACAGTTGCAACTACCTTAGAAACCATTGCCTTTGACTCTTGTCTTGTTCTATCCAAAACCTCAGCCATTTTTTCATTAGGTGCTGTGAATAAAATTTAATATTTTATTTTAGCACAAACAAACAAGCAGAGTATAAATTGCCGAGGTACTGGTGCTCTTATTTGCATTGTCCATATGGCAGAAAACTAAAGTGCTGACACCAATTTTCATAATTATTTAACCAACTCAAGCAAAGATATCATAGTTTTGTCTTCTACAAATAAATAAATAAAAATTTGATTGATAGAAGACATTTATGGAAAAGGTGTAGACCTTTTTGGCTCTAATTGTTATATATTACCAGGTGTAGTGACTTAAACAAAATTGAATGCTTGCAAGATTAAAACAAATTCAATCTTTGATTGAATTCAATTTGCTAAATTAATTGCAGACAATAGTCCCCTTCACAGTTCCCTGCGCCATCTTGAAAGGTAGCCATGCCTTTGCATTGAAGCAAACGGTGAGCTGTCAATGTTAGAGACATGCGAATAATTGTCAAAGGTGTGAAAAGGAGGTCTCTATCATTGAAAGCTCACCGTTCGTCTAGCTTCAATGCAAAGGCATGGCTACCTTTCAAGATGGCGCAGGGAACTGTGAAGTTTTGGTTGCATGAGTAGAAAGCAGTGTAACACCCTCATGAATCTTGTTTTACAACTTTGTTGTGCACAAGTTTCATTTTCAACATGTAACAAGGCCTTTATACATTTTGGTTTCTGTTGTCATGTGACTCCTCTATTTAACCTAGTGCTTTTGACTTGAACACACTATAAGTCCCCCCTTTTCCACCATAATTAATGTCAATAAATACCCATTTTCTTACCTCTGCCGTTTCTTTTAGTAAGAGGGTCTTTAGTCTCCACATAACCTCCACTGGGACTGCATTTGTCTTCCCAGTCATCACGAAGTCTAAGATCGGAGATCTGTTCCTCAGTCAACCCCTGCATGTTTGGAGGAAGAGTAGTACCATGCTTGGCAAGCTCTTCCATTTCTGCAGACATCCAGAATGGAAAGTAAGAGCGATAAACATGGAAGAATGAAATTTTTGTCACCATACAACTTTGAACTTACCATAATTTAGTCGTTCTATTTTCAATCTTCCGTTGTGAATTCGAACTAATTCTGGAATCAATTCGTTTAATTCGACAGCACATGTCGTCTCGTACAAAAACTGACTTTCTTCTCCTCGCTTAATGTGTAATTTAACCATGTTTTAAAATATAAAAATATTATTTTGTGTTCTTCGTTTAAAACCAGATTCAAAATGGCGGGAGCGTTTGTATGGTCGTCACTATAGTAACCATCAAACCTGTCTCTGATTGGACAAAAACTACGAATTTCATCATGCACTGCGAAGACGGCGGAAAGTCGGAAGAAGTCGGAGAAAGTCGAAACATTACCGTAAAAACTTTTCTAACAACAAAAAACAGCAACAAAAGTGACTGAATTTAAATGCTTTTTATTACAGATTTTTTCATTTCCACTTAAAATTAATTGTAGTTTGATTAGACATTTTTTAAACAGAATTTTTCATACAGTACTCAGTTCGGTAAATTTCCGAACGAAAATAACACGATATCGTGTTACGACAGAATATCGATCGCGTTGTACAGAGTGGTTTGGATGTCAGGATGAATGACAGTGCACTTTTGGCCTTTTATTGATACATTTTAGTGTCTCTCTTCCAAAGATGTCAGGTGTATGTGGATTTTCTGTAGAGCAGTCTTGGGGAGTGGGATCAGTAAGACAATGTGCTGGATTCCCTGGTAATATTCTCTTTGATGACCAAGTAGACAAGATATATTGTGTTCCTCTTGGATCCCAAATAGTCTGCTGGGACATTGAGAAGAAAGAAAGAAAGATATGTTTTCAAGGTCACAGTGATTTAATCATCTGCCTTCAGTATAACCACATCTATAGGCTAGTACTTACCATATCCTACAGTGGTGAAATCAAACTTTGGAATAAGGATTTTAAGCTTTTGTTATCAGAGAAAACAAACTTTGGTAATGCTCATTATGGTGCCTGGTCTAATGATGGGAAGAGGTTCCTTATCTGTGGAGGTCCTTGGAAATCTTCATTACTTACAGTTTATGAAATCTCCAAAGCAAGTGATGGTGAAGTCAGTTTTTCTTTGGTATGGCAACATGTTGGTGTAGCAGTGGCAACTCTTGGTGGCCTCACAAATACAATATCAGATGTTGGCAAGGAAGAGTCAAGAGAACAAGAGAAGAATGGTAGTGTAACTTACATTGATCAAAAAGATGGCTATGTTATTGCACAGTATAGCTCTAAGGATACTGTTCTAGCTATCTTTGAAAGATACCATGGTAACGCTAGTGAAGTTCACTTGTTTGATGCCAATGGGGTAATGATACGTTCTGAGATTCTTGACCCCTTGGGCAACCCAAAAGCAGCTATTATGTGCACCACTCCTTGTCATAATGGGACCTTTGCAGTGGGATTCCAGGGGGGTGTATTCCTAGTATTGAATGAAGAAGATCTCACTATGAAGTCAGTCTTTCAGGCTACAGGATCACCTCAGGTTGCATTATGGGACAGAGACTATATCCTTGCAGTTTCATATCTATCTGGAGTATTTTCTTGGTGGACGACAGAAGGCATCTGTGTCCATGAGGTAAAAGGAGGACCCAAAGATTCTATTATGCATATCAACTGGGTATCCAATAGTTCCAATAATGCATTATGGTTAGCTGGTATAATGGCGTTGAGCTATGTTGAATTTGTGTACACCAATGATGAGGATGTTTTCCCGTCAAGTATAAGAGAGAAACACTCATTAAGATATCATGAAGTAACTGGCTGTGGCTTTGATCTGAGCAGCAGTAATCTAGCTGCTTCAGGGGACTTTACTGGTAATGTTTTTGTGTGGGAAAATGGTAAAAATGAACCACTCTATAAAACAAAACATGAAACATCAATCAGGAGTCTTGTATGGAAAAACAATAAGCTCTTTATTGGTGGTCTGGATGGTCTTATAATGAAGTGGACTCCAAGTGGTGCTGAATCTCCTGACGTATGCTTGGCTTGTGCAAGTGGAGTTCTATCTCTTCGCTGGTCACGCAATAAACTTGCTATTGGTCTAGAGAACGGTGACCTTCTCTTGTACTCCTTTACAGATGAAGACTGTTCAGATCCAGTTGAGATTATCAATCAAAAAGCTCACTCACAAACAACAGATGGTGTGGTGCTGCCTGCTGAAATCTGGAGTGTTTGTTGGAGTCCCTGTGGCAAAATGATTGCAACTGCGTCTGAAGATCAAACAACATGCATTTGGAATGCATCCAATGGTAAGTAAGCACATTTTAAATTAATATTCTCTTTTTATTATTAAAGTGCACCTAACCCCTGATACAATACTTTCAGTATTGATTCTGGTGAAATATTTTTTCATTTGAGTGTTGCGTCTTTAAGATATGAAGGATTGTACATGTACTTCCAATATGTTACAAAGCCTGCAATGACGTCACAGTCATTTTAAATATATATATTTAAATATATTGGAAGTATAAACCTTTGTAATGTAAAGACACAACACTCAAATAAAGAAATTTTTCACCATTCAACTATTCACTTCATTTAGAATCAGTGGTTAGGTGCACTTTGAATAATTATCATAATATTAATACTGAAACTGATAATCATAATGACAAATTATATAAAGCACCTATCCAGATCTGCTCTAGGTGCTTGCAAAGACAAATATGACAAGAAAGGGAAAAATAAGATATGAATATAGTTCCAGTAGTTATGAAATCCAAAGGAGTTATTACAAATTGAATGCTAATCTAAACAAATGAGTTTTAAGAGATGACTTGAAAGATGAAAGACTTGCAATAGTTTTCATGGAAGTACAGCCAATCATAATGAAAGAAAGCCATCATAGAGGGTCCTGAAGGGGGGGGGGGGAGCATTCCTAATCCCATTTCCCAGCCCAAAATTTTGCAAAATCCCAGTCCCAGTCATGCAAAATCTCAGTCTGAGTTATAGAGTTAGGGTAAGAGATTTTGCAAAATCCTAGTGTCCCAGTGCTTGAAGTCCCATTTTCCCAACCCCAAAAAGGTGAATTGCAGCTCCTGTTTAACCCGTTCAGGACCCTCATCATATATTGAATATTTTGTATAATTTCCACTCAAAAACTGATATTCTTTATTTGCATAGATGATAGATGCATTTGTTTATGTATCCAAATAAATCAGTGAGTGTGACAGAGTTCAAGCTGGCATTTTTTGATCCGAAAAAACAGCCAACTAAAATTGGGGGGGGGGGGGGCCTTGGGCCCTCCCCCTGGCTACACCCCTTGACTTACCATGATTATTAAAAAGATAATAACAATAGCATTATACAAGAATAAGATAGGCTAGGCCATGCAATAATTGATGCAATTTATTTTAGGAAACAAACTCCACACTCTGCATGGACACACTACTGCTGTAACATCAGTGGACTGGAAAACAATGGTTGACGACAGCAAGAACATACTTGCAACATGTGCTGACGACAGAACAGTGCGAATCATGGATGGGATCTCATTTGACACAATCCATGTTCTCAAACTGCAAAATATTCAGGGTTGGTTTACACTAACCTACTTGAGCCTCAATCCTCTAGATCAGCAGTGTCTTTGTTCTACACAGAATGGCCACCTTGCATTGTGGGATATTTCTACGGGGACATTGCTTGCATGTTATAAAATGCACTGTGGTTCAATAGAAGGGCTGGCATGGAATCAAACCTTCAGTGAATTTGGAACAGTTAGTTCTGATTGTGTAGTTAACATATTCAGTATAAAAAAACAATGAGACTATTTTCATCTTTATTAGTAGTTTTAAATTATTATCCAGCTGATCTGAGGAAAAATATTAGCCAATCAGAATGAAGAAAATTAGCAAAACTGAAGCGTCATCCTTCAGTTAGTAGGCGAGTCAGGAAACGGTTATTTCTTTGTTTTATTTTCCCACTCAATAATGAATATCATAGTAAATGTATACAGAATATCAAAAACCTCTCCTGAAAATCTAGAATTATCTCAAATTAAATTTTATACGTCAATTTTCGAATTCTTCGTGACACCTCATGTTTGCAGTGACGTCATTTCTACCTCACCCTTTCAGATCAGCTGGATATAGCTTGGGTCCCATTTACACGGATGTGGTTTCATTTGTAACCGTGTTATTTCCTACTCGGTTACGCCTTGCGTTTACATGACATCCATTGAATATGTAATGAAACCGTGATGTCCTGGAAACGCTGTCAAAAGTAGAGCATTTTGAAAACGATCCAGTTTCAGGTCCCTCGTTAACAGGGAAACCATGTTATTTTCAATGTTTCTTTAGGACTCCGCTTTGAAAACGGGTGGCCTGGAAATGAGATTAATTCTTGGGGTGCATGTTACGTCATAGCCGCCATGTTGGTTGACGATAACCAAGCATTCCTCATTAGCTTGTCTTGATATTAACCAAGATGGCGGCTGTTTCATTGATATTCATATCTCAAGGGATTTTGAGTCACATGGCTGCACCCCAAGAATACGTCCTACCGTTCTCGTGTAAACTCTCTGGAACTGTATCATTTTCGACCCCGTTTTTATGTTCGTGAAACCATGTTCAAATGAAACTGGGTCCGTGTAAATGGGGCTTTAGATAGAACGCGCGCTCTGATTGGTCGAGAACTGTGCTTTATCAGTGAACGGAGCACGGCTGCTGACGCCATCCGCGCGCGCAGCAAAATTTGCGTGTAGCAAAGAAGTGCAGAAAACACTGAAAACTACAACGGGATTTTTTCTTTCTATATAATAAAACCGGCTTTTTTCGTGCTCCGATCAGTAATAAAGCAGTTAGTAAGCGCCAAAAGCACTCGAATTTTGAGAATAGACGTTTTTATCTTTACAATTCTTCCTAGTTTCCTTCCACTACTCGCTTCGTCTTCGTGGCGCGCGCATCAATAAAAGTGGGTCCAGCTAGAACTAGGCTAGGAATACACATCATTTATACTAGTTATACAAAGTAGCTAGTGTTGAATAGCCCCATGTCAACTCAGAAGGTTTTTTGTCACTTTGGACAAAATCCAAAAACAAATTTTCTTACAATATTTCTCGACTTTTATTTAAAACAAACTATAAGCTAGTAGTAATTGTTGTTGTAGAAAACTTTCATATCTAATTGAAAACCATGTTTGTGAACAAGCAAAAGGCAAACGTATAATACGAAAAGAGGTAATGTTGCGCCTTTTCTGGATTTAATAATAATAATAATTTATTTAGGGTCGATGACGTGGGAAGTGGTCGCCCAATCTTCCGAGCAACGAGGCTCATGTTAAAAACGCTCGACAAAATAACTAATAAAGAGAGTCATGCGCTGACCTTCCAAGATTATCATTATGGGATGTTTGCGCGAGGACATTCTGAAGGATGGTAGCACAATTCCATCTATCAAACCGACCTTCCAAGGTTATCATTATGGGATGTTTGCGTGAGGTCAGTCTGAAGGATGGTATCGTTTGTTTCTACTGCTGATTATAATAGACGCATCAAGAGTTCCGCGCTGCAGCTCAATGCGCATGCTCAGGGGATTAAAAAGTGGGATGATATTTTGTAAAATATGCAATTTTTCGGTATATTTGATTCAGAATTCGCTTAACGGTACGCGATCTTGAATATTTAGTGAAGATTGTACTTGACAAGAAAGATACAACTAAAATATAGCATATTTTACAAATTTTATCCCACTTTTTAATCCCCTGAGCATGCGCTTAGAGCAGTAGCGCGGAACTCTTGATGCGTCTCAGTATACTTATATACTCATGCGCATGCTCGGTGACATTTGCATATCTCACTTATATGCCAAAAAAATACAACCTGTCAAAATATTCTTAGTTATATTCTTAATCGTAAATGCGCGTTTAGACTTACAAATAATTTTTTTTTGGACAAAAGTTCACATTCTCGAGAATCGCCGACTATATTTTAGAGTATCCAATCACATTCTGGAGAATGCAATCCGAAGTACTCATTCACATGAAGGATGATGGTGGTAATATATCTATTATATAATTAGGTCAATCTGAAGAATGGTACAATTCAATCCATCAAACTGACCTTCTTTGTTTATATATGTAATAACATGATTACCTCGGGATCCATTGTTTCCAGAGGGATTTTAAGGGTAACATCCCCTGGATGAATAGTGATGAGGGATATTTAGTCTAAATATCCCTCACCACTATTCATGAGGCATGGTCCCTCATATGACAATCACCGGGACCATGGCTGGGTCGCATTGACCCAATCGAAAATTTTGCGCAATGACTCTGCGCTACACACTATTCAACACCCCAGTACTTGTGGGACCCTAGCCGAGAATTTTTCTTACTATGTGTGACGTAATCAAGACGGTTTGAAAACACTTTATTAATACCGCTCTAGGCCAACCAAAGTGAATTAGAATAAAGCACCACGAACGAATGAATGCTGGTTCAATTCGCCATTGTCGCATTTAACAAAGGCAAATTCCCTAAAGTATGCCGCATATCAACATCTTTGTAAAACTTTGTAATTTATGCATCGTACGAAAGCTAACATATTTCCTAAGAGCAGTTTTATTCCTTGGTAATCATAATATTACAAACTAATAGCATGACATTTCGGGTGATTAGTGATTAAATGTCCTCTCAAGCCTCGGGAGGTTTAGTTAAAGTCCCTCCGCCTTCGGCGTCGGGACTTCAACAAAACCTCCCTCGGCTTTCGGGGACATTTAATCACTAATCACCCTCAAGTCATGCTATTACTTATAATTATAAAACTATCCCATGATATTCTGGAGTATCCGAATACGCATAATTTTGGGTATCCAATCACATTTTAGAGAACCCGATCATATTTTGCAAAATCATCATTTGAGTATCGAAAATCATATTCTGGAGTATCGTTTGCACATGACGTCATAGCCACCGTGTTGGGGGATTTACCTAAAAAAAATCAATCCATTCTTTTGTTATATCATTTTTATTATGGTGGCCATCAGATGGCTTCTGTTATTTTACTCCATTGGGAATGATTTCAAACCAAGAATATCGACTAGCACTATTTTTTTCATTAAAAAACACAATTCCTCTCCGCATGGAGCTGGGTTCTAGTACGTTGAAGTGGGACGATGAAAAAAGGAAGAAATGAAAGTATAGTTAATATTTTTACATTTTTCACATCCTCATAGCATTCACATTGATATTCTAAAAATATTTTGTTATACGATAAAGGGAACGTCCTCAAAACAAGTTTCATTTCTCGGATTTCGTCAGTACCAAGATTCAGTTCAAACGTGTCAACATTATCATTATGGGATGTTTGTGCGAGGTCAGTCTGAAGAATGGTTGCACAATTCCATCCAACTGACCTTATGAGGTAATCATTATGGGATGTTTCCACGAGGTCAGTCTGAAGAATGTTTGCACAATTCCATCCAACTGACCTTATGAGGTAATCATTATGGGATGTTTCCACGAGGTCAGTCTGAAGAATGGTTGCACAATTCAATCCAACTGACCTTATGAGGTAATCATTATGGGATGTTTGTGCGAGGTCAGTCTGAAGAATGGTTGCACAATTCCATCCAACTGACCTTATGAGGTAATCATTATGGGATGTTTGTGCGAGGTCAGTCTGAAGAATGGTTCCACAATTCCATCCAAATGACCTTATGAGGTAATCATTATGGGGTGTCCAAAATTATTTTCTGGAGGATCCGATCATATTCAGGAGTATCCAAAATCATATTCTGGAGGATCCAATCATATATTCTGGAGTATCCAAAATCATATTCTGGAGGATCCAATCATATTATGGAGTATCCAAAATCATATTTGGAGGATCCAATCATATTCTGCAGGATCCAAAATCATATTCTGAAGGATCCAATCATATTCTGCAGGATCCAAAATCATATTCTAGAGGATCCAAAATCATATTCTGGAGGATCCAATCATATTCTGGAGGATCCAAAATCATATTCTGGAGGATCCAATCATATTCTGGAGTATCCAAAATCATATTCTGGAGGATCCGATCATATTCTGGAGTATCCAAAATCATATTCTGGAGGATCCAATCATATAATGGAGTATCCAAAATCATATTCTGGAGGATCCAATCATATTCTGCACGATCCAAAATCATATTCTGGAGGATCCAATCATATTCTGGAGTATCCAAAATCATATTCTGGAGGATCCGATCATATTCTGGAGTATCCAAAATCATATTCTGGAGGATCCAATCATAAAATGGAGTATCCAAAATCATATTCTGGAGGATCCAATCATATTCTGCAGGATCCAAAATCATATTCTGGAGGATCCAATCATATTCTGGAGGATCAAAAATCGTATTCTGGAGGATCCAATCATATTCTGGGGGATCCAACTTCATATTCTGGAGGATCCAAAATCATATTCTGGAGGATCCAATCATATTCTGGAGGATCCAAAATCATATTCTGGAGGATCCGATCATATTCTGGAGTATCCAAAATCATATTCTGGAGGATCCAATCATATAATGGAGTATCCAAAATCATATTCTGGAGGATCCAATCATATTCTGCAGGATCCAAAATCATATTCTGGAGGATCCAATCATATTCTGTAGGATCCAAAATCGTATTCTGGAGGATCCAATCATATTCTGGGGGATCCAAAATCATATTCTGGAGGATCCAAAATCATATTCTGGAGGATCCAATCATATTCTGGAGGATCCAAAATCATATTCTGGAGGATCCGATCATATTCTGGAGTATCCAAAATCATATTCTGGAGGATCCAATCATATAATGGAGTATCCAAAATCATATTCTGGAGGATCCAATCATATTCTGCAGGATCCAAAATCATATTCTGGAGGATCCAATCATATTCTGGAGGATCCAAAATCGTATTCTGGAGGATCCAATCATATTCTGGGGGATCCAAAATCATATTCTGGAGGATCCAAAATCATATTCTGGAGGATCCAATCATATTCTGGAGGATCCAAAATCATATTCTGGAGGATCCAATCATATTCTGGAGTATCCAAAATCATATTCTGGAGGATCCGATCATATTCTGGAGTATCCAAAATCATATTCTGGAGGTTCCAATCATATAATGGAGTATCCAAAATCATATTCTGGAGGATCCAATCATATAATGGAGTATCCAAAATCATACTCTGGAGGATCCAATCGTATTCTGGAGGATCCAATCATATTCTGGGGGATCCAACTTCATATTCTGGAGGATCCAAAATCATATTCTGGAGGATCCAATCATACTCTGGAGGATCCAAAATCATATTCTGGAGGATCCGATCATATTCTGGAGTATCCAAAATCATATTCTGGAGGATCCGATCATATAATGGAAAATCCAAAATCATATTCTGGAGGATCCAATCATATTCTGCAGGATCCAAAATCATATTCTGGAGGATCCAATCATATTCTGGAGGATCCAAAATCATATTATGGAGGATCCAATCATATTCTGGGGGATCCAACTTCATATTCTGGAGGACCAAAATCATATTCTGGAGGATCCAATCATATTCTGGAGGATCCAAAATCATATTCTGGAGGATCCAATCATATTCTGGAGTATCCAAAATCATTTTCTGGAGGATCCGATCATATTCTGGAGTATCCAAAATCATATTCTGGAGGATCCAAAATCATATTCTGGAGGATCCAAAATCATATTCTGGAGGATCCAATCATATTCTGGAGGATCCAAAATCATATTCTGGAGGATCCAATCATATTCTGCAGGATCCAAAATCATATTCTGGAGGATCCAATCATATTCTGGAGGATCCAAAATCGTATTCTGGAGGATCCAATCATATTCTGGGGGATCCAACTTCATATTCTGGAGGATCCAAAATCATATTCTGGAGGATCCAAAATCATATTCTGGAGGATCCAATCATATTCTGGAGGATCCAAAATCATATTCTGGAGGATTCAATCATATTCTGGAGTATCCAAAATCATATTCTGGAGGATCCGATCATATTCTGGAGTATCCAAAATCATATTCTGGAGGATCCAATCATATTCTGCAGGATCCAAAATCATATTCTGGAGGATCCAATCATATTCTGGAGGATCCAAAATCATATTATGGAGGATCCAATCATATTCTGGGGGATCCAACTTCATATTCTGGAGGACCAAAATCATATTCTGGAGGATCCAATCATATTCTGGAGGATCCAAAATCATATTCTGGAGGATCCAATCATATTCTGGAGTATCCAAAATCATTTTCTGGAGGATCCGATCATATTCTGGAGTATCCAAAATCATATTCTGGAGGATCCAAAATCATATTCTGGAGGATCCAAAATCATATTCTGGAGGATCCAATCATATTCTGGAGGATCCAAAATCATATTCTGGAGGATCCAATCATATTCTGCAGGATCCAAAATCATATTCTGGAGGATCCAATCATATTCTGGAGGATCCAAAATCGTATTCTGGAGGATCCAATCATATTCTGGGGGATCCAACTTCATATTCTGGAGGATCCAAAATCATATTCTGGAGGATCCAAAATCATATTCTGGAGGATCCAATCATATTCTGGAGGATCCAAAATCATATTCTGGAGGATTCAATCATATTCTGGAGTATCCAAAATCATATTCTGGAGGATCCGATCATATTCTGGAGTATCCAAAATCATATTCTGGAGGATCCAATCATATAATGGAGTATCCAAAATCATATTCTGGGGGATCCAACTTCATATTCTGGAGGATCCAAAATCATATTCTGGAGGATCCAAAATCATATTCTGGAGGATCCAATCATATTCTGGAGGATCCAAAATCATATTCTGGAGGATTCAATCATATTCTGGAGTATCCAAAATCATATTCTGGAGGATCCGATCATATTCTGGAGTATCCAAAATCATATTCTGGAGGATCCAATCATATAATGGAGTATCCAAAATCATATTCTGGAGGATCCAATCATATAATGGAGTATCCAAAATCATATTCTGGAGGATCCAATCATATTATGGAGGATCCAAAATCGTATTCTGGAGGATCCAATCATATTCTGGGGGATCCAACTTCATATTCTGGAGGATCCAAAATCATATTCTGGAGGATCCAATCATACTCTGGAGGATCCAAAATCATATACTGGAGGATCCGATCATATTCTGGAGTATCCAAAATCATATTCTGGAGGATCCGATCATATAATGGAAAATCCAAAATCATATTCTGGAGGATCCAATCATATTCTGCAGGATCCAAAATCATATTCTGGAGGATCCAATCATATTCTGGAGGATCCAAAATCATATTATGGAGGATCCAATCATATTCTGGGGGATCCAACTTCATATTCTGGAGGATCCAAAATCATATTCTGGAGGATCCAATCATATTCTGGAGTATCCAAAATCATATTCTGGAGGATCCAAAATCATATTCTGGAGTATCCAAAATCATATTCTGGAGTATCCAAAATCATATTCTGGAGTATCCAAAATCATATTCTGGAGGATCCAATCATATAATGGAGTATCCAAAATCATATTCTGGAGGATCCAATCATATAATGGAGTATCCAAAATCATATTCTGGAGGATCCAATCATATTCTGGAGGATCCAAAATCGTATTCTGGAGGATCCAATCATATTCTGGGGGATCCAACTTCATATTCTGGAGGATCCAAAATCATATTCTGGAGGATCCAATCATACTCTGGAGGATCCAAAATCATATACTGGAGGATCCGATCATATTCTGGAGTATCCAAAATCATATTCTGGAGGATCCGATCATATAATGGAAAATCCAAAATCATATTCTGGAGGATCCAATCATATTCTGCAGGATCCAAAATCATATTTTGGAGGATCCAATCATATTCTGGAGGATCCAAAATCATATTATGGAGGATCCAATCATATTCTGGGGGATCCAACTTCATATTCTGGAGGATCCAAAATCATATTCTGGAGGATCCAATCATATTCTGGAGTATCCAAAATCATATTCTGGAGGATCCAAAATCGTATTCTGGAGGATCCAATCATATTCTGGGGGATCCAACTTCATATTCTGGAGGATCCAAAATCATATTCTGGAGGATCCAATCATACTCTGGAGGATCCAAAATCATATACTGGAGGATCCGATCATATTCTGGAGTATCCAAAATCATATTCTGGAGGATCCGATCATATAATGGAAAATCCAAAATCATATTCTGGAGGATCCAATCATATTCTGCAGGATCCAAAATCATATTCTGGAGGATCCAATCATATTCTGGAGGATCCAAAATCATATTATGGAGGATCCAATCATATTCTGGGGGATCCAACTTCATATTCTGGAGGATCCAAAATCATATTCTGGAGGATTCAATCATATTCTGGAGTATCCAAAATCATATTCTGGAGGATCCAAAATCATATTCTGGAGTATCCAAAATCATATTCTGGAGTATCCAAAATCATATTCTGGAGTATCCAAAATCATATTCTGGAGGATCCAATCATATAATGGAGTATCCAAAATCATATTCTGGAGGATCCAATCATATAATGGAGTATCCAAAATCATATTCTGGAGGATCCAATCATATTCTGGAGGATCCAAAATCGTATTCTGGAGGATCCAATCATATTCTGGGGGATCCAACTTCATATTCTGGAGGATCCAAAATCATATTCTGGAGGATCCAGTCATACTCTGGAGGATCCAAAATCATATACTGGAGGATCCGATCATATTCAGGAGTAACCAAAATCATATTCTGGAGGATCCGATCATATAATGGAAAATCCAAAATCATATTCTGGAGGATCCAATCATATTCTGCAGGATCCAAAATCATATTCTGGAGGATCCAATCATATTCTGGAGGATCCAAAATCATATTATGGAGGATCCAATCATATTCTGGGGGATCCAACTTCATATTCTGGAGGATCCAAAATCATATTCTGGAGGATCCAATCATATTCTGGAGTATCCAAAATCATATTCTGGAGGATCCAAAATCGTATTCTGGAGGATCCAATCATATTCTGGGGGATCCAACTTCATATTCTGGAGGATCCAAAATCATATTCTGGAGGATCCAATCATACTCTGGAGGATCCAAAATCATATACTGGAGGATCCGATCATATTCTGGAGTATCCAAAATCATATTCTGGAGGATCCGATCATATAATGGAAAATCCAAAATCATATTCTGGAGGATCCAATCATATTCTGCAGGATCCAAAATCATATTCTGGAGGATCCAATCATATTCTGGAGGATCCAAAATCATATTATGGAGGATCCAATCATATTCTGGGGGATCCAACTTCATATTCTGGAGGATCCAAAATCATATTCTGGAGGATCCAATCATATTCTGGAGTATCCAAAATCATATTCTGGAGGATCCAAAATCATATTCTGGAGTATCCAAAATCATATTCTGGAGTATCCAAAATCATATTCTGGAGTATCCAAAATCATATTCTGGAGGATCCAATCATATAATGGAGTATCCAAAATCATATTCTGGAGGATCCAATCATATAATGGAGTATCCAAAATCATATTCTGGAGGATCCAATCATATTCTGGAGGATCCAAAATCGTATTCTGGAGGATCCAATCATATTCTGGGGGATCCAACTTCATATTCTGGAGGATCCAAAATCATATTCTGGAGGATCCAATCATACTCTGGAGGATCCAAAATCATATACTGGAGGATCCGATCATATTCTGGAGTAACCAAAATCATATTCTGGAGGATCCGATCATATAATGGAAAATCCAAAATCATATTCTGGAGGATCCAATCATATTCTGCAGGATCCAAAATCATATTCTGGAGGATCCAATCATATTCTGGAGGATCCAAAATCATATTATGGAGGATCCAATCATATTCTGGGGGATCCAACTTCATATTCTGGAGGATCCAAAATCATATTCTGGAGGATCCAATCATATTCTGGAGTATCCAAAATCATATTCTGGAGGATCCAAAATCATATTCTGGAGTATCCAAAATCATATTCTGGAGTATCCAAAATCATATTCTGGAGTATCCAAAATCATATTCTGGAGTATCCAAAATCATATTCTGGAGTATCCAAAATCATATTCTGGAGTATCCAAAATCATATTCTGGAGTATCCAAAATCATATTCTGGAGAATCCAAAATCATATTCTGGAGTATCCAAAATCATATTCTGGGGGATCCAAAATCATATTCTGGAGTATCCAAAATCATATTCTGGAGTATCCAAAATCATATTCTGGAGTATCCAAAATCATATTTTGGAGTATCCAAAATCATATTCACGAAATGGATTGGATGGGTGCATCAGAATAACAATGTACACGAGATGGATTGGATGGGTGCATCAGATTAACAATGTACACGAAATGGATTCGATGGGTGCATGAGAATAAGAATGTACACGAAATGGATTGGATGGGTGCATCAGAATAAGAATATACGCGAGATCGATTGGATGGGTGCATCAGAATAAGAATATACGCGACATTGATTGGATGGGTGCATCAGAATAAGAATATACGCGAGATGGATTGGATGGGTGCATCAGAATAAGAATGTACATGAGATGGATTGGATGGGTGTATCAGAATAAGAATGTACACGATATGGATTGGTTGGGTACATCAGAATAAGAATGTACACGAGATGGATTGGATGGGTGTATCAGAATAAGAATGTACACGAGATGGATTGGATGGGTGCATCAGAATAACAATGTACACGAGATGGATTGGATGGGTGCATCAGTTTAACAATGTACACGAAATGGATTCGATGGGTGCATGAGAATAAGAATGTACACGAAATGGATTGGATGGGTGCATCAGAATAAGAATATACGCGAGATCGATTGGATGGGTGCATCAGAATAAGAATATACGCGACATTGATTGGATGGGTGCATCAGAATAAGAATATACGCGAGATGGATTGGATGGGTGCATCAGAATAAGAATGTACACGAGATGGATTGGATGGGTGTATCAGAATAAGAATGTACACGATATGGATTGGTTGGGTGCATCAGAATAAGAATGTACACGAGATGGATTGGATGGGTGTATCAGAATAAGAATGTACACGAGATGGATTGGATGGGTGCATCAGAATGAGAATGTACACGAGATGGATTGGATGGGTGCATCAGAATAAGAATGTACACGAGATGGATTGGATGGGTAAATCAGAATAGGAATGTACACGAGATGGATTGGATGGGTGCATTAGAATAAGAATGTACACGAGATGGATTGGATGCGTGTATCAGAATAAGAATGTACACGAGATAGATTGGATGGGTGTATCAGAATAAGAATGTACACGAGATGGATTGGATGGGTGCATCAGAATAAGAATGTACACGAGATGGATTGGATGGGTGCATCAGAATAGGAATGTACACGAGATGGATTGGATGAGTGCATTAGAATAAGAATGTACACGAGATGGATTGGATGGGTGTATCAGAATAAGAATGTACACGAGATGGATTAGATGGGTGCATCAGAATAAGAATGTACACGACATGGATTGTTGGATGGGCGTATAATAACAAGATTGTAAACGAGATGGATTGGGGTGGAGTATAATAATAAGAATGTACATGACATGGATTGGATGGGCGTATGATAATAAGATTGTACACGAGATGGATTAGATGGGTGCATCGGAATAAGAATGTACACGAGATGGATTGAATGAATGTACAGGAATAAGAATGTACACGAGATGGATTGGATATCGGCAGATTTTGGGTCGTTTCCATTTTGTTTGTTTGTTTGTTTTTTTTCTTCTGGGGCCGCGCTATCCACCGAGATAAATGCTTTTCCAACGGATAAAACCTATACAAATTCTATACACTGGATAACTCTTATGCGGTGGATAACTTTATCCAGGCTTCGTACAACCGGCTCCTGCTGATTATAATACCTATATACTTATGCGCATGCTCGGTATACATTTGCAAATCTCACTTATGCCAAAAAAATGCCAACTGTCAAAATATTCTGAGGGTTAGGAAAACAAATCCTCCCGGCCAAGCTGAATCGTTTATACCTTGCATGTGGGTTTTTCAAAACACATCCCACATGGAAAGGAATAACCGTAGCGACAAAACCATCAGCGAAACAAGCGACATACCGGGCGTGCTGTTCATAGCAAGGGGTTAATCATCTACGGTCTAGGGGCCGACTAACCTCTCCCTTAGGCTTCGGCCGAGCTTCCTGATCAGTCAGTAATGTCCTCCCGGGATAGCGGTGTTGGGGCCGAAATCTCCAGCGTAGCCGTAAGTCCATACGATGCTTCAGCAATCGATGTCTGGAAGTATGGTCCTGGTTCATCAATCAATAAAAACAAATTAATTCCATAAACCTCAGCCATGAGGATAAAATATTAATCAGATCCATTTTGAGAAGGACAAGAGGAATCGTAAATACACCTACACTATTTTTTTTTCGGACAAAAGTTCACATTCTCGAGAATACCCGAGTATATTTTAGAGTATCCAATCATATTCTGGAGGATCCAATCATATTCTGGAGATTGTACACGAGATGGATTGAATGGGTGCATCACAGTAAGAATGTACACGAGATGGATTGGATGGGTGCATCACAGTAAGAATGTACACGAGATGGATTGGATGGGTGCATCAGAATAACAATGTACACGAGATGGATTGGATGGGTGCATCAGAATCACAATGTACACGAGATGGATTGGATTGGTGTATCAGAATAAGATTGTACACGAGATGGATTGGATGGGTGCATCAGAATAAGAACGTACACGAGATGGATTGGATGGGTGCATCACAGTAAGAATGTACACGAGATGGATTGGATGGGTGCATCAGAATAAGAATGTACACGAGATGGGTTGGATGGGTGAATCAGAATAAGAATGTACACGAGATGGATTGGATGGGTGCATCAGAATAAGAATGTACACGAGATGGATTGGATGGGTGTATCAGAATAAGAATGTACACGAGATGGATTGGATGGGTGCATCAGAATAAGAATGTACACGAGATGGATTGGATGGGTGCATTAGAATAAGAATGTACACGAGATGGATTGGATGGGTGTATCAGAATAAGAATGTACACGAGATGGATTGGATGGGTGCATCAGAATAAGAATGTAAACGAGATGGATTGGTTGGGTGCATCACAGTAAGAATGTACACGAGATTGATCGCTTCTTCTTCGATGAGCGCGCATCAATTAAAGTGGGTCCAGCTAGAACTAGTACCATGTCAAAGTCAGTAGGTTTTTTGTCACTTTTTAAGGCAAATTCCATTAAACCATGCCCCCAGACCCCCCTAAGGGCTCCCCCTTCGCCGGTCATTAACCTTACTCCCCTCTCATATCTTAACAGAAAGACAATATCGATTTACTTGTTTACAAGAGCAAGACCAAAGCTATTAAACAAATAAATGAAAAGCTGTCTCTAGGAAGAACACATAATACTCGGCATCACTGTAATTCTCATTCATGGTTAAAGGCAGATGTTGCTTGATACCAAACAAAAATGTGTTTACATACACTTATCATTTCTCGGATTAAAGTCTGATTGTTTTATCATCCAATAAGGAAAAGACTCCTGGCAAGTACAATCAGTTTCCTGAGCGCTTGAATGAGTCTTGGGGAAGGTCTGTTCTTCGTTTGCACATGACGTCATAGCCACCGTGTTGGGGGGATTTACCTAAAATAAATTCAATCCATTCTTTTGTTATATCATTTTTATTATGGTGGCCATCAGATGGCTTTTGTTATTTTACTCCATTGGGAAGGATTTCAAACCAAGAATATCGGCTAGAACTAATTTTTTCATCAAAAACACATATTCAGTTGGATCCAAAATCATATTCTGGAGGATCCAAAATCATATTCTGGAGGATCCAAAATCATATTCTGGAGGATCCAAAATCATATTCTGGAGGATCCAAAACCATATTCTGGAGGATCCAAAATCATATTCTGGAGGATCCAAAATCATATTCTGGAGGATCCAAAATCATATTCTGGAGGATCCAAAATCATATTCTGGAGGATCCAAAATCATATTCTGGAGGATCCAAAATCATATTCTGGAGGATCCAAAATCATATTCTGGAGGATCCAAAATCATATTCTGGAGGATCCAAAATCATATTCTGGAGGATCCAAAATCATATTCTGGAGGATCCAAAATCATATTCTGGAGGATCCAAAATCATATTCTGGAGGATCCAAAATCATATTCTGGAGGATCCAAAATCATATTCTGGAGGATCCAAAATCATATTCTGGAGGATCCAAAATCATATTCTGGAGGATCCAAAACCATATTCTGGAGGATCCAAAATCATATTCTGGAGGATCCAAAACCATATTCTGGAGGATCCAAAATCATATTCTGGAGGATCCAAAATCATATTCTGGAGGATCCAAAATCATTTTCTGGAGGATCCAAAATCATATTCTGGAGGATCCAAAATCATATTCTGGAGGATCCAAAACCATATTCTGGAGGATCCAAAATCATATTCTGGAGTATCCAAAATCATATTCTGGAGGATCCAAAATCATATTCTGGAGGATCCAAAATCATATTCTGGAGGATCCAATCATATTATTGAGTATCCAAAATCATATTTGGAGGATCCAATCATATTCCGCAGGATCCAAAATCATATTCTGAAGGATCCAATCATATTCTGCAGGATCCAAAATCATATTCTAGAGGATCCAAAATCATATTCTGGAGGATCCAATCATATTCTGGAGGATCCAAAATCATATTCTGGAGGATCCAAAACCATATTCTGGAGGATCCAAAATCATATTCTGGAGGATCCAAAATCATATTCTGGAGGATCCAAAATCATATTCTGGAGGATCCAAAATCATATTCTGGAGGATCCAAAATCATATTCTGGAGGATCCAAAATCATATTCTGGAGGATCCAAAATCATATTCTGGAGGATCCAAAATCATATTCTGGAGGATCCAAAATCATATTCTGGAGGATCCAAAATCATATTCTGGAGGATCCAAAATCATATTCTGGAGGATCCAAAATCATATTCTGGAGGATCCAAAATCATATTCTGGAGGATCCAAAACCATATTCTGGAGGATCCAAAATCATATTCTGGAGGATCCAAAACCATATTCTGGAGGATCCAAAATCATATTCTGGAGGATCCAAAATCATATTCTGGAGGATCCAAAATCATTTTCTGGAGGATCCAAAATCATATTCTGGAGGATCCAAAATCATATTCTGGAGGATCCAAAACCATATTCTGGAGTATCCAAAATCATATTCTGGAGGATCCAAAATCATATTCTGGAGGATCCAAAATCATATTCTGGAGGATCCAATCATATTATGGAGTATCCAAAATCATATTTGGAGGATCCAATCATATTCTGCAGGATCCAAAATCATATTCTGAAGGATCCAATCATATTCTGCAGGATCCAAAATCATATTCTAGAGGATCCAAAATCATATTCTGGAGGATCCAATCATATTCTGGAGGATCCAAAATCATATTCTGGAGGATCCAAAACCATATTCTGGAGGATCCAAAATCATATTCTGGAGGATCCAAAATCATTTTCTGGAGGATCCAAAATCATATTCTGGAGGATCCAAAATCATATTCTGGAGGATCCAAAATCATATTCTGGAGTATCCAAAATCATATTCTGGAGGATCCAAAATCATATTCTGGAGGATCCAAAATCATATTCTGGAGGATCCAATCATATTATGGAGTATCCAAAATCATATTTGGAGGATCCAATCATATTCTGCAGGATCCAAAATCATATTCTGAAGGATCCAATCATATTCTGCAGGATCCAAAATCATATTCTAGAGGATCCAAAATCATATTCTGGAGGATCCAATCATATTCTGGAGGATCCAAAATCATATTCTGGAGGATCCAAAACCATATTCTGGAGGATCCAAAATCATATTCTGGAGGATCCAAAATCATATTCTGGAGGATCCAAAATCATATTCTGGAGGATCCAAAATCATATTCTGGAGGATCCAAAATCATATTCTGGAGGATCCAAAATCATATTCTGGAGGATCCAAAATCATATTCTGGAGGATCCAAAATCATATTCTGGAGGATCCAAAATCATATTCTGGAGGATCCAAAATCATATTCTGGAGGATCCAAAATCATATTCTGGAGGATCCAAAATCATATTCTGGAGGATCCAAAATCATATTCTGGAGGATCCAAAATCATATTCTGGAGGATCCAAAATCATATTCTGGAGGATCCAAAATCATATTCTGGAGGATCCAAAATCATATTCTGGAGGATCCAAAATCATATTCTGGAGGATCCAAAATCATATTCTGGAGGATCCAAAACCATATTCTGGAGGATCCAAAACCATATTCTGGAGGATCCAAAATCATATTCTGGAGGATCCAAAACCATATTCTGGAGGATCCAAAATCATATTCTGGAGGATCCAAAATCATATTCTGGAGGATCCAAAATCATTTTCTGGAGGATCCAATCATATTCTGGAGGATCCAAAATCATATTCTGGAGGATCCAAAACCATATTCTGGAGGATCCAAAATCATATTCTGGAGTATCCAAAATCATATTCTGGAGGATCCAAAATCATATTCTGGAGGATCCAAAATCATATTCTGGAGGATCCAATCATATTATGGAGTATCCAAAATCATATTTGGAGGATCCAATCATATTCTGCAGGATCCAAAATCATATTCTGAAGGATCCAATCATATTCTGCAGGATCCAAAATCATATTCTAGAGGATCCAAAATCATATTCTGGAGGATCCAATCATATTCTGGAGGATCCAAAATCATATTCTGGAGGATCCAATCATATTCTGGAGTATCCAAAATCATATTCTGGAGGATCTGATCATATTCTGGAGTATCCAAAATCATATTCTGGAGGATCCAATCATATAATGGAGTATCCAAAATCATATTCTGGAGGATCCAATCATATTCTGCACGATCCAAAATCATATTCTGGAGGATCCAATCATATTCTGGAGGATCAAAAATCGTATTCTGGAGGATCCAATCATATTCTGGGGGATCCAACTTCATATTCTGGAGGATCCAAAATCATATTCTGGAGGATCCAATCATATTCTGGAGGATCCAAAATCAAATTCTGGAGGATCCGATCATATTCTGGAGTATCCAAAATCATATTCTGGAGGATCCGATCATATTCTGGAGTATCCAAAATCATATTCTGGAGGTTCCAATCATATAATGGAGTATCCAAAATCATATTCTGGAGGATCCAATCATATAATGGAGTATCCAAAATCATATTCTGGAGGATCCAATCGTATTCTGGAGGATCCAATCATATTCTGGGGGATCCAACTTCATATTCTGGAGGATCCAAAATCATATTCTGGAGGATCCAATCATACTCTGGAGGATCCAAAATCATATTCTGGAGGATCCGATCATATTCTGGAGTATCCAAAATCATATTCTGGAGGATCCGATCATATAATGGAAAATCAAAAATCATATTCTGGAGGATCCAATCATATTCTGCAGGATCCAAAATCATATTCTGGAGGATCCAATCATATTCTGGAGGATCCAAAATCATATTATGGAGGATCCAATCATATTCTGGGGGATCCAACTTCATATTCTGGAGGACCAAAATCATATTCTGGAGGATCCAATCATATTCTGGAGGATACAAAATCATATTCTGGAGGATCCAATCATATTCTGCAGGATCCAAAATCATATTCTGGAGGATCCAATCATATTCTGGAGGATCCAAAATCGTATTCTGGAGGATCCAATCATATTCTGGGGGATCCAACTTCATATTCTGGAGGATCCAAAATCATATTCTGGAGGATCCAAAATCATATTCTGGAGGATCCAATCATATTCTGGAGGATCCAAAATCATATTCTGGAGGATCCAATCATATAATGGAGTATCCAAAATCATATTCTGGAGGATCCAATCATATTCTGGAGGATCCAAAATCGTATTCTGGAGGATCCAATCATATTCTGGGGGATCCAACTTCATATTCTCGAGGATCCAAAATCATATTCCGGAGGATCCAATCATACTCTGGAGGATCCAAAATCATATACTGGAGGATCCGATCATATTCTGGAGTATCCAAAATCATATTCTGGAGGATCCGATCATATAATGGAAAATCCAAAATCATATTCTGGAGGATCCAATCATATTCTGCAGGATCCAAAATCATATTCTGGAGGATCCAATCATATTCTGGAGCATCCAAAATCATATTATGGAGGATCCAATCATATTCTGGGGGATCCAACTTCATATTCTGGAGGATCCAAAATCATATTCTGGAGGATCCAATCATATTCTGGAGTATCCAAAATCATATTCTGGAGGATCCAAAATCATATTCTGGAGGATCCAATCATATTCTGGAGTATCCAAAATCATATTCTGGAGGATCCAAAATCATATTCTGGAGTATCCAAAATCATATTCTGGAGTATCCAAAATCATATTCTGGAGTATCCAAAATCATATTCTGGAGTATCCAAAATCATATTCTGGAGTATCCAAAATCATATTCTGGAGTATCCAAAATCATATTCTGGAGGATCCAAAATCATATTCTGGAGGATCCAAAATCATATTCTGGAGGATCCAATCATATTCTGGAGGATCCAAAATCATATTCTGGAGGATCCAATCATATTCTGCAGGATCCAAAATCATATTCTGGAGGATCCAATCATATTCTGGAGGATCCAAAATCGTATTCTGGAGGATCCAATCATATTCTGGGGGATCCAACTTCATATTCTGGAGGATCCAAAATCATATTCTGGAGGATCCAAAATCATATTCTGGAGGATCCAATCATATTCTGGAGGATCCAAAATCATATTCTGGAGGATCCAATCATATAATGGAGTATCCAAAATCATATTCTGGAGGATCCAATCATATTCTGGAGGATCCAAAATCGTATTCTGGAGGATCCAATCATATTCTGGGGGATCCAACTTCATATTCTCGAGGATCCAAAATCATATTCCGGAGGATCCAATCATACTCTGGAGGATCCAAAATCATATACTGGAGGATCCGATCATATTCTGGAGTATCCAAAATCATATTCTGGAGGATCCGATCATATAATGGAAATTCCAAAATCATATTCTGGAGGATCCAATCATATTCTGCAGGATCCAAAATCATATTCTGGAGGATCCAATCATATTCTGGAGCATCCAAAATCATATTATGGAGGATCCAATCATATTCTGGGGGATCCAACTTCATATTCTGGAGGATCCAAAATCATATTCTGGAGGATCCAATCATATTCTGGAGTATCCAAAATCATATTCTGGAGGATCCAAAATCATATTCTGGAGTATCCAAAATCATATTCTGGAGTATCCAAAATCATATTCTGGAGTATCCAAAATCATATTCTGGAGTATCCAAAATCATATTCTGGAGTATCCAAAATCATATTCTGGAGTATCCAAAATCATATTCTGGAGTATCCAAAATCATATTCTGGAGTATCCAAAATCATATTCTGGAGGATCCAAAATCATATTCTGGAGTATCCAAAATCATATTCTGGAGTATCCAAAATCATATTCTGGAGTATCCAAAATCATATTCACGAAATGGATTGGATGGGTGCATCAGAATAACAATGTACACGAGATGGATTGGATGGGTGCATCAGATTAACAATGTACACGAAATGGATTCGATGGGTGCATGAGAATAAGAATGTACACGAAATGGATTGGATGGGTGCATCAGAATAAGAATATACGCGAGATCGATTGGATGGGTGCATCAGAATAAGAATATACGCGACATTGATTGGATGGGTGCATCAGAATAAGAATATACGCGAGATGAATTGGATGGGTGCATCAGAATAAGAATGTACACGAGATGGATTGGATGGGTGTATCAGAATAAGAATGTACACGATATGGATTGGTTGGGTGCATCAGAATAAGAATGTACACGAGATGGATTGGATGGGTGTATCAGAATAAGAATGTACACGAGATGGATTGGATGGGTGCATCAGAATAACAATGTACACGAGATGGATTGGATGGGTGCATCAGATTAACAATGTACACGAAATGGATTCGATGGGTGCATGAGAATAAGAATGTACACGAAATGGATTGGATGGGTGCATCAGAATAAGAATATACGCGAGATCGATTGGATGGGTGCATCAGAATAAGAATATACGCGACATTGATTGGATGGGTGCATCAGAATAAGAATATACGCGAGATCGATTGGATGGGTGCATCAGAATAAGAATGTACACGAGATGGATTGGATGGGTGTATCAGAATAAGAATGTACACGATATGGATTGGTTGGGTGCATTAGAATAACAATGTACACGAGATGGATTGGATGGGTGTATCAGAATAAGAATGTACACGAGATGGATTGGATGGGTGCATCAGAATAAGAATGTACACGAGATGGATTGGATGGGTGCATCAGAATAAGAATGTACACGAGATGGATTGGATGGGTAAATCAGAATAGGAATGTTCACGAGATGGATTGGATGGGTGCATTAGAATAAGAATGTACACGAGATGGATTGGATGCGTGTATCAGAATAAGAATGTACACGAGATGGATTGGATGGGTGTATCAGAATAAGAATGTACACGAGATGGATTGGATGGGTGCATCAGAATAAGAATGTACACGAGATGGATTGGATGGGTGCATCAGAATAGGAATGTACACGAGATGGATTGGATGGGTGCATTAGAATAAGAATGTACACGAGATGGATTGGATGGGTGTATCAGAATAAGAATGTACACGAGATGGATTAGATGGGTGCATCAGAATAAGAATGTACACGACATGGATTGTTGGATGGGCGTATAATAACAAGATTGTAAACGAGATGGATTGGGGTGGAGTATAATAATAAGAATGTACATGACATGGATTGGATGGGCGTATGATAATAAGATTGTACACGAGATGGATTAGATGGGTGCATCGGAATAAGAATGTACACGAGATGGATTGGATGGGTGTATCAGAATAAGAATGTACACGATATGGATTGGTTGGGTGCATCAGAATAAGAATGTACACGAGATGGATTGGATGGGTGTATCAGAATAAGAATGTACACGAGATGGATTGGATGGGTGCATCAGAATAAGAATGTACACGAGATGGATTGGATGGGTGCATCAGAATAAGAATGTACACGAGATGGATTGGATGGGTAAATCAGAATAGGAATGTACACGAGATGGATTGGATGGGTGCATTAGAATAAGAATGTACACGAGATGGATTGGATGCGTGTATCAGAATAAGAATGTACACGAGATGGATTGGATGGGTGTATCAGAATAAGAATGTACACGAGATGGATTGGATGGGTGCATCAGAATAAGAATGTACACGAGATGGATTGGATGGGTGCATCAGAATAGGAATGTACACGAGATGGATTGGATGGGTGCATTAGAATAAGAATGTACACGAGATGGATTGGATGGGTGTATCAGAATAAGAATGTACACGAGATGGATTAGATGGGTGCATCAGAATAAGAATGTACACGACATGGATTGTTGGATGGGCGTATAATAACAAGATTGTAAACGAGATGGATTGGGGTGGAGTATAATAATAAGAATGTACATGACATGGATTGGATGGGCGTATGATAATAAGATTGTACACGAGATGGATTAGATGGGTGCATCGGAATAAGAATGTACACGAGATGGATTGAATGAATGTACAGGAATAAGAATGTACACGAGATGGATTGGATATCGGCAGATTTTGGGTCGTTTCCATTTTGTTTGTTTGTTTGTTTTTTTTCTTCTGGGGCCGCGCTATCCACCGAGATAAATGCTTTTCCAACGGATAAAACCTATACAAATTCTATACACTGGATAACTCTTATGCGGTGGATAACTTTATCCAGGCTTCGTACTACCGGCTCCTGCTGATTATAATACCTATATACTTATGCGCATGCTCGGTATACATTTGCAAATCTCACTTATGCCAAAAAAATGCCAACTGTCAAAATATTCTGAGGGTTAGGAAAACAAATCCTCCCGGCCAAGCTGAATCGTTTATACCTTGCATGTGGGTTTTTCAAAACACATCCCACATGGAAAGGAATAACCGTAGCGACAAAAGCATCAGCGAAACAAGCGACATACCGGGTGTGCTGTTCATAGCAAGGGGTTAATCATCTACGGTCTAGGGGCCGACTAACCTCTCCCTTAGGCTTCGGCCGAGCTTCCTGATCAGTCAGTAATGTCCTCCCGGGATAGCGGTGTTGGGGCCGAAATCTCCAGCGTAGCCGTAAGTCCATACGATGCTTCAGCAATCGATGTCTGGAAGTATGGTCCTGGTTCATCAATCAATAAAAACAAATTAATTCCATAAACCTCAGCCATGAGGATAAAATATTAATCAGATCCATTTTGAGAAGGACAAGAGGAATCGTAAATACACCTACACTATTTTTTTTTCGGACAAAAGTTCACATTCTCGAGAATACCCGAGTATATTTTAGAGTATCCAATCATATTCTGGAGGATCCAATCATATTCTGGAGATTGTACACGAGATGGATTGAATGGGTGCATCACAGTAAGAATGTACACGAGATGGATTGGATGGGTGCATCACAGTAAGAATGTACACGAGATGGATTGGATGGGTGCATCAGAATAACAATGTACACGAGATGGATTGGATGGGTGCATCAGAATCACAATGTACACGAGATGGATTGGATTGGTGTATCAGAATAAGATTGTACACGAGATGGATTGGATGGGTGCATCAGAATAAGAACGTACACGAGATGGATTGGATGGGTGCATCACAGTAAGAATGTACACGAGATGGATTGGATGGGTGCATCAGAATAAGAATGTACACGAGATGGGTTGGATGGGTGAATCAGAATAAGAATGTACACGAGATGGATTGGATGGGTGCATCAGAATAAGAATGTACACGAGATGGATTGGATGGGTGTATCAGAATAAGAATGTACACGAGATGGATTGGATGGGTGCATCAGAATAAGAATGTACACGAGATGGATTGGATGGGTGCATTAGAATAAGAATGTACACGAGATGGATTGGATGGGTGTATCAGAATAAGAATGTACACGAGATGGATTGGATGGGTGCATCAGAATAAGAATGTAAACGAGATGGATTGGTTGGGTGCATCACAGTAAGAATGTACACGAGATTGATCGCTTCTTCTTCGATGAGCGCGCATCAATTAAAGTGGGTCCAGCTAGAACTAGTACCATGTCAAAGTCAGTAGGTTTTTTGTCACTTTTTAAGGCAAATTCCATTAAACCATGCCCCCAGACCCCCCTAAGGGCTCCCCCTTCGCCGGTCATTAACCTTACTCCCCTCTCATATCTTAACAGAAAGACAATATCGATTTACTTGTTTACAAGAGCAAGACCAAAGCTATTAAACAAATAAATGAAAAGCTGTCTCTAGGAAGAACACATAATACTCGGCATCACTGTAATTCTCATTCATGGTTAAAGGCAGATGTTGCTTGATACCAAACAAAAATGTGTTTACATACACTTATCATTTCTCGGATTAAAGTCTGATTGTTTTATCATCCAATAAGGAAAAGACTCCTGGCAAGTACAATCAGTTTCCTGAGCGCTTGAATGAGTCTTGGGGAAGGTCTGTTCTTCGTTTGCACATGACGTCATAGCCACCGTGTTGGGGGGATTTACCTAAAATAAATTCAATCCATTCTTTTGTTATATCATTTTTATTATGGTGGCCATCAGATGGCTTTTGTTATTTTACTCCATTGGGAAGGATTTCAAACCAAGAATATCGGCTAGAACTAATTTTTTCATCAAAAACACATATTCAGTTGGATCCAAAATCATATTCTGGAGGATCCAAAATCATATTCTGGAGGATCCAAAATCATATTCTGGAGGATCCAAAATCATATTCTGGAGGATCCAAAACCATATTCTGGAGGATCCAAAATCATATTCTGGAGGATCCAAAATCATATTCTGGAGGATCCAAAATCATATTCTGGAGGATCCAAAATCATATTCTGGAGGATCCAAAATCATATTCTGGAGGATCCAAAATCATATTCTGGAGGATCCAAAATCATATTCTGGAGGATCCAAAATCATATTCTGGAGGATCCAAAATCATATTCTGGAGGATCCAAAATCATATTCTGGAGGATCCAAAATCATATTCTGGAGGATCCAAAATCATATTCTGGAGGATCCAAAATCATATTCTGGAGGATCCAAAATCATATTCTGGAGGATCCAAAATCATATTCTGGAGGATCCAAAATCATATTCTGGAGGATCCAAAATCATATTCTGGAGGATCCAAAATCATATTCTGGAGGATCCAAAATCATATTCTGGAGGATCCAAAATCATATTCTGGAGGATCCAAAACCATATTCTGGAGGATCCAAAATCATATTCTGGAGGATCCAAAACCATATTCTGGAGGATCCAAAATCATATTCTGGAGGATCCAAAATCATATTCTGGAGGATCCAAAATCATTTTCTGGAGGATCCAAAATCATATTCTGGAGGATCCAAAATCATATTCTGGAGGATCCAAAACCATATTCTGGAGGATCCAAAATCATATTCTGGAGTATCCAAAATCATATTCTGGAGGATCCAAAATCATATTCTGGAGGATCCAATCATATTATTGAGTATCCAAAATCATATTTGGAGGATCCAATCATATTCCGCAGGATCCAAAATCATATTCTGAAGGATCCAATCATATTCTGCAGGATCCAAAATCATATTCTAGAGGATCCAAAATCATATTCTGGAGGATCCAATCATATTCTGGAGGATCCAAAATCATATTCTGGAGGATCCAAAACCATATTCTGGAGGATCCAAAATCATATTCTGGAGGATCCAAAATCATATTCTGGAGGATCCAAAATCATATTCTGGAGGATCCAAAATCATATTCTGGAGGATCCAAAATCATATTCTGGAGGATCCAAAATCATATTCTGGAGGATCCAAAATCATATTCTGGAGGATCCAAAATCATATTCTGGAGGATCCAAAATCATATTCTGGAGGATCCAAAATCATATTCTGGAGGATCCAAAATCATATTCTGGAGGATCCAAAATCATATTCTGGAGGATCCAAAATCATATTCTGGAGGATCCAAAACCATATTCTGGAGGATCCAAAATCATATTCTGGAGGATCCAAAACCATATTCTGGAGGATCCAAAATCATATTCTGGAGGATCCAAAATCATATTCTGGAGGATCCAAAATCATTTTCTGGAGGATCCAAAATCATATTCTGGAGGATCCAAAATCATATTCTGGAGGATCCAAAACCATATTCTGGAGTATCCAAAATCATATTCTGGAGGATCCAAAATCATATTCTGGAGGATCCAAAATCATATTCTGGAGGATCCAATCATATTATGGAGTATCCAAAATCATATTTGGAGGATCCAATCATATTCTGCAGGATCCAAAATCATATTCTGAAGGATCCAATCATATTCTGCAGGATCCAAAATCATATTCTAGAGGATCCAAAATCATATTCTGGAGGATCCAATCATATTCTGGAGGATCCAAAATCATATTCTGGAGGATCCAAAACCATATTCTGGAGGATCCAAAATCATATTCTGGAGGATCCAAAATCATTTTCTGGAGGATCCAAAATCATATTCTGGAGGATCCAAAATCATATTCTGGAGGATCCAAAACCATATTCTGGAGTATCCAAAATCATATTCTGGAGGATCCAAAATCATATTCTGGAGGATCCAAAATCATATTCTGGAGGATCCAATCATATTATGGAGTATCCAAAATCATATTTGGAGGATCCAATCATATTCTGCAGGATCCAAAATCATATTCTGAAGGATCCAATCATATTCTGCAGGATCCAAAATCATATTCTAGAGGATCCAAAATCATATTCTGGAGGATCCAATCATATTCTGGAGGATCCAAAATCATATTCTGGAGGATCCAAAACCATATTCTGGAGGATCCAAAATCATATTCTGGAGGATCCAAAATCATATTCTGGAGGATCCAAAATCATATTCTGGAGGATCCAAAATCATATTCTGGAGGATCCAAAATCATATTCTGGAGGATCCAAAATCATATTCTGGAGGATCCAAAATCATATTCTGGAGGATCCAAAATCATATTCTGGAGGATCCAAAATCATATTCTGGAGGATCCAAAATCATATTCTGGAGGATCCAAAATCATATTCTGGAGGATCCAAAATCATATTCTGGAGGATCCAAAATCATATTCTGGAGGATCCAAAATCATATTCTGGAGGATCCAAAATCATATTCTGGAGGATCCAAAATCATATTCTGGAGGATCCAAAATCATATTCTGGAGGATCCAAAATCATATTCTGGAGGATCCAAAACCATATTCTGGAGGATCCAAAACCATATTCTGGAGGATCCAAAATCATATTCTGGAGGATCCAAAACCATATTCTGGAGGATCCAAAATCATATTCTGGAGGATCCAAAATCATATTCTGGAGGATCCAAAATCATTTTCTGGAGGATCCAATCATATTCTGGAGGATCCAAAATCATATTCTGGAGGATCCAAAACCATATTCTGGAGGATCCAAAATCATATTCTGGAGTATCCAAAATCATATTCTGGAGGATCCAAAATCATATTCTGGAGGATCCAAAATCATATTCTGGAGGATCCAATCATATTATGGAGTATCCAAAATCATATTTGGAGGATCCAATCATATTCTGCAGGATCCAAAATCATATTCTGAAGGATCCAATCATATTCTGCAGGATCCAAAATCATATTCTAGAGGATCCAAAATCATATTCTGGAGGATCCAATCATATTCTGGAGGATCCAAAATCATATTCTGGAGGATCCAATCATATTCTGGAGTATCCAAAATCATATTCTGGAGGATCTGATCATATTCTGGAGTATCCAAAATCATATTCTGGAGGATCCAATCATATAATGGAGTATCCAAAATCATATTCTGGAGGATCCAATCATATTCTGCACGATCCAAAATCATATTCTGGAGGATCCAATCATATTCTGGAGGATCAAAAATCGTATTCTGGAGGATCCAATCATATTCTGGGGGATCCAACTTCATATTCTGGAGGATCCAAAATCATATTCTGGAGGATCCAATCATATTCTGGAGGATCCAAAATCAAATTCTGGAGGATCCGATCATATTCTGGAGTATCCAAAATCATATTCTGGAGGATCCGATCATATTCTGGAGTATCCAAAATCATATTCTGGAGGTTCCAATCATATAATGGAGTATCCAAAATCATATTCTGGAGGATCCAATCATATAATGGAGTATCCAAAATCATATTCTGGAGGATCCAATCGTATTCTGGAGGATCCAATCATATTCTGGGGGATCCAACTTCATATTCTGGAGGATCCAAAATCATATTCTGGAGGATCCAATCATACTCTGGAGGATCCAAAATCATATTCTGGAGGATCCGATCATATTCTGGAGTATCCAAAATCATATTCTGGAGGATCCGATCATATAATGGAAAATCAAAAATCATATTCTGGAGGATCCAATCATATTCTGCAGGATCCAAAATCATATTCTGGAGGATCCAATCATATTCTGGAGGATCCAAAATCATATTATGGAGGATCCAATCATATTCTGGGGGATCCAACTTCATATTCTGGAGGACCAAAATCATATTCTGGAGGATCCAATCATATTCTGGAGGATACAAAATCATATTCTGGAGGATCCAATCATATTCTGCAGGATCCAAAATCATATTCTGGAGGATCCAATCATATTCTGGAGGATCCAAAATCGTATTCTGGAGGATCCAATCATATTCTGGGGGATCCAACTTCATATTCTGGAGGATCCAAAATCATATTCTGGAGGATCCAAAATCATATTCTGGAGGATCCAATCATATTCTGGAGGATCCAAAATCATATTCTGGAGGATCCAATCATATAATGGAGTATCCAAAATCATATTCTGGAGGATCCAATCATATTCTGGAGGATCCAAAATCGTATTCTGGAGGATCCAATCATATTCTGGGGGATCCAACTTCATATTCTCGAGGATCCAAAATCATATTCCGGAGGATCCAATCATACTCTGGAGGATCCAAAATCATATACTGGAGGATCCGATCATATTCTGGAGTATCCAAAATCATATTCTGGAGGATCCGATCATATAATGGAAAATCCAAAATCATATTCTGGAGGATCCAATCATATTCTGCAGGATCCAAAATCATATTCTGGAGGATCCAATCATATTCTGGAGCATCCAAAATCATATTATGGAGGATCCAATCATATTCTGGGGGATCCAACTTCATATTCTGGAGGATCCAAAATCATATTCTGGAGGATCCAATCATATTCTGGAGTATCCAAAATCATATTCTGGAGGATCCAAAATCATATTCTGGAGGATCCAATCATATTCTGGAGTATCCAAAATCATATTCTGGAGGATCCAAAATCATATTCTGGAGTATCCAAAATCATATTCTGGAGTATCCAAAATCATATTCTGGAGTATCCAAAATCATATTCTGGAGTATCCAAAATCATATTCTGGAGTATCCAAAATCATATTCTGGAGTATCCAAAATCATATTCTGGAGGATCCAAAATCATATTCTGGAGGATCCAAAATCATATTCTGGAGGATCCAATCATATTCTGGAGGATCCAAAATCATATTCTGGAGGATCCAATCATATTCTGCAGGATCCAAAATCATATTCTGGAGGATCCAATCATATTCTGGAGGATCCAAAATCGTATTCTGGAGGATCCAATCATATTCTGGGGGATCCAACTTCATATTCTGGAGGATCCAAAATCATATTCTGGAGGATCCAAAATCATATTCTGGAGGATCCAATCATATTCTGGAGGATCCAAAATCATATTCTGGAGGATCCAATCATATAATGGAGTATCCAAAATCATATTCTGGAGGATCCAATCATATTCTGGAGGATCCAAAATCGTATTCTGGAGGATCCAATCATATTCTGGGGGATCCAACTTCATATTCTCGAGGATCCAAAATCATATTCCGGAGGATCCAATCATACTCTGGAGGATCCAAAATCATATACTGGAGGATCCGATCATATTCTGGAGTATCCAAAATCATATTCTGGAGGATCCGATCATATAATGGAAATTCCAAAATCATATTCTGGAGGATCCAATCATATTCTGCAGGATCCAAAATCATATTCTGGAGGATCCAATCATATTCTGGAGCATCCAAAATCATATTATGGAGGATCCAATCATATTCTGGGGGATCCAACTTCATATTCTGGAGGATCCAAAATCATATTCTGGAGGATCCAATCATATTCTGGAGTATCCAAAATCATATTCTGGAGGATCCAAAATCATATTCTGGAGTATCCAAAATCATATTCTGGAGTATCCAAAATCATATTCTGGAGTATCCAAAATCATATTCTGGAGTATCCAAAATCATATTCTGGAGTATCCAAAATCATATTCTGGAGTATCCAAAATCATATTCTGGAGTATCCAAAATCATATTCTGGAGTATCCAAAATCATATTCTGGAGGATCCAAAATCATATTCTGGAGTATCCAAAATCATATTCTGGAGTATCCAAAATCATATTCTGGAGTATCCAAAATCATATTCACGAAATGGATTGGATGGGTGCATCAGAATAACAATGTACACGAGATGGATTGGATGGGTGCATCAGATTAACAATGTACACGAAATGGATTCGATGGGTGCATGAGAATAAGAATGTACACGAAATGGATTGGATGGGTGCATCAGAATAAGAATATACGCGAGATCGATTGGATGGGTGCATCAGAATAAGAATATACGCGACATTGATTGGATGGGTGCATCAGAATAAGAATATACGCGAGATGAATTGGATGGGTGCATCAGAATAAGAATGTACACGAGATGGATTGGATGGGTGTATCAGAATAAGAATGTACACGATATGGATTGGTTGGGTGCATCAGAATAAGAATGTACACGAGATGGATTGGATGGGTGTATCAGAATAAGAATGTACACGAGATGGATTGGATGGGTGCATCAGAATAACAATGTACACGAGATGGATTGGATGGGTGCATCAGATTAACAATGTACACGAAATGGATTCGATGGGTGCATGAGAATAAGAATGTACACGAAATGGATTGGATGGGTGCATCAGAATAAGAATATACGCGAGATCGATTGGATGGGTGCATCAGAATAAGAATATACGCGACATTGATTGGATGGGTGCATCAGAATAAGAATATACGCGAGATCGATTGGATGGGTGCATCAGAATAAGAATGTACACGAGATGGATTGGATGGGTGTATCAGAATAAGAATGTACACGATATGGATTGGTTGGGTGCATTAGAATAACAATGTACACGAGATGGATTGGATGGGTGTATCAGAATAAGAATGTACACGAGATGGATTGGATGGGTGCATCAGAATAAGAATGTACACGAGATGGATTGGATGGGTGCATCAGAATAAGAATGTACACGAGATGGATTGGATGGGTAAATCAGAATAGGAATGTTCACGAGATGGATTGGATGGGTGCATTAGAATAAGAATGTACACGAGATGGATTGGATGCGTGTATCAGAATAAGAATGTACACGAGATGGATTGGATGGGTGTATCAGAATAAGAATGTACACGAGATGGATTGGATGGGTGCATCAGAATAAGAATGTACACGAGATGGATTGGATGGGTGCATCAGAATAGGAATGTACACGAGATGGATTGGATGGGTGCATTAGAATAAGAATGTACACGAGATGGATTGGATGGGTGTATCAGAATAAGAATGTACACGAGATGGATTAGATGGGTGCATCAGAATAAGAATGTACACGACATGGATTGTTGGATGGGCGTATAATAACAAGATTGTAAACGAGATGGATTGGGGTGGAGTATAATAATAAGAATGTACATGACATGGATTGGATGGGCGTATGATAATAAGATTGTACACGAGATGGATTAGATGGGTGCATCGGAATAAGAATGTACACGAGATGGATTGGATGGGTGTATCAGAATAAGAATGTACACGATATGGATTGGTTGGGTGCATCAGAATAAGAATGTACACGAGATGGATTGGATGGGTGTATCAGAATAAGAATGTACACGAGATGGATTGGATGGGTGCATCAGAATAAGAATGTACACGAGATGGATTGGATGGGTGCATCAGAATAAGAATGTACACGAGATGGATTGGATGGGTAAATCAGAATAGGAATGTACACGAGATGGATTGGATGGGTGCATTAGAATAAGAATGTACACGAGATGGATTGGATGCGTGTATCAGAATAAGAATGTACACGAGATGGATTGGATGGGTGTATCAGAATAAGAATGTACACGAGATGGATTGGATGGGTGCATCAGAATAAGAATGTACACGAGATGGATTGGATGGGTGCATCAGAATAGGAATGTACACGAGATGGATTGGATGGGTGCATTAGAATAAGAATGTACACGAGATGGATTGGATGGGTGTATCAGAATAAGAATGTACACGAGATGGATTAGATGGGTGCATCAGAATAAGAATGTACACGACATGGATTGTTGGATGGGCGTATAATAACAAGATTGTAAACGAGATGGATTGGGGTGGAGTATAATAATAAGAATGTACATGACATGGATTGGATGGGCGTATGATAATAAGATTGTACACGAGATGGATTAGATGGGTGCATCGGAATAAGAATGTACACGAGATGGATTGAATGAATGTACAGGAATAAGAATGTACACGAGATGGATTGGATATCGGCAGATTTTGGGTCGTTTCCATTTTGTTTGTTTGTTTGTTTTTTTTCTTCTGGGGCCGCGCTATCCACCGAGATAAATGCTTTTCCAACGGATAAAACCTATACAAATTCTATACACTGGATAACTCTTATGCGGTGGATAACTTTATCCAGGCTTCGTACTACCGGCTCCTGCTGATTATAATACCTATATACTTATGCGCATGCTCGGTATACATTTGCAAATCTCACTTATGCCAAAAAAATGCCAACTGTCAAAATATTCTGAGGGTTAGGAAAACAAATCCTCCCGGCCAAGCTGAATCGTTTATACCTTGCATGTGGGTTTTTCAAAACACATCCCACATGGAAAGGAATAACCGTAGCGACAAAAGCATCAGCGAAACAAGCGACATACCGGGTGTGCTGTTCATAGCAAGGGGTTAATCATCTACGGTCTAGGGGCCGACTAACCTCTCCCTTAGGCTTCGGCCGAGCTTCCTGATCAGTCAGTAATGTCCTCCCGGGATAGCGGTGTTGGGGCCGAAATCTCCAGCGTAGCCGTAAGTCCATACGATGCTTCAGCAATCGATGTCTGGAAGTATGGTCCTGGTTCATCAATCAATAAAAACAAATTATTCCATAAACCTCAGCCATGAGGATAAAATATTAATCAGATCCATTTTGAGAAGGACAAGAGGAATCGTAAATACACCTACACTATTTTTTTTTCGGACAAAAGTTCACATTCTCGAGAATACCCGAGTATATTTTAGAGTATCCAATCATATTCTGGAGGATCCAATCATATTCTGGAGATTGTACACGAGATGGATTGAATGGGTGCATCACAGTAAGAATGTACACGAGATGGATTGGATGGGTGCATCACAGTAAGAATGTACACGAGATGGATTGGATGGGTGCATCAGAATAACAATGTACACGAGATGGATTGGATGGGTGCATCAGAATCACAATGTACACGAGATGGATTGGATTGGTGTATCAGAATAAGATTCTACACGAGATGGATTGGATGGGTGCATCAGAATAAGAACGTACACGAGATGGATTGTATGGGTGCATCACAGTAAGAATGTACACGAGATGGATTGGATGGGTGCATCACAGTAAGAATGTACTCGAGATGGATTGGATGGGTGCATCAGAATAAGAATGTACACGAGATGGGTTGGATGGGTGAATCAGAATAAGAATGTACACGAGATGGATTGGATGGGTGCATCAGAATAAGAATGTACACGAGATGGATTGGATGGGTGTATCAGAATAAGAATGTACACGAGATGGATTGGATGGGTGCATCACAGTAAGAATGTACACGAGATGGATTGGATGGGTGCATTAGAATAAGAATGTACACGAGATGGATTGGATGGGTGTATCAGAATAAGAATGTACACGAGATGGATTGGATGGGTGCATCAGAATAAGAATGTACACGAGATGGATTGGTTGGGTGCATCACAGTAAGAATGTACACGAGATTGATCGCTTCTTCTTCGATGAGCGCGCATCAATTAAAGTGGGTCCAGCTAGAACTAGTACCATGTCAAAGTCAGTAGGTTTTTTGTCACTTTTTAAGGCAAATTCCATTAAACCATGCCCCCAGACCCCCCTAAGGGCTCCCCCTTCGCCGGTCATTAACCTTACTCCCCTCTCATATCTTAACAGAAAGACAATATCGATTTACTTGTTTACAAGAGCAAGACCAAAGCTATTAAACAAATAAATGAAAAGCTGTCTCTAGGAAGAACACATAATACTCGGCATCACTGTAATTCTCATTCATGGTTAAAGGCAGATGTTGCTTGATACCAAACAAAAATGTGTTTACATACACTTATCATTTCTCGGATTAAAGTCTGATTGTTTTATCATCCAATAAGGAAAAGACTCCTGGCAAGTACAATCAGTTTCCTGAGCGCTTGAATGAGTCTTGGGGAAGGTCTGTTCTTCGTTTGCACATGACGTCATAGCCACCATGTTGGGGGGATTTACCTAAAATAAATTCAATCCATTCTTTTGTTATATCATTTTTATTATGGTGGCCATCAGATGGCTTTTGTTATTTTACTCCATTGGGAAGGATTTCAAACCAAGAATATCGGCTAGAACTAATTTTTTCATCAAAAACACATATTCAGTTGGATCCAAAATCATATTCTGGAGTATCCAAAATCATATTCTGGAGGATCCAAAATCATATTCTGGAGGATCCAAAACCATATTCTGGAGGATCCAAAATCATATTCTGGAGGATCCAAAATCATATTCTGGAGGATCCAAAATCATATTCTGGAGGATCCAAAATCATATTCTGGAGGATCCAAAATCATATTCTGGAGGATCCAAAATCATATTCTGGAGGATCCAAAATCATATTCTGGAGGATCCAAAATCATATTCTGGAGGATCCAAAATCATATTCTGGAGGATCCAAAATCATATTCTGGAGGATCCAAAATCATATTCTGGAGTATCCAAAATCATATTCTGGAGTATCCAAAACCATATTCTGGAGGATCCAAAATCATATTCTGGAGGATCCAAAATCATATTCTGGAGGATCCAAAACCATATTCTGGAGGATCCAAAATCATATTCTGGAGGATCCAAAACCATATTCTGGAGGATCCAAAATCATATTCTGGAGGATCCAAAATCATATTCTGGAGGATCCAAAATCATATTCTGGAGGATCCAAAATCATATTCTGGAGGATCCAAAATCATATTCTGGAGGATCCAAAATCATATTCTGGAGGATCCAAAATCATATTCTGGAGGATCCAAAATCATATTCTGGAGGATCCAAAATCATATTCTGGAGGATCCAAAATCATATTCTGGAGTATCCAAAATCATATTCTGGAGTATCCAAAATCATATTCTGGAGTATCCAAAATCATATTCACGAAATGGATTGGATGGGTGCATCAGAATAACAATGTACACGAGATGGATTGGATTGGTGTATCAGAATAAGATTGTACACGAGATGGATTGGATGGGTGCATCAGAATAAGAACGTACACGAGATGGATTGTATGGGTGCATCACAGTAAGAATGTACACGAGATGGATTGGATGGGTGCATCACAGTAAGAATGTACACGAGATGGATTGGATGGGTGCATCAGAATAAGAATGTACACGAGATGGGTTGGATGGGTGAATCAGAATAAGAATGTACACGAGATGGATTGGATGGGTGCATCAGAATAAGAATGTACACGAGATGGATTGGATGGGTGTATCAGAATAAGAATGTACACGAGATGGATTGGATGGGTGCATCACAGTAAGAATGTACACGAGATGGATTGGATGGGTGTATCAGAATAAGAATGTACACGAGATGGATTGGATGGGTGCATCAGAATAAGAATGTACACGAGATGGATTGGTTGGGTGCATCACAGTAAGAATGTACACGAGATTGATCGCTTTTTCTTCGATGAGCGCGCATCAATTAAAGTGGGTCCAGCTAGAACTAGTACCATGTCAAAGTCAGTAGGTTTTTTGTCACTTTTTAAGGCAAATTCCATTAAACCATGCCCCCAGACCCCCCTAAGGGCTCCCCCTTCGCCGGTCATTAACCTTACTCCCCTCTCATATCTTAACAGAAAGACAATATCGATTTACTTGTTTACAAGAGCAAGACCAAAGCTATTAAACAAATAAATGAAAAGCTGTCTCTAGGAAGAACACATAATACTCGGCATCACTGTAATTCTCATTCATGGTTAAAGGCAGATGTTGCTTGATACCAAACAAAAATGTGTTTACATACACTTATCATTTCTCGGATTAAAGTCTGATTGTTTTATCATCCAATAAGGAAAAGACTCCTGGCAAGTACAATCAGTTTCCTGAGCGCTTGAATGAGTCTTGGGGAAGGTCTGTTCTTCGTTTGCACATGACGTCATAGCCACCGTGTTGGGGGGATTTACCTAAAATAAATTCAATCCATTCTTTTGTTATATCATTTTTATTATGGTGGCCATCAGATGTCTTTTGTTATTTTACTCCATTGGGAAGGATTTCAAACCAAGAATATCGGCTAGAACTAATTTTTTCATCAAAAACACATATTCAGTTGGATCCAAAATCATATTCTGGAGGATCCAAAATCATATTCTGGAGGATCCAAAATCATATTCTGGAGGATCCAAAATCATATTCTGGAGGATCCAAAACCACATTCTGGAGGATCCAAAATCATATTCTGGAGGATCCAAAACCATATTCTGGAGGATCCAAAATCATATTCTGGAGGATCCAAAATCATATTCTGGAGGATCCAAAATCATATTCTGGAGGATCCAAAATCATATTCTGGAGTATCCAAAATCATATTCTGGAGTATCCAAAACCATATTCTGGAGGATCCAAAATCATATTCTGGAGGATCCAAAATCATATTCTGGAGGATCCAAAACCATATTCTGGAGGATCCAAAATCATATTCTGGAGGATCCAATCATATATTCTGGAGTATCCAAAATCATATTCTGGAGGATCCAATCATATTATGGAGTATCCAAAATCATATTTGGAGGATCCAATCATATTCTGCAGGATCCAAAATCATATTCTGAAGGATCCAATCATATTCTGCACGATCCAAAATCATATTCTAGAGGATCCAAAATCATATTCTGGAGGATCCAATCATATTCTGGAGGATCCAAAATCATATTCTGGAGGATCCAATCATATTCTGGAGTATCCAAAATCATATTCTGGAGGATCCGATCATATTCTGGAGTATCCAAAATCATATTCTGGAGGATCCGATCATATTCTGGAGTATCCAAAATCATATTCTGGAGGATCCAATCATATAATGGAGTATCCAAAATCATATTCTGGAGGATCCAATCATATAATGGAGTATCCAAAATCATATTCTGGAGGATCCAATCATATTCTGGAGGATCCAAAATCGTATTCTGGAGGATCCAATCATATTCTGGGGGATCCAACTTCATATTCTGGAGGATCCAAAATCATATTCTGGAGGATCCAATCATACTCTGGAGGATCCAAAATCATATACTGGAGGATCCGATCATATTCTGGAGTATCCAAAATCATATTCTGGAGGATCCGATCATATAATGGAAAATCCAAAATCATATTCTGGAGGATCCAATCATATTCTGGAGGATCCAAAATCATATTCTGGAGGATCCAATCATATTCTGGAGGATCCAAAATCATATTATGGAGGATCCAATCATATTCTGGGGGATCCAACTTCATATTCTGGAGGATCCAAAATCATATTCTGGAGGATCCAATCATATTCTGGAGTATCCAAAATCATATTCTGGAGGATCCAAAATCATATTCTGGAGAATCCAAAATCATATTCTGGAGTATCCAAAATCATATTCTGGAGTATCCAAAATCATATTCTGGAGTATCCAAAATCATATTCTGGAGTATCCAAAATCATATTCTGGAGTATCCAAAATCATATTCTGGAGTATCCAAAATCATATTCTGGAGTATCCAAAATCATATTCTGGAGTATCAAAAATCATATTCTGGAGTATCCAAAATCATATTCTGGAGTATCCAAAATCATATTCTGGAGTATCCAAAATCATATTCTGGAGTATCCAAAATCATATTCACGAAATGGATTGGATGGGTGCATCAGAATAACAATGTACACGAGATGGATTGGATGGGTGCATCAGAGTAACAATGTACACGAAATGGATTCGATGGGTGCATGAGAATAAGAATGTACACGAAATGGATTGGATGGGTGCATCAGAATAAGAATATACGCGAGATCGATTGGATGGGTGCATCAGAATAAGAATATACGCGACATTGATTGGATGGGTGCATCAGAATAAGAATATACGCGAGATGGATTGGATGGGTGCATCAGAATAAGAATGTACACGAGATGGATTGGATGGGTGTATCAGAATAAGAATGTACACGAGATGGATTGGTTGGGTGCATCAGAATAACAATGTACACGAGATGGATTGGATGGGTGTATCAGAATAAGAATGTACACGAGATGGATTGGATGGGTGCATCAGAATAAGAATGTACACGAGATGGATTGGATGGGTGCATCAGAATAAGAATGTACACGAGATGGATTGGATGGGTGCATCGGAATAAGAATGTACACGAGATGGATTGAATGAATGTACAGGAATAAGAATGTACACGAGATGGATTGGATATCGGCAGATTTTGGGTCGTTTCCATTTTGTTTGTTTGTTTGTTTTTTTTCTTCTGGGGCCGCGCTATCCACCGAGATAAATGCTTTTCCAACGGATAAAACCTATACAAATTCTATACACTAGATAACTCTTATGCGGTGGATAACTTTATCCAGGCTTCGTACAACCGGCTCCTGCTGATTATAATACCTATATACTTATGCGCATGCTCGGTATACATTTGCAAATCTCACTTATGCCAAAAAAATGCCAACTGTCAAAATATTCTGAGGGTTAGGAAAACAAATCCTCCCGGCCAAGCTGAATCGTTTATACCTTGCATGTGGGTTTTTCAAAACACATCCCACATGGAAAGGAATAACCGTAGCGACAAAAGCATCAGCGAAACAAGCGACATACCGGGTGTGCTGTTCATAGCAAGGGGTTAATCATCTACGGTCTAGGGGCCGACTAACCTCTCCCTTAGGCTTCGGCCGAGCTTCCTGATCAGTCAGTAATGTCCTCCCGGGATAGCGGTGTTGGGGCCGAAATCTCCAGCGTAGCCGTAAGTCCATACGATGCTTCAGCACTCGATGTCTGGAAGTATGGTCCTGGTTCATCAATCAATAAAAACAAATTAATTCCATAAACCTCAGCCATGAGGATAAAATATTAATCAGATCCATTTTGAGAAGGACAAGAGGAATCGTAAATACACCTACACTATTTTTTTTTCGGACAAAAGTTCACATTCTCGAGAATACCCGAGTATATTTTAGAGTATCCAATCATATTCTGGAGGATCCAATCATATTCTGGAGATTGTACACGAGATGGATTGAATGGGTGCGTCACAGTAAGAATGTACACGAGATGGATTGGATGGGTGCATCAGAATAACAATGTACACGAGATGGATTGGATGGGTGCATCAGAATCACAATGTACACGAGATGGATTGGATTGGTGTATCAGAATAAGATTGTACACGAGATGGATTGGATGGGTGCATCAGAATAAGAACGTACACGAGATGGATTGTATGGGTGCATCACAGTAAGAATGTACACGAGATGGATTGGATGGGTGCATCACAGTAAGAATGTACACGAGATGGATTGGATGGGTGCATCAGAATAAGAATGTACACGAGATGGATTGGATGGGTGAATCAGAATAAGAATGTACACGAGATGGATTGGATGGGTGCATCAGAATAAGAATGTACACGAGATGGATTGGATGGGTGTATCAGAATAAGAATGTACACGAGATGGATTGGATGGGTGCATCACAGTAAGAATGTACACGAGATGGATTGGATGGGTGTATCAGAATAAGAATGTACACGAGATGGATTGGATGGGTGCATCAGAATAAGAATGTACACGAGATGGATTGGTTGGGTGCATCACAGTAAGAATGTACACGAGATTGATCGCTTTTTCTTCGATGAGCGCGCATCAATTAAAGTGGGTCCAGCTAGAACTAGTACCATGTCAAAGTCAGTAGGTTTTTTGTCACTTTTTAAGGCAAATTCCATTAAACCATGCCCCCAGACCCCCCTAAGGGCTCCCCCTTCGCCGGTCATTAACCTTACTCCCCTCTCATATCTTAACAGAAAGACAATATCGATTTACTTGTTTACAAGAGCAAGACCAAAGCTATTAAACAAATAAATGAAAAGCTGTCTCTAGGAAGAACACATAATACTCGGCATCACTGTAATTCTCATTCATGGTTAAAGGCAGATGTTGCTTGATACCAAACAAAAATGTGTTTACATACACTTATCATTTCTCGGATTAAAGTCTGATTGTTTTATCATCCAATAAGGAAAAGACTCCTGGCAAGTACAATCAGTTTCCTGAGCGCTTGAATGAGTCTTGGGGAAGGTCTGTTCTTCGTTTGCACATGACGTCATAGCCACCGTGTTGGGGGGATTTACCTAAAATAAATTCAATCCATTCTTTTGTTATATCATTTTTATTATGGTGGCCATCAGATGTCTTTTGTTATTTTACTCCATTGGGAAGGATTTCAAACCAAGAATATCGGCTAGAACTAATTTTTTCATCAAAAACACATATTCAGTTGGATCCAAAATCATATTCTGGAGGATCCAAAATCATATTCTGGAGGATCCAAAATCATATTCTGGAGGATCCAAAATCATATTCTGGAGGATCCAAAACCACATTCTGGAGGATCCAAAATCATATTCTGGAGGATCCAAAACCATATTCTGGAGGATCCAAAATCATATTCTGGAGGATCCAAAATCATATTCTGGAGGATCCAAAATCATATTCTGGAGGATCCAAAACCACATTCTGGAGGATCCAAAATCATATTCTGGAGGATCCAAAACCATATTCTGGAGGATCCAAAATCATATTCTGGAGGATCCAAAATCATATTCTGGAGGATCCAAAATCATATTCTGGAGGATCCAAAATCATATTCTGGAGTATCCAAAATCATATTCTGGAGTATCCAAAACCATATTCTGGAGGATCCAAAATCATATTCTGGAGGATCCAAAATCATATTCTGGAGGATCCAAAACCATATTCTGGAGGATCCAAAATCATATTCTGGAGTATCCAAAATCATATTCTGGAGTATCCAAAATCATATTCTGGAGGATCCAAAATCATATTCTGGAGGATCCAAAATCATATTCTGGAGTATCCAAAATCATATTCTGGAGGATCCAAAATCATATTCTGGAGTATCCAAAATCATATTCTGGAGGATCCAAAATCATATTCTGGAGTATCCAAAATCATATTCTGGAGTATCCAAAACCATATTCTGGAGGATCCAAAATCATATTCTGGAGGATCCAAAATCATATTCTGGAGGATCCAAAATCATATTCTGGAGGATCCAAAATCATATTCTGGAGGATCCAAAACCATATTCTGGAGGATCCAAAATCATATTCTGGAGTATCCAAAATCATATTCTGGAGGATCCAAAATCATATTCTGGAGGATCCAAAATCATATTCTGGAGGATCCAAAATCATATTCTGGAGGATCCAAAATCATATTCTGGAGGATCCAAAATCATATTCTGGAGGATCCACAATCATATTCTGGAGTATCCAAAATCATATTCTGGAGTATCCAAAATCATATTCTGGAGTATCCAAAATCATATTCTGGAGTATCCAAAATCATATTCTGGAGTATCCAAAATCATATTTTGGAGTATCCAAAATCATATTCACGAAATGGATTGGATGGGTGCATCAGAATAACAATTTACACGAGATGGATTGGATGGGTGCATCAGAATAACAATGTACACGAAATGGATTCGATGGGTGCATGAGAATAAGAATGTACACGAAATGGATTGGATGGGTGCATCAGAATAAGAATATACTCGAGATCGATTGGATGGGTGCATCAGAATAAGAATGTACACGAGATGGATTGGATGGGTGTATCAGAATAAGAATGTACACGAGATGGATTGGATGGGTGCATCAGAATAAGAATGTACACGAGATGGATTGGATGGGTGCATCAGAATAAGAAGGTACACGAGATGGATTGGATGGGTGCATCAGAATAGGAATGTACACGAGATGGATTGGATGGGTGCATCAGAATAAGAATGTACACGAGATGGATTGGATGGGTGCATCAGAATAGGAATGTACACGAGATGGATTGGATGGGTGCATTAGAATAAGAATGTACACGAGATGGATTGGATGGGAGTATCAGAATAAGAATGTACACGAGATGGATTAGATGGGTGCATCAGAATAAGAATGTACACGACATGGATTGTTGGATGGGCGTATAATAACAAGATTGTAAACGAGATGGATTGGGGTGGAGTATAATAATAAGAATGTACATGACATGGATTGGATGGGCGTATGATAATAAGATTGTACACGAGATGGATTAGATGGGTGCATCGGAATAAGAATGTACACGAGATGGATTGAATGAATGTACAGGAATAAGAATGTACACGAGATGGATTGGATATCGGCAGATTTTGGGTCGTTTCCATTTTGTTTGTTTGTTTGTTTTTTTCTTCTGTGGCCGCGCTATCCACCGAGATAAATGCTTTTCCAACGGATAAAACCTATACAAATTCTATACACTAGATAACTCTTATGCGGTGGATAACTTTATCCAGGCTTCGTACAACCGGCTCCTGCTGATTATAATACCTATATACTTATGCGCATGCTCGGTATACATTTGCAAATCTCACTTATGCCAAAAAAATGCCAACTGTCAAAATATTCTGAGGGTTAGGAAAACAAATCCTCCCGGCCAAGCTGAATCGTTTATACCTTGCATGTGGGTTTTTCAAAACACATCCCACATGGAAAGGAATAACCGTAGCGACAAAAGCATCAGCGAAACAAGCGACATACCGGGTGTGCTGTTCATAGCAAGGGGTTAATCATCTACGGTCTAGGGGCCGACTAACCTCTCCCTTAGGCTTCGGCCGAGCTTCCTGATCAGTCAGTAATGTCCTCCCGGGATAGCGGTGTTGGGGCCGAAATCTCCAGCGTAGCCGTAAGTCCATACGATGCTTCAGCAATCGATGTCTGGAAGTATGGTCCTGGTTCATCAATCAATAAAAACAAATTAATTCCATAAACCTCAGCCATGAGGATAAAATATTAATCAGATCCATTTTGAGAAGGACAAGGGGAATCGTAAATACACCTACACTATTTTTTTTTCGGACAAAAGTTCACATTCTCGAGAATACCCGAGTATATTTTAGAGTATCCAATCATATTCTGGAGGATCCAATCATATTCTGGAGATGGATGGGTGCATCAGAATCACAATGTACACGAGATGGATTGGATTGGTGTATCAGAATAAGATTGTACACGAGATGGATTGGATGGGTGCATCAGAATAAGAACGTACACGAGATGGATTGTATGGGTGCATCACAGTAAGAATGTACACGAGATGGATTGGATGGGTGCATCACAGTAAGAATGTACTCGAGATGGATTGGATGGGTGCATCAGAATAAGAATGTACACGAGATGGGTTGGATGGGTGAATCAGAATAAGAATGTACACGAGATGGATTGGATGGGTGCATCAGAATAAGAATGTACACGAGATGGATTGGATGGGTGTATCAGAATAAGAATGTACACGAGATGGATTGGATGGGTGCATCACAGTAAGAATGTACACGAGATGGATTGGATGGGTGTATCAGAATAAGAATGTACACGAGATGGATTGGATGGGTGCATCAGAATAAGAATGTACACGAGATGGATTGGTTGGGTGCATTAGAATAAGAAAGTACACGAGATGGATTGGATGGGTGTATCAGAATAAGAATGTACACGAGATGGATTGGATGGGTGCATCAGAATAAGAATGTACACGAGATGGGTTGGATGGGTGAATCAGAATAAGAATGTACACGAGATGGATTGGATGGGTGCATCAGAATAAGAATGTACACGAGATGGGTTGGATGGGTGAATCAGAATAAGAATGTACACGAGATAGATTGGATGGGTGCATCAGAATAAGGATGTACACGAGATGGATTGGATGGGTGTATCAGAATAAGAATGTACACGAGATGGATTGGATGGGTGCATCACAGTAAGAATGTACACGAGATGGATTGGATGGGTGCATTAGAATAAGAATGTACACGAGATGGATTGGATGGGTGTATCAGAATAAGAATGTACACGAGATGGATTGGATGGGTGCATCAGAATAAGAATGTACACGAGATGGATTGGATGGGTGTATCAGAATAAGAATGTACACGAGATGGATTGGATGGGTGCATCACAGTAAGAATGTACACGAGATGGATTGGATGGGTGCATTAGAATAAGAATGTACACGAGATGGATTGGATGGGTGTATCAGAATAAGAATGTACACGAGATGGATTGGATGGGTGCATCAGAATAGGAATGTACACGAGATGGATTGGATGGGTGCATCAGAATAAGAATGTACACGAGATGGATTGGATGGGTGCATCAGAATAGGAATGTACACGAGATGGATTGGATGGGTGCATTAGAATAAGAATGTACACGAGATGGATTGGATGGGAGTATCAGAATAAGAATGTACACGAGATGGATTAGATGGGTGCATCAGAATAAGAATGTACACGACATGGATTGTTGGATGGGCGTATAATAACAAGATTGTAAACGAGATGGATTGGGGTGGAGTATAATAATAAGAATGTACATGACATGGATTGGATGGGCGTATGATAATAAGATTGTACACGAGATGGATTAGATGGGTGCATCGGAATAAGAATGTACACGAGATGGATTGAATGAATGTACAGGAATAAGAATGTACACGAGATGGATTGGATATCGGCAGATTTTGGGTCGTTTCCATTTTGTTTGTTTGTTTGTTTTTTTTCTTCTGGGGCCGCGCTATCCACCGAGATAAATGCTTTTCCAACGGATAAAACCTATACAAATTCTATACACTAGATAACTCTTATGCGGTGGATAACTTTATCCAGGCTTCGTACAACCGGCTCCTGCTGATTATAATACCTATATACTTATGCGCATGCTCGGTATACATTTGCAAATCTCACTTATGCCAAAAAAATGCCAACTGTCAAAATATTCTGAGGGTTAGGAAAACAAATCCTCCCGGCCAAGCTGAATCGTTTATACCTTGCATGTGGGTTTTTCAAAACACATCCCACATGGAAAGGAATAACCGTAGCGACAAAAGCATCAGCGAAACAAGCGACATACCGGGTGTGCTGTTCATAGCAAGGGGTTAATCATCTACGGTCTAGGGGCCGACTAACCTCTCCCTTAGGCTTCGGCCGAGCTTCCTGATCAGTCAGTAATGTCCTCCCGGGATAGCGGTGTTGGGGCCGAAATCTCCAGCGTAGCCGTAAGTCCATACGATGCTTCAGCAATCGATGTCTGGAAGTATGGTCCTGGTTCATCAATCAATAAAAACAAATTAATTCCATAAACCTCAGCCATGAGGATAAAATATTAATCAGATCCATTTTGAGAAGGACAAGAGGAATCTTAAATACACCTACACTATTTTTTTTTCGGACAAAAGTTCACATTCTCGAGAATACCCGAGTATATTTTAGAGTATCCAATCATATTCTGGAGGATCCAATCATATTCTGGAGATGGATGGGTGCATCAGAATCACAATGTACACGAGATGGATTGGATTGGTGTATCAGAATAAGATTGTACACGAGATGGATTGGATGGGTGCATCAGAATAAGAACGTACACGAGATGGATTGTATGGGTGCATCACAGTAAGAATGTACACGAGATGGATTGGATGGGTGCATCACAGTAAGAATGTACTCGAGATGGATTGGATGGGTGCATCAGAATAAGAATGTACACGAGATGGGTTGGATGGGTGAATCAGAATAAGAATGTACACGAGATGGATTGGATGGGTGCACCAGAATAAGAATGTACACGAGATGGATTGGATGGGTGTATCAGAATAAGAATGTACACGAGATGGATTGGATGGGTGCATCACAGTAAGAATGTACACGAGATGGATTGGATGGGTGTATCAGAATAAGAATGTACACGAGATGGATTGGATGGGTGCATCAGAATAAGAATGTACACGAGATGGATTGGTTGGGTGCATTAGAATAAGAATGTACACGAGATGGATTGGATGGGTGTATCAGAATAAGAATGTACACGAGATGGATTGGATGGGTGCATCAGAATAAGAATGTACACGAGATGGGTTGGATGGGTGAATCAGAATAAGAATGTACACGAGATGGATTGGATGGGTGCATCAGAATAAGAATGTACACGAGATGGGTTGGATGGGTGAATCAGAATAAGAATGTACACGAGATGGATTGGATGGGTGCATCAGAATAAGAATGTACACGAGATGGATTGGATGGGTGTATCAGAATAAGAATGTACACGAGATGGATTGGATGGGTGCATCACAGTAAGAATGTACACGAGATGGATTGGATGGGTGCATTAGAATAAGAATGTACACGAGATGGATTGGATGGGTGTATCAGAATAAGAATGTACACGAGATGGATTGGATGGGTGCATCAGAATAAGAATGTACACGAGATGGATTGGATGGGTGTATCAGAATAAGAATGTACACGAGATGGATTGGATGGGTGCATCACAGTAAGAATGTACACGAGATGGATTGGATGGGTGCATTAGAATAAGAATGTACACGAGATGGATTGGATGGGTGTATCAGAATAAGAATGTACACGAGATGGATTGGATGGGTGCATCAGAATAAGAATGTACACGAGATGGATTGGTTGGGTGCATCACAGTAAGAATGTACACGAGATTGATCGCTTCTTCTTCGATGAGCGCGCATCAATTAAAGTGGGTCCAGCTAGAACTAGTACCATGTCAAAGTCAGTAGGTTTTTTGTCACTTTTTAAGGCAAATTCCATTAAACCATGCCCCCAGACCCCCCTAAGGGCTCCCCCTTCGCCGGTCATTAACCTTACTCCCCTCTCATATCTTAACAGAAAGACAATATCGATTTACTTGTTTACAAGAGCAAGACCAAAGCTATTAAACAAATAAATGAAAAGCTGTCTCTAGGAAGAACACATAATACTCGGCATCACTGTAATTCTCATTCATGGTTAAAGGCAGATGTTGCTTGATACCAAACAAAAATGTGTTTACATACACTTATCATTTCTCGGATTAAAGTCTGATTGTTTTATCATCCAATAAGGAAAAGACTCCTGGCAAGTACAATCAGTTTCCTGAGCGCTTGAATGAGTCTTGGGGAAGGTCTGTTCTTCGTTTGCACATGACGTCATAGCCACCGTGTTGGGGGGATTTACCTAAAATAAATTCAATCCATTCTTTTGTTATATCATTTTTATTATGGTGGCCATCAGATGTCTTTTGTTATTTTACTCCATTGGGAAGGATTTCAAACCAAGAATATCGGCTAGAACTAATTTTTTCATCAAAAACACATATTCAGTTGGATCCAAAATCATATTCTGGAGTATCCAAAATCATATTCTGGAGGATCCAAAATCATATTCTGGAGGATCCAAAATCATATTCTGGAGGATCCAAAATCATATTCTGGAGGATCCAAAATCATATTCTGGAGGATCCAAAATCATATTCTGGAGGATCCAAAATCATATTCTGGAGGATCCAAAATCATATTCTGGAGGATCCAAAATCATATTCTGGAGGATCCAAAATCATATTCTGGAGGATCCAAAATCATATTCTGGAGGATCCAAAATCATATTCTGGAGTATCCAAAACCATATTCTGGAGGATCCAAAATCATATTCTGGAGGATCCAAAATCATATTCTGGAGGATCCAAAATCATATTCTGGAGGATCCAAAACCATATTCTGGAGGATCCAAAATCATATTCTGGAGGATCCAAAATCATATTCTGGAGGATCCAAAATCATATTCTGGAGGATCCAAAATCATATTCTGGAGTATCCAAAATCATATTCTGGAGGATCCAAAATCATATTCTGGAGTATCCAAAATCATATTCTGGAGTATCCAAAACCATATTCTGGAGGATCCAAAATCATATTCTGGAGGATCCAAAATCATATTCTGGAGGATCCAAAATCATATTCTGGAGGATCCAAAATCATATTCTGGAGGATCCAAAATCATATTCTGGAGGATCCAAAATCATATTCTGGAGGATCCAAAATCATATTCTGGAGGATCCAAAATCATATTCTGGAGGATCCAAAATCATATTCTGGAGGATCCAAAACCATATTCTGGAGGATCCAAAATCATATTCTGGAGGATCCAAAACCATATTCTGGAGGATCCAAAATCATATTCTGGAGGATCCAAAACCATATTCTGGAGGATCCAAAATCATATTCTGGAGGATCCAAAATCATATTCTGGAGGATCCAAAATCATATTCTGGAGGATCCAAAATCATATTCTGGAGGATCCAAAACCATATTCTGGAGGATCCAAAATCATATTCTGGAGGATCCACAACCATATTCTGGAGGATCCAAAATCATATTCTGGAGGATCCAAAATCATATTCTGGAGGATCCAAAATCATATTCTGGAGGATCCAAAATCATATTCTGGAGGATCCAAAATCATATTCTGGAGGATCCAAAACCATATTCTGGAGGATCCAAAACCATATTCTGGAGGATCCAAAACCATATTCTGGAGGATCCAAAATCATATTCTGGAGGATCCAAAATCATATTCTGGAGGATCCAAAATCATATTCTGGAGGATCCAAAATCATATTCTGGAGGATCCAAAATCATATTCTGGAGGATCCAAAATCATATTCTGGAGGATCCAAAATCATATTCTGGAGGATCCAAAATCATATTCTGGAGGATCCAAAATCATATTCTGGAGGATCCAAAATCATATTCTGGAGGATCCAAAACCATATTCTGGAGGATCCAAAATCATATTCTGGAGGATCCACAACCATATTCTGGAGGATCCAAAATCATATTCTGGAGGATCCAAAATCATATTCTGGAGGATCCAAAATCATATTCTGGAGGATCCAAAATCATATTCTGGAGGATCCAAAATCATATTCTGGAGGATCCAAAATCATATTCTGGAGGATCCAAAATCATATTCTGGAGGATCCAAAATCATATTCTGGAGGATCCAAAATCATATTCTGGAGGATCCAAAATCATATTCTGGAGGATCCAAAATCATATTCTGGAGGATCCAAAATCATATTCTGGAGGATCCAAAATCATATTCTGGAGGATCCAAAATCATATTCTGGAGGATCCAAAATCATATTCTGGAGGATCCAAAATCATATTCTGGAGGATCCAAAATCATATTCTGGAGGATCCAAAATCATATTCTGGAGGATCCAAAATCATATTCTGGAGGATCCAAAACCATATTCTGGAGGATCCAAAATCATATTCTGGAGGATCCACAACCATATTCTGGAGGATCCAAAATCATATTCTGGAGGATCCAAAATCATATTCTGGAGGATCCAAAATCATATTCTGGAGGATCCAAAATCATATTCTGGAGGATCCAAAATCATATTCTGGAGGATCCAAAATCATATTCTGGAGGATCCAAAATCATATTCTGGAGGATCCAAAATCATATTCTGGAGGATCCAAAATCATATTCTGGAGGATCCAAAATCATATTCTGGAGGATCCAAAATCATATTCTGGAGGATCCAAAATCATATTCTGGAGGATCCAAAATCATATTCTGGAGGATCCAAAACCATATTCTGGAGGATCCAAAATCATATTCTGGAGGATCCAAAATCATATTCTGGAGGATCCAAAATCATATTCTGGAGGATCCAAAATCATATTCTGGAGGATCCAAAACCATATTCTGGAGGATCCAAAATCATATTCTGGAGGATCCACAACCATATTCTGGAGGATCCAAAATCATATTCTGGAGGATCCAAAATCATATTCTGGAGGATCCAAAATCATATTCTGGAGGATCCAAAATCATATTCTGGAGGATCCAAAATCATATTCTGGAGGATCCAAAATCATATTCTGGAGGATCCAAAATCATATTCTGGAGGATCCAAAATCATATTCTGGAGGATCCAAAATCATATTCTGGAGGATCCAAAATCATATTCTGGAGGATCCAAAATCATATTCTGGAGGATCCAAAATCATATTCTGGAGGATCCAAAATCATATTCTGGAGGATCCAAAATCATATTCTGGAGGATCCAAAATCATATTCTGGAGGATCCAAAATCATATTCTGGAGGATCCAAAATCATATTCTGGAGGATCCAAAATCATATTCTGGAGGATCCAAAATCATATTCTGGAGGATCCAAAACCATATTCTGGAGGATCCAAAACCATATTCTGGAGGATCCAAAACCATATTCTGGAGGATCCAAAACCATATTCTGGAGGATCCAAAATCATATTCTGGAGGATCCAAAATCATATTCTGGAGGATCCAAAATCATATTCTGGAGGATCCAAAATCATATTCTGGAGGATCCAAAATCATATTCTGGAGGATCCAAAATCATATTCTGGAGGATCCAAAATCATATTCTGGAGGATCCAAAATCATATTCTGGAGGATCCAAAATCATATTCTGGAGGATCCAAAACCATATTCTGGAGGATCCAAAACCATATTCTGGAGGATCCACAATCATATTCTGGAGGATCCAAAATCATATTCTGGAGGATCCAAAATCATATTCTGGAGGATCCAAAATCATATTCTGGAGGATCCAAAATCATATTCTGGAGGATCCAAAATCATATTCTGGAGGATCCAAAATCATATTCTGGAGGATCCAAAATCATATTCTGGAGGATCCAAAATCATATTCTGGAGGATCCAAAACCATATTCTGGAGGATCCAAAACCATATTCTGGAGGATCCAAAATCATATTCTGGAGGATCAAAAATCATATTCTGGAGGATCCAAAATCATATTCTGGAGGATCCAAAATCATATTCTGGAGGATCCAAAATCATATTCTGGAGGATCCAAAATCATATTCTGGAGGATCCAAAATCATATTCTGGAGGATCCAAAACCATATTCTGGAGGATCCAAAATCATATTCTGGAGGATCCACAACCATATTCTGGAGGATCCAAAATCATATTCTGGAGGATCCAAAATCATATTCTGGACGATCCAAAATCATATTCTGGAGGATCCAAAATCATATTCTGGAGGATCCAAAATCATATTCTGGAGGATCCAAAATCATATTCTGGAGGATCCAAAATCATATTCTGGAGGATCCAAAATCATATTCTGGAGGATCCAAAATCATATTCTGGAGGATCCAAAATCATATTCTGGAGGATCCAAAATCATATTCTGGAGGATCCAAAATCATATTCTGGAGGATCCAAAATCATATTCTGGAGGATCCAAAACCATATTCTGGAGGATCCAAAATCATATTCTGGAGGATCCAAAATCATATTCTGGAGGATCCAAAATCATATTCTGGAGGATCCAAAATCATATTCTGGAGGATCCAAAATCATATTCTGGAGGATCCAAAATCATATTCTGGAGGATCCAAAATCATATTCTGGAGGATCCAAAATCATATTCTGGAGGATCCAAAATCATATTCTGGAGGATCCAAAATCATATTCTGGAGGATCCAAAACCATATTCTGGAGGATCCAAAATCATATTCTGGAGGATCCAAAATCATATTCTGGAGGATCCAAAATCATATTCTGGAGGATCCAAAATCATATTCTGGAGGATCCAAAATCATATTCTGGAGGATCCAAAATCATATTCTGGAGGATCCAAAATCATATTCTGGAGTATCCAAAACCATATTCTGGAGGATCCAAAATCATATTCTGGAGGATCCAAAATCATATTCTGGAGGATCCAAAATCATATTCTGGAGGATCCAAAATCATATTCTGGAGTATCCAAAATCATATTCTGGAGGATCCAATCATATTTTGGAGTATCCAAAACCATATTCTGGAGGATCCAAAATCATATTCTGGAGGATCCAAAATCATATTCTGGAGGATCCAAAACCATATTCTGGAGGATCCAAAATCATATTCTGGAGGATCCAAAACCATATTCTGGAGGATTCAATCATATTCTGGAGTATCCAAAATTATATTCTGGAGGATCCAAAATCATATTCTGGAGGATCCGAATTTAGAATATTCAATCACATTCTGGAATATCCGACAATATTTCGGAGCATCAAAAACGATAATTCTTTAGTATCCGATAATTATACGCCAGATGGATTGGATGGGTGCATCAGAATAAGAATGTACACGACATGGATTGGATGGGCGTATAATAATAATAATAATAATAATAATAATACTTTATTTATACTGCGCACATTATCCTAAAGTTCTAAGGCGCCTTACAATAATAATAAAATATAATATAATATATACAAATTTATACTAATAAAAAACGATATTTAAAAAAAATATATATATATATAACCTAAATTAAAAATATAAAAATTTATAAATATACGAATAAACGAAAAGAATTAAATGACTTAGAAAGCTTGTTTAAAAAGATACGTCTTAAGGTTAGATTTAAAAGAGCTGATAGTAGAGCAAAGTTTAATGTTAAGTGGAAGATTATTCCATAATTTAGGAGCACAATTGGAAAACGCCCTATCTCCGTATAACAAGATTGTAAACGAGATGGATTGGATGGGTGTATCAGAATAAGAATGTACACCAGATGGATTGGATGGGCGTATGATAATAAAATTGTACACGAGATGGAGTAGATGGGTGCATCAGAATAAGAATGTACACGAGATGGATTAGATGGGTGCATCAGAATAAGAATGTACACCAGATGGATTGGATGGGCGTATGATAATAAAATTGTACACGAGATGGATTAGATGGGTGCATCAGAATAAGAATGTACACGACATGGATTGGATGGGTGCATCAGAATAAGAACGTACACGACATGGATTGGAAGGGCGTATAATAACAAGATTGTAAACGAGATGGATTGGGTGTGAGTATAATAATAAGAATGTAAACGACATGGATTGGATGGGCGTATGATAATAAAATTGTACACGAGATGGATTAGATGGGTGCATCAGAATAAGAATGTACACCAGATGGATTGGATGGGCGTATGATAATAAAACTGTACACAAGATGGATTAGATGGGTGCATCAGAATAAGAATGTACACCAGATGGATTGGATGGACGTATCAGAATAAGAATGTACACGAGATGGATTGAATTGGATAGGTGCATCAGAATAAGAATGTACACGAGATGGATTGGATGGGTACATCAGAATAAGAATGGTACACGACATGGATTGGATGGGTGCATCAGAATAAGAATGTACACGAGATGGATTGGATGGGTGCATCAGAATAAGAATGTACACGAGATGGATTGGATGGGTGTATCAGAATAAGAATGTACACGAGATGGATTGGATGGGTGTATCAGAATAAGAATGTACACGAGATGGATTGAATGAATGTACAGGAATAAGAATGTACACGAGATGGATTGAATGAATGTACAGGAATATAAAAATGTATACGAGATGGATTGGATAACGGCAGATTTTGGGTCGTTTCCATTTTGTTTGTTTGTTTGTTTCTTCTTTCTTCTAGGGCCGCGCTATCCACCGAGATAAATCCTTATCCAACGGATAAAACCTATACAAATTATATACACTAGATAACTCTTATGCGGTGGATAACTTTATCCAGGCTTCGTACAACCGGCTCCTGCTGATTATAATACCTATATACTTATGCGCATGCTCGGTATACATTTGCAAATTTCACTTATGCCAAAAAAATGCCAACTGTCAAAATATTCTGAGGGTTAGGAAAACAAATCCTCCCGGCCAAGCTGAATCGTTTATACCTTGCATGTGGGTTTTTCAAAACACATCCCACATGGAAAGAAATAACCGTAGCGACAAAAGCATCAGCGAAACAAGCGACATACCGGGTGTGCTGTTCATAGCAAGAGGTTAATCATCTACGGTCTAGGGGCCGACTAACCTCTCCCTTAGGCTTAGGCCGAGCTTCCTGATCAGTCAGTAATGTCCTCCCGGGATAGCGGTGTTGGGGCCGAAATCTCCAGCGTAGCCGTAAGTCCATACGATGCTTCAGCAATCGATGTCTGGAAGTATGGTCCTGGTTGATCAATAAAAACAAATTAATTCCATAAACCTCAGCCATGAGGATAACATATTAATCACATCCATTTTGAGAAGGACAAGAGGAATCGTAAATACACCTTTAACAAGACATAGAACTATTTTTTTTTTCGAACAAAAGTTCACATTCTCGAGAATACCCGAGTATATTTTAGAGTATCCAATCACATCCTGGAGAATCCGATCCGAAGTACTCATTCACATGTACATGAAGGATAGTGGTAATATATCTATTATATGATTAGGTCAATCTGAAGGATGGTACAATTCAATCCATCAAACTGACCTTCTTTGTTTATATATATTATAAAAATATCCCATGATATTCTGGAGTATCCGAACATGCATATTTTTGAGTATCCAATCACATTTTAGAGAACCCGATCATATTTTGCAAAATCATCATTTGAGTATCGAAAATCATATTCTGGAGTATCCGATCATATTCTGGAGTATCCGATCATATTCTGGAGTATCGTTTGCACATGACGTTATAGCCACCGTGTTGGGGGGATTAACCTAAAAAAATTCAATCCATTCTTTTGTTATATCATTTTTATTATGGTGGCCATCAGATGGCTTCTGTTATTTTACTCCATTGGGAATGATTTCAAACCAAGAATATCGACTAGCACTAATTTTTTCATTAAAAAATACAATTCCTCTCCCCACGGAGCTGGGTTCTAGTACGCTAAAGTGGGACGATGAAAAAAGGAAGAAATGAAAGTATAGTTTTTTTACATTTTTTACATCCTCATATCATTCACATTGATACTCTAAAAATATTTTGTTATACGATAAAGGGAACGTCCTCAAAACAAGTCTCATTTCTCGGATCGTCAGTACCAAGATTCAGTTCAAACGTGTCAACATTATCATTATGGGATGTTTGCACGAGGTCAGTCTGAAGAATGGTAGCACAATTCCATCCAACTGACTTTCTGAGGTAATCATTATGGGATGTTTGCGCGAGGTCAGTCGACTGATCTGAAGAATGGTTGCACAATTCCATCCAACTGACCTTATGAGGTAATCATTATGGGGTGTCCAAAATTATTTTCTGGAGGATCCGATCATATTCAGGAGTATCCAAAATCATATTCTGGAGGATCCAAAATCATATTCTGGAGGATCCAAAATCATATTCTGGAGGATCCAAAATCATATTCTGGAGGAACCAAAATCATATTCTGGAGGATCCAAAATCATATTCTGGAGGATCCAAAATCATATTCTGGAGGATCCAAAATCATATTCTGGAGGATCCAAAACCATATTCTGGAGGATCCAAAATCATATTCTGGAGGATCCAAAACCATATTCTGGAGGATCCAAAATCATATTCTGGAGGATCCAAAATCATATTCTGGAGGATCCAAAATCATATTCTGGAGGATCCAAAATCATATTCTGGAGGATCCAAAATCATATTCTGGAGGATCCAAAATCATATCCTGGAGGATCCAAAATCATATCCTGGAGGATCCAAAATCATATCCTGGAGGATCCAAAATCATATTCTGGAGGATCCAAAATCATATTCTGGAGGATCCAAAATCATATTCTGGAGGATCCAAAATCATATTCTGGAGGATCCAAAATCATATTCTGGAGGATCCAAAATCATATTCTGGAGGATCCAAAATCATATTCTGGAGGATCCAAAATCATATTCTGGAGGATCCAAAATCATATTCTGGAGGATCCAAAATCATATTCTGGAGGATCCAAAATCATATTCTGGAGGATCCAAAATCATATTCTGGAGGATCCAAAATCATATTCTGGAGGATCCAAAATCATATTCTGGAGTATCCAAAATCATATTCTGGAGGATCCAAAATCATATTCTGGAGTATCCAAAATCATATTCTGGAGTATCCAAAACCATATTCTGGAGGATCCAAAATCATATTCTGGAGGATCCAAAATCATATTCTGGAGGATCCAAAATCATATTCTGTAGGATCCAAAATCATATTCTGGAGGATCCAAAATCATATTCTGGAGGATCCAAAATCATATTCTGGAGGATCCAAAATCATATTCTGGAGGATTCAATCATATTCTGGAGTATCCAAAATTATATTCTGGAGGATCCAAAATCATATTCTGGAGGATCCAAATTTAGAATATTCAATCACATTCTGGAATATCCGACAATATTTCGGAGCATCAAAAACGATATTCTTTAGTATCCGATAATTATACGCCAGATCGATTGGATGGGTGCATCAGAATAAGAATGTACACGACATGGATTGGATGGGCGTATAATAATAATAATAATAATAATAATAATAATAATAATAATACTTTATTTATACTGCGCACATTATCCTAAAGTTCTAAGGCGCCTTACAATAATAATAAAATATAATATAATATATACAAATTTATACTAATAAAAAACGATATTTAAAAAAAAAATATATATATATAACCTAAATTAAAAATATAAAAATTTATAAATATACGAATAAACGAAAAGAATTAAATGACTTAGAAAGCTTGTTTAAAAAGATACGTCTTAAGGTTAGATTTAAAAGAGCTGATAGTAGAGCAAAGTTTAATGTTAAGTGGAAGATTATTCCATAATTTAGGAGCACAATTGGAAAACGCCCTATCTCCGTATAACAAGATTGTAAACGAGATGGATTGGATGGGTGTATCAGAATAAGAATGTACACCAGATGGATTGGATGGGCGTATGATAATAAAATTGTACACGAGATGGAGTAGATGGGTGCATCAGAATAAGAATGTACACGAGATGGATTAGATGGGTGCATCAGAATAAGAATGTACACCAGATGGATTGGATGGGCATATGATAATAAAATTGTACACGAGATGGATTAGATGGGTGCATCAGAATAAGAATGTACACGACATGGATTGGATGGGTGCATCAGAATAAGAACGTACACGACATGGATTGGATGGGCGTATAATAACAAGATTGTAAACGAGATGGATTGGGTGTGAGTATAATAATAAGAATGTAAACGACATGGATTGGATGGGCGTATGATAATAAAATTGTACACGAGATGGATTAGATGGGTGCATCAGAATAAGAATGTACACCAGATGGATTGGATGCGTGCATCAGAATGAGAATGTACACGAGATGGATTGGATGGGTGCATCAGAATGAGAATGTACACGAGATGGATTAGATGGGTACATCAGAATGAGAATGTACACGAGATGGATTAGATGGGTGCATCAGAATAAGAATGTACACCAGATGGATTGGATGGGTACATCAGAATAAGAATGGTACACGACATGGATTGGATGGGTGCATCAGAATAAGAATGTACACGAGATGGATTGGATGGGGGACATCAGAATAAGAATGTACACGAGATGGATTGGATGGGTGTATCAGAATAAGAATGTACACGAGATGGATTGGATGGGTGTATCAGAATAAGAATGTACACGAGATGGATTGAATGAATGTACAGGAATAAGAATGTACACGAGATGGATTGAATGAATGTACAGGAATATAAAAATGTATACGAGATGGATTGGATAACGGCAGATTTTGGGTCGTTTCCATTTTGTTTGTTTGTTTGTTTCTTCTTTCTTCTAGGGCCGCGCTATCCACCGAGATAAATCCTTATCCAACGGATAAAACCTATACAAATTATATACACTAGATAACTCTTATGCGGTGGATAACTTTATCCAGGCTTCGTACAACCGGCTCCTGCTGATTATAATACCTATATACTTATGCGCATGCTCGGTATACATTTGCAAATTTCACTTATGCCAAAAAAATGCCAACTGTCAAAATATTCTGAGGGTTAGGAAAACAAATCCTCCCGGCCAAGCTGAATCGTTTATACCTTGCATGTGGGTTTTTCAAAACACATCCCACATGGAAAGAAATAACCGTAGCGACAAAAGCATCAGCGAAACAAGCGACATACCGGGTGTGCTGTTCATAGCAAGAGGTTAATCATCTACGGTCTAGGGGCCGACTAACCTCTCCCTTAGGCTTAGGCCGAGCTTCCTGATCAGTCAGTAATGTCCTCCCGGGATAGCGGTGTTGGGGCCGAAATCTCCAGCGTAGCCGTAAGTCCATACGATGCTTCAGCAATCGATGTCTGGAAGTATGGTCCTGGTTGATCAATAAAAACAAATTAATTCCATAAACCTCAGCCATGAGGATAACATATTAATCACATCCATTTTGAGAAGGACAAGAGGAATCGTAAATACACCTTTAACAAGACATAGAACTATTTTTTTTTTCGAACAAAAGTTCACATTCTCGAGAATACCCGAGTATATTTTAGAGTATCCAATCACATCCTGGAGAATCCGATCCGAAGTACTCATTCACATGTACATGAAGGATAGTGGTAATATATCTATTATATGATTAGGTCAATCTGAAGGATGGTACAATTCAATCCATCAAACTGACCTTCTTTGTTTATATATATTATAAAAATATCCCATGATATTCTGGAGTATCCGAACATGCATATTTTTGAGTATCCAATCACATTTTAGAGAACCCGATCATATTTTGCAAAATCATCATTTGAGTATCGAAAATCATATTCTGGAGTATCCGATCATATTCTGGAGTATCCGATCATATTCTGGAGTATCGTTTGCACATGACGTTATAGCCACCGTGTTGGGGGGATTAACCTAAAAAAATTCAATCCATTCTTTTGTTATATCATTTTTATTATGGTGGCCATCAGATGGCTTCTGTTATTTTACTCCATTGGGAATGATTTCAAACCAAGAATATCGACTAGCACTAATTTTTTCATTAAAAAATACAATTCCTCTCCCCACGGAGCTGGGTTCTAGTACGCTAAAGTGGGACGATGAAAAAAGGAAGAAATGAAAGTATAGTTTTTTTACATTTTTTACATCCTCATATCATTCACATTGATACTCTAAAAATATTTTGTTATACGATAAAGGGAACGTCCTCAAAACAAGTCTCATTTCTCGGATCGTCAGTACCAAGATTCAGTTCAAACGTGTCAACATTATCATTATGGGATGTTTGCACGAGGTCAGTCTGAAGAATGGTAGCACAATTCCATCCAACTGACTTTCTGAGGTAATCATTATGGGATGTTTGCGCGAGGTCAGTCGACTGATCTGAAGAATGGTTGCACAATTCCATCCAACTGACCTTATGAGGTAATCATTATGGGGTGTCCAAAATTATTTTCTGGAGGATCCGATCATATTCAGGAGTATCCAAAATCATATTCTGGAGTATCCAAAATCATATTCTGGAGGATCCAAAATCATATTCTGGAGGATCCAAAATCATATTCTGGAGGAACCAAAATCATATTCTGGAGGATCCAAAATCATATTCTGGAGGATCCAAAATCATATTCTGGAGGATCCAAAATCATATTCTGGAGGATCCAAAACCATATTCTGGAGGATCCAAAATCATATTCTGGAGGATCCAAAACCATATTCTGGAGGATCCAAAATCATATTCTGGAGGATCCAAAATCATATTCTGGAGGATCCAAAATCATATTCTGGAGGATCCAAAATCATATTCTGGAGGATCCAAAATCATATTCTGAAGTATCCAAAATCATATTCTGAAGTATCCAAAGTCATATTCTGGAGGATCCAATCATATTCTGGAGTATCCAAAATCATATTCTGAAGTATCCAAAATCATATTCTGAAGTATCCAAAATCATATTCTGGAGGATCCAAAAATGGAATCATATTCTGGAGTATCCAACATCTTATTCTGGAGTATCCAATGATATTCTGGAGGATCCAAAATCATATTCTGGAGGATCCAATGATATTTTGGAGTATCCAAAATCATATTCTGGAGGATCTAATCATATTTTGGAGGATCCAATCATATATTTTGGAGGATCCAAAATCATATTCTGGAGGATCCAATCATATTATGGAGTATCCAAAATCATATTCTGGAGGATCCATTCATATTCTGGAGTATTCAAAATCATATTCTGGAGGATCCAAAATCATATTCTGGAGTATCCAAAATCATATTATGGAGGATCCAAAATCATATTCTGGAGGATCCAAAATCATATTCTGGAGGATCCAATCATATTTTGGAAGATCCAATCATATATTTTGGAGGATCCAAAATCATATACTGGAGGATCCAATCATATTATGGAGTATCCAAAATCATATTCTGGAGGATCCAATCATATTCTGGAGGATCCAAAATCATATTCTGGAGGATCCAAAATCATATTCTGGAGGATCCAAAATCATATTCTGGAGTATCCAAAATCATATTCTGGAGGATCCAAAATCATATTCTGGAGGATCCAAAATCATATTCTGGAGGATCCAAAATCATATTCTGGAGTATCCAATCATATTCTGTAGTATCCAAAATCATATTCTGGAGGATCCAAAATCATATTCTGGAGTAACCAATCATATTCTGAAGTATTCAAAAACATATTCTGGGGGATCCAAAATCATATTCTGGAGTATCCAATCATATTCTGAAGTATCCAAAATCATATTCTGGAGGATCCAATCATATTTTCAGAGCATCAAAAACGATATTCTTTAGTATCCGATAATATCCGATTGTACATGAGATGGATTGGATGGGCGTATGATAATAAAATTGTACACGAGATGGATTAGATGGGTGCATCAGAATAAGAATGTACACGAGATGGATTGAATTGGATAGGTGCATCAGAATAAGAATGTACACGAGATGGATTGAATGAATGTACAGGAATAAGAATGTACACGAGATGGATTGAATGAATGTACAGGAATATAAAAATGTATACGAGATGGATTGGATAACGGCAGATTTTGGATCGTTTCCATTCTGTTTGTTTGTTTGTTTTTTCTCTTCTGGGGCCGCGCTATCCACCGAGATAAATCCTTATCCAGCGGATAAAACCTATACGAATTCTATACACTAGATAACTCTTATGCGGTGGATAACTTTATCCAGGCTTCATAGGTACAACCGGCTCCTGCTGATTATAATACGTATATACTTATGCGCATGCTCGGTATACATTTGCAAATCTCACTTATGCCAAAAAAATGCCAACTGTCAAAATATTCTGAGGGTTAGGAAAACAAATCCTCCCGGCCAAGCTGAATCGTTTATACCTTGCATGTGGGTTTTTCAAAACACATCCCACATGGAAAGGAATAACCGTAGCGACAAAAGCATCAGCGAAACAAGCGACATACCGGGTGTGCTGTTCATAGCAAGGGGTTAATCATCTACGGTCTAGGGGCCGACTAACCTCTCCCTTAGGCTTCGGCCGAGCTTCCTGATCAGTCAGTAATGTCCTCCCGGGATAGCGGTGTTGGGGCCGAAATCTCCAGCGTAGCCGTAAGTCCATACGATGCTTCAGCAATCGATGTCTGGAAGTATGGTCCTGGTTAATCAATAAAAACAAATTAATTCCATAAACCTCAGCCATGAGGATAACATATTAATCACATCCATTTTGAGAAGGACAAGAGGAATCGTAAATACACCTTTAACAAGACATAGAACTATTTTTTTTTTCGAACAAAAGTTCACATTCTCGAGAATACCCGAGTATATTTTAGAGTATCCAATCACATCCTGGAGAATCCGATCCGAAGTACTCATTCACATGTACATGAAGGATAGTGGTAATATATCTATTATATGATTAGGTCAATCTGAAGGATGGTACAATTCAATCCATCAAACTGACCTTCTTTGTTTATATATATTATAAAAATATCCCATGATATTCTGGAGTATCCGAACATGCATATTTTTGAGTATCCAATCACATTTTAGAGAACCCGATCATATTTTGCAAAATCATCATTTGAGTATCGAAAATCATATTCTGGAGTATCCGATCATATTCTGGAGTATCCGATCATATTCTGGAGTATCGTTTGCACATGACGTTATAGCCACCGTGTTGGGGGGATTAACCTAAAAAAATTCAATCCATTCTTTTGTTATATCATTTTTATTATGGTGGCCATCAGATGGCTTCTGTTATTTTACTCCATTGGGAATGATTTCAAACCAAGAATATCGACTAGCACTAATTTTTTCATTAAAAAATACAATTCCTCTCCGCACGGAGCTGGGTTCTAGTACGTTAAAGTGGGACGATGAAAAAAGGAAGAAATGAAAGTATAGTTTTTTTACATTTTTTACATCCTCATATCCTTCACATTGATACTCTAAAAATATTTTGTTATACGATAAAGGGAACGTCCTCAAAACAAGTCTCATTTCTCGGATTTCGTCAGTACCAAGATTCAGTTCAAACGTGTCAACATTATCATTATGGGATGTTTGCACGAGGTCAGTCTGAAGAATGGTAGCACAATTCCATCCAACTGACTTTCTGAGGTAATCATTATGGGATGTTTGCGCGAGGTCAGTCGACTGATCTGAAGAATGGTTGCACAATTCCATCCAACTGACCTTATGAGGTAATCATTATGGGGTGTCCAAAATTATTTTCTGGAGGATCCGATCATATTCAGGAGTATCCAAAATCATATTCTGGAGGATCCAAAATCATAATCTGGAGGATCCAATCATATTCTGCAGGATCCAAAATCATATTCTGGAGGATCCAATCATATTCTGAAGTATCCAAAATCATATTCTGGAGGATCCAAACATTTTCTGGAGGATCCAAAATCATATTCTGGAGTATCCAAAATCATATTCTGAAGTATCCAAAAGCATATTCTGGAGGATCCAAAATCATATTCTGGAGTATCCAATCATATTCTGGAGTATCCAAAATCATATTCTGGAGGATCCAAAATCATATTCTGAAGTATCCAAAATCATATTCTGAAGTATCCAAAATCATATTCTGGAGGATCCAATCATATTCTGGAGTATCCAACATCTTATTCTGGAGTATCCAATTATATTCTGGAGTATCCAAAATCATATTCTGGAGGATCCAAAATCATATTCTGGAGGATCCAATCATATTCTGGAGTATCCAAAATCATATTCTGAAGTATCGAAAATCATATTCTGGAGGATCCAATCATATTCTGGAGTATCCAACATCTTATTCTGGAGGATCCAAAATCATATTCTGGAGGATCCAAAATCATATTCTGGAGTATCCAACATCTTATTCTGGAGTATCAAAAATCATATTCTGGAGGATCCAAAATCATATTCTGGAGTATCCAATCATATTCTGAAGTATCCAACATCATATTCTGGAGTATCCAATCATAACCTGGAGTATCCAACATCTTATTCTGGAGTATCCAATGATATTCTGGAGTATCCAAAATCCTATTCTGGAGGATGCAATGATATTTTGGAGTATCCAAAATCATATTCTGGAGGATCCAATCATATTTTGGAGTATCCAAAATCATATTCTGGAGGATCCAATCATATTTTGGAGTATTCAAAATCATATTCTGGAGGATCCAATCATATTTTGGAGTATCTTAACATATTCTGGAGTATCCAAAATCATATTCTGGAGTATCCAAATCATATTCTGGAGGATCTGATCATATTCTGGAGTATCCAAAATCATATTCTGGAGGATTCAATCATATTCTGGAGAATCCAAAATCATATTCTGGAGGATCCAATCATATTTTGGAGTATCCAAAATCATATTCTGGAGGATCCAATCATATTTTGGAGTATCCAATCATAACCTGGAGTATCCAACATCTTATTCTGGAGTATCCAATGATATTCTGGAGTATCCAAAATCCTATTCTGGAGGATGCAATGATATTTTGGAGTATCCAAAATCATATTCTGGAGGATCCAATCATATTTTGGAGTATCCAAAATCATAATCTGGAGGATCCAATCATATTTTGGAGTATCCAAAATCATATTCTGGAGGATTCAATCATATTCTGGAGTATCCAAAATCATATTCTGGAGGATCCAATGATATTCTGGAGTATCCAAAATCCTATTCTGGAGGATGCAATGATATTTTGGAGTATCCAAAATCATATTCTGGAGGATCCAATCATATTTTGGAGTATCCAAAATCATATTCTGGAGGATCCAATCATATTTTGGAGTATTCAAAATCATATTCTGGAGGATCCAATCATATTTTGGAGTATCCAAAATCATATTCTGGAGGATCCAATCATATTTTGGAGTATCCAAAATCATATTCTGGAGGATCCAAAATCATATTCTGGAGGATCCAAAATCATATTCTGGAGGATCCAAAATCATATTCTGGAGTATCCAATCATATTCTGAAGTATCCAAAATCATATTCTGGAGGATCCAAAATCATATTCTGGAGTATCCAATCATATTCTGAAGTATCCAACATCATATTCTGGAGTATCCAATCATAACCTGGAGTATCCAACATCTTATTCTGGAGTATCCAATGATATTCTGGAGTATCCAAAATCCTATTCTGGAGGATGCAATGATATTTTGGAGTATCCAAAATCATATTCTGGAGGATCCAATCATATTTTGGAGTATCCAAAATCATATTCTGGAGGATCCAATCATATTTTGGAGTATTCAAAATCATATTCTGGAGGATCCAATCATATTTTGGAGTATCCAAAATCATATTCTGGAGGATCCAATCATATTTTGGAGTATCCAAAATCATATTCTGGAGGATTCAATCATATTCTGGAGTATCCAAAATCATATTCTGGAGGATCCAATCATATTTTGGAGTATCCAAAATCATATTCTGGAGGATCCAATCATATTATGGAGTATCCAAAATCATATTCTGGAGTATCCAATCATATTATGGAGGATCCAAAATCATATTCTGGAGTATCCAAAATTATATTCTGGAGTATCCCATCAAATTCTGGAGTATCCGAATTTAGAATATTCAATCACATTCTGGAATATCCGACAATATTTCAGAGCATCAAAAACGATATTCTTTAGTATCCGATAATTATACGCGAGATGGATTGGGTGGGAGTATAATAATAAGAACGTAAACGACATGGATTGGATGGGCGTATGATAATAAAATTGTACACGAGATGGATTAGATGGGTACATCAGAATGAGAATGTACACGAGATGGATTAGATGGGTACATCAGAATGAGAATGTACACGAGATGGATTAGATGGGTACATCAGAATGAGAATGTACACGAGATGGATTGGATGGGTGCATCAGAATGAGAATGTACACGAGATGGATTAGATGGGTACATCAGAATGAGAATGTACACGAGATGGATTGGATGGGTACATCAGAATGAGAATGTACACGAGATGGATTAGATGGGTACATCAGAATGAGAATGTACACGAGATGGATTGCATGGGTGCATCAGAATGAGAATGTACACGAGATGGATTAGATGGGTACATCAGAATGAGAATGTACACGAGATGGATTAGATGGGTACATCAGAATGAGAATGTACACGAGATGGATTGGATGGGTGCATCAGAATGAGAATGTACACGAGATGGATTAGATGGGTACATCAGAATGAGAATGTACACGGGATGGATTGGATGCGTGCATCAGAATGAGAATGTACACGAGATGGATTGGATGGGTGCATCAGAATGAGAATGTACACGAGATGGATTAGATGGGTACATCAGAATGAGAATGTACACGAGATGGATTGGATGGGTGCATCAGAATGAGAATGTACACGAGATGGATTAGATGGGTACATCAGAATGAGAATGTACACGAGATGGATTGGATGGATGCATCAGAATGAGAATGTACACGAGATGGATTAGATGGGTACATCAGAATGAGAATGTACACGAGATGGATTAGATGGGTACATCAGAATGAGAATGTACACGAGATGGATTAGATGGGTACATCAGAATGAGAATGTACACGAGATGGATTGGATGGGTGTATCAGAATAAGAATGCATACGAGATGGATTGAATGAATGTACAGGAATAAGAATATACACGAGATGGATTGAATGAATGTACAGGAATATAAAAATGTATACGAGATGGATTGGATAACGGCAGATTTTGGGTCGTTTCCATTCTGTTTGTTTGTTTGTTTCTTCTTTCTTCTAGAGATTAATCCTTATCCAGCGGATAAGACCTATACAAATTCTATACACTAGATAACTCTTATGCGGTGGATAACTTTATCCAGGCTTCGTACAACCGGCTCCTGCTGATTATAATACCTATATACTTATGCGCATGCTCGGTATACATTTGCAAATCTCACTTATGCCAAAAAAATGCCAACTGTCAAAATATTCTGAGGGTTAGGAAAACAAATCCTCCCGGCCAAGCTGAATCGTTTATACCTTGCATGTGGGTTTTTCAAAACACATCCCACATGGAAAGGAATAACCGTAGCGACAAAAGCATCAGCGAAACAAGCGACATACCGGGTGTGCTGTTCATAGCAAGGGGTTAATCATCTACGGTCTAGGGGCCGACTAACCTCTCCCTTAGGCTTCGGCCGAGCTTCCTGATCAGTCAGTAATGTCCTCCCGGGATAGCGGTGTTGGGGCCGAAATCTCCAGCGTAGCCGTAAGTCCATACGATGCTTCAGCAATCGATGTCTGGAAGTATGGTCCTGGTTCATCAATCAATAAAAACAAATTATTCCATAAACCTCAGCCATGAGGATAAACTATTAATCAGATCCATTTTGAGAAGGACAAGAGGAATCGTAAATGCACGTTTCACAAGGATTACTCCTACTATTTTTTTTTTGGACAAAAGTTCACATTTTCGAGAATCCCCGAGTATATTCTGCATGGAGTATCCAATCACATTTTTGAGAACCCGATCATATTTTGCAGTATCCAAAACCATCTTCTGGAGTATCCGATCGGGGGGGGGGGGAGGGGGCGGTACTTCGGGCCTTTTCATACGGGGATGCTCCGCCCAGACTCTCGACCCCTTACCCATTTCTATACCAAGTTTCAGCAAGAAGGTACCCTCTTTATACCTTTTTGCCTGAAAAGGTACCCTTTCATATACCATTGAAGAAAATCTAACCCTTTCATCCAATTTCACAAATTTCCACCCCTTTTCTATACGTGCGGCCTGAAAAAAAGTACCCCTTTCAGTAGGAGCATCCCCGTATAGATCCGAATATATTCTGGAGTATCCAAATCATATTCTGGAGGATCTGATCATATTCTGGAGTATCCAATATCATATTCTGGAGTATCCAATCATATTCTGGGGTATCCAAAATCATATTCTGGAGTATCCAATCATATTCTGGAGTATCCAATCATATTCTGGGGTATCCAAAATCATATTCTGGAGTATCCGATCACATTCTGGAGTATCCGAGTTTAGAATATTCAATCACATTCTGCAATATCCGACAATATTTCGGAGTATCAAAATAGATATTCTGTAGTGTTCGATAATATATAGTGTCCGATTGGAGGGGTGCATCAGAATAAGAATATACGCGAGATGGATTCGATAGGTGCATCAGAATAAGAAAGTACACGAGATGGATTGGATGGGTGCATCAGAATAAGAATGTACACGAGATGGATTGAATTGGATGGGTGCATCTGAATAAAAATGTACACGAGATGGATTGGATGGGTGCATCAGAATAAGAATTTACACGAGTTGGATTGAATTGGATGGGTGCATCAGAATAAGAATGTACACGAGATGGATTGGATGGGTGCATCAGAATAATAATGTACACGAGATGGATTGAATTGGATGGGTGCATCTGAATAAAAATGTACACGAGATGGATTGGATGGGTGCATCAGAATAATAATGTACACGAGATGGATTGAATTGGATGGGTGCATCTGAATAAAAATGTACACGAGATGGATTGGATGGGTGCATCAGAATAAGAATTTACACGAGTTGGATTGAATTGGATGGGTGCATCAGAAAAAGAATGTACACGAGATGGATTGTATGGGTGCATCAGAATAAGAATGTACACGAGATAGATTGAATGAATGTACAGGAATAAGAATGTATAAGAGATGGATCGGATAACGGCAGATTTTGGGTCGTTTCCATTTTTGTTTTTTTGTTTTTTTGTTTTTTCTTTCTTCTGGGGCCGCGCTATCCACCGAGATAAATCCTTATCCAGCGGATAAAACCTATACAAATTCTATACACTAGATAACTCTTATGCGGTGGATAACTTTATGCAGGCTTCATAGGTACAACCGGCTCCTGCTGATTATAATACGTATATACTTCTGCGCATGCTCGGTATACATTTGCAAATCTCACTTATGCCAAAAAAATGCCACCTGTCAAAATATTCTGAGGGTTGGGAAAACAAATCCTCCCGGCCAAGCTGAATCGTTTATACCTTGCATGTGAGTTTTTCAAAACACATCCCACATGGAAAGAAATAACCACAGCGACAAAACCATCAGCAACACAAACGACTTACCGGGTGTGCTGTTCATAGCAAGGGGTTAATCATCTACGGTCTAGGGGCCGACTAACCTCTCCCTTAGGCTTCGGCCGAGCTTCCTGATCAGTCAGTAATGTCCTCCCGGGATAGCGGTGTTGGGGCCGAAATCTCCAGCGTAGCCGTAAGTCCATACGATGCTTCAGCAATCGATGTCTGGAAGTATGGTCCTGGTTCATCAATCAATAAAAACAAATTAATTCCATAAACCTCAGCCATGAGGATAAAATATTAATCAGATCGATTTTGAGAAGGACAAGAGGAATCGTAAATGCACGTTTCACAAGGATTACTCCTACTATTTTTTTTTTTGGACAAAAGTTCACATTCTCGAGAATCCCCGAGTATATTCTGCATGGAGTATCCAATCACATTTTAGAGAACCCGATCATATTTTGCAGTATCCAAAACCATCTTCTGGAGTATCCGATCCGGGGGGGGGTGGTACTTCGGGCCTTTTCATACGGGGATGCTCCGCCCGGACTCTCGACCCCTTACCCATTTCTATACCAAGTTTAAGCAAGAAGGTACCCTCTTTATACCTTTTTGCCTAAAAAGGTACCCTTTCATATACCATTGAAGAAAATCTAACCCTTTCATCCAATTTCACAAATTTCCACAACTTTTCTATACGTGCGACCTGGAAAAAAAAGTACCCCTTTTGGGAGGAACATCCCCGTATAGTCCATTATAGGGAGTACCCCCCCCCCCCCCCCCCCCGGATCCGATCATATTCTGGAGTATCCAAAATCATATTCTGGAGTATCCGATCACATTCTGGAGTATCCAACATCTTATTCTGGAGTTTCCGATCATATTCTGGAGGATCCAAAATCATATTCTGGAGTATCCGATCACATTCTGGAGTATCCAACATCTTATTCTGGAGTTTCCGATCATATTCTGGAGTATCCAAAATCATATTCTGGAGTATCCGATCACATTCTGGAGTATCCAACATCTTATTCTGGAGTTTCCGATCATATTCTGGAGGATCCAAAATCATATTCTGGAGTATCCGGTCATGTTCTGGAGGATCCAATCATATTCTGGAGTATCCATTCATATTCTGGAGTATACAAAATCATATTCTGGAGTATCCGATCACATTCTGGAGTATCCAACATCATATTCTGGAGTATCTTAACATATTCTGGAGTATCCAAAATCATATTCTGGAGTATCCGATCATATTCTGGAGGATCCAATCATATTCTGGAGTATCCGATCACATTCTGGAGTATCCAACATCATATTCTGGAGTATCCGATCATATTCTGGAGTATCCAAAATCATATTCTGGAGTATCCGATCACATTCTGGAGTATCCGAGTTTAGAATATTCAATCACATTCTGCAATATCCGACAATATTTCGGAGTATCAAAATCGATATTCTGTAGTGTTCGATAATATATAGTGTCCGATTGGAGGGGTGCATCAGAATAAGAATATACGCGAGATGGATTGGATGGTGCATCAGAATAAGATTGTACACCAGATGGATTGGATGGGTGCATCAGAATAACAATGTACACGAGATGGATTGGATGGGTGCATCAGAATAAGAATGTACACGAGATGGATTGGATGGTGCATCAGAATAAGATTGTACACCAGATGGATTGGATGGGTGCATCAGAATAAGAATGAACACGAGATGGATTGGATGGGTGCATTAGAATAAGAATGTACACGAGATGGATTGGATGGGTGCATCAGAATAAGAATGTACACGAGATGGATTGGATGGGTGCATCAGAATAAGAATGTACACGAGATGGATTGGATGGGTGCATCAGAATAAGATTGTACACCAGATGGATTGGATGGGTGCATCAGAATAAGAATGTACACGAGATGGATTGGATGGGTGCATCAGAACAAGATTGTACACGAGATAGATTGGATGTGTGCATCAGAATAAGATTGTACACGAGATAGATTGGATGGGCGTATCATAATAAGATTGTACACGAGATGGATTGGATGGGCGAATCAGAATAAAATTGTACACGAGATGGATTGGATGGGTGCATCAGAAAAAGAATGTACACGAGATGGATTGTATGGGTGTATCAGAATAAGAATGTACACGAGATGGATTGGATGGGTGCATCAGAATAAGATTGTACACGAGATGGATTGGATGGGTGCATCAGAATAAGAATGTACACGAGATGGATTGGATGGGTGCATCAGAAAAAGAATGTACACGAGATGGATTGGATGGGTGTATCAGAATAAGAATGTACACCAGATGGATTGGATGGGTGCATCAGAAAAAGAATGTACACGAGATGGATTGGATGGGTGTATCAGAATAAGAATGTACACGAGATGGATTGGATGGGTGCATCAGAATAAGATTGTACACGAGATGGATTGGATGGGTGCATCAGAATAAGAATGTACACGAGATGGATTGGATGGGTGCATCAGAAAAAGAATGTACACGAGATGGATTGGATGGGTGTATCAGAATAAGAATGTACACGAAATGGATTGGATGGGTGCATCAGAGAAAGAATGTACACGAGATGGATTGGATGGATTGGATGGACATCTTTGAGATTATCACGCTGGTTTATGCTAAAACAGTTATTTTACCATCAATCTAGGGGGCTTGGTGATCAAAATAAAAAAAATAATTCCAATAAATTCCTATTTTTTATTTTGTTATATTATTTTTATAACGTTCTTGAAATTAGGTATATATACCTCAATGTGTATCGTTAAGCGAGAATTGATTCCAAACTATCTTGGAAAAAGCTATCATACCTCAAAATTAAGAAACTCCATAATAGAAATATATTTTTTTCAATTTTAAAGCATGTTTTACACTGATAATGCACCACAGGCAGCCCGTAATCACAATGTATATGATCATTCTTGAGATAAAGTTTTTAAATCTTTAACTAAAACATTTAAAAGAAGAGAAGAGAAATGAAAATCAAGCAAAGCAAATCAAGCAATTCCTAAGATGTTCATTTTCTTATTTCATAAATGGTTGTCGGAGCCAAACGAGATCACGGTTGGAACGATAGGAGCTTGGGGGATTTTCACATACAGCTGCCGCTCCTTAACCTGGAATGCAGTTTTACATGGTCACCATCTTCAACGACTTGGAAAACGTTACTCACGGGGTGAGAACCTTCCCCTTTCCCCCATACAACACTGAGGCTTGACAATGATACCTGTAAAACGAGTTTTGAGGCCCTCTTGAATGAAAAAAAAACAGTAAATATTAAGTAACATTGATGGTATTTAAGGTGGCTCCAAGGAGTTATTTTTGTGTCACATTTTCCTTTTTGAATCCGCTGATACATACTCTTACTTTAGCTCAATGAATCTGAATTTTACACGAGATGTTAGACTTAGACTCTTCCGCAGTCCCCGCTCGGCCGCTGCACTTCCACGCTATGGGACTGTAACGGTAGAATAATAGCGAATTTCTGATTGGCCAATGTTCTACCATACTTAGCTACTTTCTCATTGGTTGGTTAGTCAGTCTTTCTTATTTTGAAAGAAATATATTTTTACGATGGAAAGTACGATGGATTAACGATGGATTATTGTCGAATAAAATAGTTTGTTGAAGCCAGCACGTCAACAAAGGAGCATCTAAGACGATACAGTGGCTTAGGACAAACAGAGCAATCGTATAGAGCAAGGTATAGAGCTGTATAGAGCCGGGATAGAAGATATCCTAAGTCATTTCAAATCGAATGATTGCGAGTTTGACGTTGAATGTTTGCCTAGATACACAAGGCTAAAGGTATAGAAAATAAATAAACCACTCTCAGAACTATATGCTTATATGTGCTTTATATTGTTGAAACGGTAAAAATATGAAATCAGTGAAAGAGTACTGAGCCGAGCGGCTAATTTTAAAATCCCGACGATTCCCCAACAAATCGCCCAAATAGCTGAAAAAAGGAAATAAAAGCAATTTCGAAGTATTTAAATTTTATTTCAAAAGAAAAAAAAACTGAACATCGTTGAAAGTAAAGGTAGCCAGCTTTGGGCTTCCTGTGTGTTTATTTCGGTTCTCAAAGCATCATGGGTCCAAGATTCTTGGACCCAGAAGCCCTTTCGGCATTGTACCGTTACAGACCCATAGCGTGGAAGTGCAGCGGCCGTGCGGGGACTGCGGAAGAGTCTATGTTAGACTTGGATGAAAGTTTTGAACGGTATTTTTATGCTAATTAGCGTTTTCATAGCAACGATAAATAAACTTTTCGAAAAACAGTTTATCCAAAATATCTTTTGAAATCGGGCAATAATCGACACAGTGTAGCACTCTAAATGGAAAAGTTTCAAGAAATGTTATCTGTTTTATTTCGAATAAATCTTTTTAAAACATGTTTTTTTTTTCATTTGACTCTCTTGCATCAGTACAGGTTAGGCAGGAAGGTTTCGACGCCTACAACAATTTAGTACATTACTCTAAAGAGAAAACCACGTGAACAATAACAATATTTAATTTATCTTTTTTGCATTTTTTTTAACATAACTCTCTAGATCTATACTGATAGCCCTTCTGGGTATCCCGATAATATTTATAATAATTCATCATTTATCTCATTGCTGCTCCTGTTCCGGCTCCTGTCCCTCCTGTTGGAAATTAAGAATGGTCTGTCCTCTCTCGGGATCCCTGAGCCTGAAGATCCTCACATTACTTCCTCCATTGATAGAACTATGGATATATAAATTAAAGTATTGTGTTAGAGCGTTTCTTCATATTACTGCCACTCAAATAGATTATTTTCCAGCACGAGTTAGTAACTTTTGAATGACAGTTGCCTTGTAACCGCAAGAGCCATGGCTGCAATGTTGGTTGATTTGTCAAAATCAACCAAGATGGCTGTCATGACGTCACATGGAAACGAAAAATAAACAGAGATGAACGAAGGAGAAATAGTCCCTTTCACAGTTCTGTGTGCCATCTTGATACGAGCCATGCCTTTGCATGGAAGCGAGACCAATGGTGAGCTTACAATGGCAGAAACAAGTGAAAAATTGTTCAAAGTGTTAAAAAAGTCTGCAAAGGCGCAGCTACCTTTCAAGATGGCGCATGGAACTGTGAAAGGGACGGGGCTATTGACCAAGAAAAAGATTTGATTGATTGTTACCTCATGTCCTGTGGAGTGAGTAGAATAAACTGTCTTTCCTCTTGTTCCTTAGCTACCTTGAGCATCATATTCATGCTAATACGACGATTTACCATATCCTAGACACAATGTTAACATGTTATCATCAATAGTGCACATGTACAATGCACTCGACGCGATTCAGCAAAACTAGTGCTAACATCTCTTGCCCAATCAAAGTTCATTAAATGCAAGCTGTTTTAATCAACTGCTTGAATACTGTACCCCATCTTTTATAATCAACAGATGACATATTTGTGTGAAAAGTCACGGCTCACGACACGGAATGTAAATAACACAATCCATTACGAATTATGACCACGGCAGGTAATGTCCTAGCCTTCTCCACAGAGGTTCTTAGGGTCATCACGCAATGTTTTGCATGACGACGTGATGATCCTAAGAATGTCTGCCTAAGAGGCTAGTAAAGAAAGTGTGTTGTCACTATCAAACCAAACCTACAGTACTATAGCACAGGGAGCCCAATTTAGATATAAGTAAAAGATGAAAATATAATCGGGGAAAAAAATCGTGTTTAATTATTATTTTTTAATTCCAGATCAAAAAAAAAATGTTCTGGTGCATTTTTTATGGATTTGTTTTGCTCGTTCGTATTATAGAGGACATTATCTTGACCTGGAATTAAAAAAATTAATCAAACGCGATTTTTCCCCGATTTTATTTTCATCTTTTACTTTTATCTAAATTGGGCTCCCTGTGTCTATAGTATAATATATCCAGACACACTCACCATGAAGACATCAAACTCGTCAAGACACCTAAAAGGAGTCTCCATTGCTTCCCACAAGGCCATGATGAAGCAGATGGTAGAAAATGAACGCTCACCACCAGACAGTGACCGAGTATCCTTGGATGTTTTCTTTGCTCCTTGGTCAACATTTACCTGCAAATGATTTCAAACAAGTTGATATAAATGTCGTGACGGAATAGCAAAATAGAATAGAAACAATTTTCCTCAATAGACCCCTTCAGCATGACGGAATGCAGCTCAATTTGGAGAGCAAAACTATAGGCTCCACCACAGGTAGCCCAAGCTGGGTTTCTGTGGTGTCATATTATGAGAAAATGTATGGGGGAACTATAAAAAAACCTCAATAAATTCTCTTCTTTCTTAACAGTGGAGGAAAAAAAATGCTAAAACTGGCTTAATCCGAATTCTAACCAGGCAGGGCGATAGAGGTATATAACTTCTCAAAGGTCAGCTAAGATTTCTTCCGACGAAGGACTAGCGTCCGAAACGTCAGTAAGTGATCTTTCTTATTTTTTATGGTGTAAAATTTATCTTTTTATCACAACTGTTTCATTAGAAACACCGACGCAGCCCACACTAGGTTACCGCTAGTTATCATCTCTTTAAGATTTCTTCACTTTATTTCACATTTTGACGATTTTATTGAGGTTTTTTTAAAGTTCCCCATACATTTTCTTATAATATGACACCACAGAAACCCAGCTTGGGCTACCTGTGGCTCCACTGAGCTATATTCGCATTTTACAATTTTCACAACCTGATTTCACCATAAGAGCTTGGGCTACCTGTGGCAATGCTTGGACATAATGATTCACACTGTACCTCAAGCTGTAGACTCTCAACTGGATGGTCGAATTTCATTCTTCCCGAGTAGCCTCGTTGAGATAACATCATTTGAAAGAAGAACTTGGCTCGAATAGCTATGAACTTGCGATAATCCACATAAGCAGTTGTCCTCCTCTTTAGAACTTCCTCAAGGCGCTAAATGAAAAATAAGACAACACCGGTCAAGTTTTACAAGTCTCGCTAGGATAACATTTGACGTGCAAGGCAAAAAGGGTTTGTACCAGATTCGTCAGCAGCAGTTGCAGGGATTTGCATTGATGATGTAAAATTCCAACACTGAAGGAGTATTACAAATGTCTCATTCACTGGTATTTTGCTACATATCTGAGTTGTACTCACCGTGGCTGATCTTAATTTTCTTTTTAGACAAACACCTTATCCACCACCACCACCATTATTATTATTATATAAAGATTGATTAATTGATTGGTGTTTCAGAATACACCAGTCATATACCTTGTGATATCGCTTCAGGTTTTTCATGGATTCCTTAGTGTCTAGATACTTAGCCTTGGCCTCATGGTATTGCTGTGTTACCTCTTCATGTTTACCATGACTACAAAAAAAAAAAAAAAAAAGGAAAAAAGAGTGCTTAGAGGATATAGACCTTCTGCAAAACCATAAATGATGATTACTATAATAATAGTATTGTTTTCATCTCAGGAGCTGATCAGCTCCTCAAGTCATAACAGCCAGCATTCAAAAGCAATTGCTAAGATTTATAGTATTTAAGAAAAATTTGAGTGCTCTAGCATAAATACTAGGGAAGTTACAGCAATTCAAAATTAGAAGGATTTGTATGTGAAAAACAGCCATGGCCCGACCAGCCTCATTTTCACATTAAATGCTTATAACTCTGCAAACAATTATCATTATTCTTTGAAACTGTGCACAGTTACTAATTCGCTGATTGGATTTCATGTTAAGACAAAAGTATTTTCTCAATTCAAAATATTTCAAAAATATTTTTTTAAGCTTTTCGTTTATGCAAATTAGGAGCAGCCAATATTGCATAAGGTCTATAAGCACAACAACATTGATTTCCACTGGCATCAAACTTCTGTTACTCAACCCCATAGTTTTTATCCCAGATGTATTTACTTTTGTTCTTCAGTCCTGATTCTTCGTTCTTTCTGGTGTATTTCAGTCTCCAGGCTTTTAACAGTCTTTCTGGTTTCTACTCTCTCACAGTAATCAGTAGCTTTTCCCGTTATCTCCTGTTGACATGATGGAATATTGGAGCATGAGGATTAAAAAAATATAGCTGTACTTCTACTAAGAGGACACCTTCAGGACCTTGCCTGGTGTCTGCTAAATAAGTTTGTTTTATCATATGACCGTATTTCACTGTACGCGTGCTTCTAAAAAAAACCTTTGGGGAAAATGTCGTCAGCAAATAAAGTACGCTTTTCCGAAAAGTGTAATAATTTCCCGTTCGGACTCGCCGTTCGGACTCGCTGCCGTCAATCATGTAAAAACTACGCATTTTGATTCGCATTTATTAAAAACGCTTTGAAATCGATTTTTTATATGTGGTCATATGATAAAATGCTTATTGACTGAGTTAAGGTCGGTCCGAACGGGAAAATATTTGGCTCGAGGTCCTTGGCACGGAACTCGCTGCGCTCGTTCCGTACTTCAGGACCTCGAGCCAAATATTTTCCCGTTCGGACCTCCCACTCAGTCAATAAGTACATATTACTGTAAATACATGGAATCAAGACCTGAGGGGTGTCAATTAAAATTGACCTACCACTGTAGAAAAAAAACTTGAGTGCATGATGCATACTGTACAACAGCAAGCCAAGCTTTTTAATTCTTTTATAAAATACAAGTAATGGTATAAGACTGTTATTTTGGATACAAATGATGCAACAGAAAGTGAATATGGGTATTTTTTTGCTCTCATAAATGGTGCTGGTCCTATTATGTGAATTACAGTCTGTGGATGGTAACACAGGCCATACCTCCACATGTCGCTGGAAATTCCTGAGGTCTGTATCGGCTTTCTTGACGGCATCATTAGCTTCTTTGGACTTCTTTTCAAAATGTGACTTGTTGTTCTTCTGCTGGGCTATTTTCATTGTGATTTCATCTTGTTGTTGCTTAAGAATGACAAAAATTCCATAACCATTATTATTATTACTTATCAACAACAATTATACCATATTTTCTTGATTAAGCGCCACTCCTGGCCGCATAGAGTGACATTTATTCACAACCCTCCCCTTTAAAACATTTCGGGGGACTCCGGCCCCTACTTTTTCAGGGTACTAGCAAATTAAAGCAGTGCATTTTGCTTGATTATCTAGTATTTATTTAAGCATTTAAGAATTGATTATGAAAAGTCAATCCCATGGCAATATAAAAATAGTACAAGTAGTCCATTTACAGGGGGGCAGGATTTAGGGGCAGTTCGGGGTTTTGATTCAGCGATTGTAGCCCCCCTGTTTTTTTTTTCCTGAAAGAATCTAGCTTGTTTGTTGTTTTTGTTATAGTTAGGGTTTTTTTATGCCTCAGCCCTCCCACTTATCCCTTTGCACAGTTGCCCCTGTCCCTTATACTACTACCAATAATATGGTACTCAACAAAATTACTTGTTTCTCTTTTATGGTTTTCACACATACAAAACTTGACGTGTTTTTACAGGTCAAAATTTTTTTTTTAATGAAAACCAAAAATCAAAGTTTAAAAGAAAACAGCTGTAATAACTAATTGATTAATTGTGAATCTTCGTTACCACAGTGTTGTCTTACTTTTAGAGGGTCGTGTTTCTCCATTACTTCCTGCATCTTATCATGGTGCTGTTGTTTCTTCAGTTCCTGTTTCTGAACAGCTTCTTTTGCCTTTTCAAAGTCTCCCTCTACTTGTGTCATCTGGAAATGAAAAACAAATGAAAGGCAAGGTCAAACCATGAAAACTGTAGAGCTGGAAGAATTATGGAAGGATTAAAAAGATTAAAAAAAAGAGAGAAAAATTGTAGGTGTTGATGATAAGCAGCAGCAGCTATGTGGTATTGCTATGTGGTATTGCTATGTGGTATTGCTATGTGGTATTGCTATGTGGTATTGCTATGTGGTATTGCTATGTGGTATTGCTATGTGGTATTGCTATGTGGTATTGCTATGTGGTATTGCTATGTGGTATTGCTATGTGGTATTGCTATGTGGTATTGCTATGTGGTATTGCTATGTGGTATTGCTATGTGGTATTGCTATGTGGTATTGCTATGTGGTATTGCTATGTGGTATTGCTATGTGGTATTGCTATGTGGTATTGCTATGTGGTATTGCTATGTGGTATTGCTATGTGGTATTGCTATGTGGTATTGCTATGTGGTATTGCTATGTGGTATTGCTATGTGGTATTGCTATGTGGTATTGCTATGTGGTATTGCTATGTGGTATTGCTATGTGGTATTGCTATGTGGTATTGCTATGTGGTATTGCTATGTGGTATTGCTATGTGGTATTGCTATGTGGTATTGCTATGTGGTATTGCTATGTGGTATTGCTATGTGGTATTGCTATGTGGTATTGCTATGTGGTATTGCTATGTGGTATTGCTATGTGGTATTGCTATGTGGTATTGCTATGTGGTATTGCTATGTGGTATTGCTATGTGGTATTGCTATGTGGTATTGCTATGTGGTATTGCTATGTGGTATTGCTATGTGGTATTGCTATGTGGTATTGCTATGTGGTATTGCTATGTGGTATTGCTATGTGGTATTGCTATGTGGTATTGCTATGTGGTATTGCTATGTGGTATTGCTATGTGGTATTGCTATGTGGTATTGCTATGTGGTATTGCTATGTGGTATTGCTATGTGGTATTGCTATGTGGTATTGCTATGTGGTATTGCTATGTGGTATTGCTATGTGGTATTGCTATGTGGTATTGCTATGTGGTATTGCTATGTGGTATTGCTATGTGGTATTGCTATGTGGTATTGCTATGTGGTATTGCTATGTGGTATTGCTATGTGGTATTGCTATGTGGTATTGCTATGTGGTATTGCTATGTGGTATTGCTATGTGGTATTGCTATGTGGTATTGCTATGTGGTATTGCTATGTGGTATTGCTATGTGGTATTGCTATGTGGTATTGCTATGTGGTATTGCTATGTGGTATTGCTATGTGGTATTGCTATGTGGTATTGCTATGTGGTATTGCTATGTGGTATTGCTATGTGGTATTGCTATGTGGTATTGCTATGTGGTATTGCTATGTGGTATTGCTATGTGGTATTGCTATGTGGTATTGCTATGTGGTATTGCTATGTGGTATTGCTATGTGGTATTGCTATGTGGTATTGCTATGTGGTATTGCTATGTGGTATTGCTATGTGGTATTGCTATGTGGTATTGCTATGTGGTATTGCTATGTGGTATTGCTATGTGGTATTGCTATGTGGTATTGCTATGTGGTATTGCTATGTGGTATTGCTATGTGGTATTGCTATGTGGTATTGCTATGTGGTATTGCTATGTGGTATTGCTATGTGGTATTGCTATGTGGTATTGCTATGTGGTATTGCTATGTGGTATTGCTATGTGGTATTGCTATGTGGTATTGCTATGTGGTATTGCTATGTGGTATTGCTATGTGGTATTGCTATGTGGTATTGCTATGTGGTATTGCTATGTGGTATTGCTATGTGGTATTGCTATGTGGTATTGCTATGTGGTATTGCTATGTGGTATTGCTATGTGGTATTGCTATGTGGTATTGCTATGTGGTATTGCTATGTGGTATTGCTATGTGGTATTGCTATGTGGTATTGCTATGTGGTATTGCTATGTGGTATTGCTATGTGGTATTGCTATGTGGTATTGCTATGTGGTATTGCTATGTGGTATTGCTATGTGGTATTGCTATGTGGTATTGCTATGTGGTATTGCTATGTGGTATTGCTATGTGGTATTGCTATGTGGTATTGCTATGTGGTATTGCTATGTGGTATTGCTATGTGGTATTGCTATGTGGTATTGCTATGTGGTATTGCTATGTGGTATTGCTATGTGGTATTGCTATGTGGTATTGCTATGTGGTATTGCTATGTGGTATTGCTATGTGGTATTGCTATGTGGTATTGCTATGTGGTATTGCTATGTGGTATTGCTATGTGGTATTGCTATGTGGTATTGCTATGTGGTATTGCTATGTGGTATTGCTATGTGGTATTGCTATGTGGTATTGCTATGTGGTATTGCTATGTGGTATTGCTATGTGGTATTGCTATGTGGTATTGCTATGTGGTATTGCTATGTGGTATTGCTATGTGGTATTGCTATGTGGTATTGCTATGTGGTATTGCTATGTGGTATTGCTATGTGGTATTGCTATGTGGTATTGCTATGTGGTATTGCTATGTGGTATTGCTATGTGGTATTGCTATGTGGTATTGCTATGTGGTATTGCTATGTGGTATTGCTATGTGGTATTGCTATGTGGTATTGCTATGTGGTATTGCTATGTGGTATTGCTATGTGGTATTGCTATGTGGTATTGCTATGTGGTATTGCTATGTGGTATTGCTATGTGGTATTGCTATGTGGTATTGCTATGTGGTATTGCTATGTGGTATTGCTATGTGGTATTGCTATGTGGTATTGCTATGTGGTATTGCTATGTGGTATTGCTATGTGGTATTGCTATGTGGTATTGCTATGTGGTATTGCTATGTGGTATTGCTATGTGGTATTGCTATGTGGTATTGCTATGTGGTATTGCTATGTGGTATTGCTATGTGGTATTGCTATGTGGTATTGCTATGTGGTATTGCTATGTGGTATTGCTATGTGGTATTGCTATGTGGTATTGCTATGTGGTATTGCTATGTGGTATTGCTATGTGGTATTGCTATGTGGTATTGCTATGTGGTATTGCTATGTGGTATCCCAAGTCAGGATTTAGGTGGATTAACATAGATTACATTAACATTACTTTATTTCAACATGGCACTTTCTTGTTCCCCCAAAGCATTCACTGGGGGCATAATACACATCCTGACATGCCACAGTTCACTACAAGTAGTAGTAGTAGTTAAATGATTAAAGGTAATCTATATAGCAAGGCTATTCATAGACAAGAGAATGGCTTACACCAAACTTAACACACACAATATGCTGAAAAATACCTGTGTTTTTAGCTCTTCTATTTGTTGGGTGTAAGAAGCTCGTTCATCTTCCTGAAAAAATTATATTGCAATTATTGTCATAATTATAACCACCAAATGATTTGTAATTTTTAAACCTTTGCACTAGTTTCAGTTAGGCTATTGCCAGCTCAGAGATGAAATTAGAACACCAGGGATAAATGTGAGTGAACATGATACTTACCAGGGTAGTTAAATCAGGTAACTCTTCCTCTTCATAGTTTTCTAACTCAGAAATTTCCTGAAAGCAAAGCAAAGATATCAGTTTGAAAGATTTCTAGTGCTTTACATAAGAAAGGTTTACTCCATTTTCATCACAACTTTCAAATTCTAAGTTGATGCTTTTGATGTAAGCAAGTTTCCAGTAAATTTTTCACTTCACAGTCAACTAAAGGTATCAGCTAACACAATAATTGGTTTGTTTCTCGTGGAGGGGGGGGGATTCCCTTATAAAAGGGGACAGGGGTCCTTGTCGTCCCTTTTAGGGTTTGAAATCAGTGTTTTGGTCCCACTTAGGGTGATAATGATGAGAATGCCAACCAGCTGAGTTTTGTGGTCCTGCTTAGGGTATAAGATCAACAACAATGCTTCTTTTCAAAGACGTCGTCATAAACTCATATGAGCAGACGGCGTTTGATGCTAGTATCAAAATACAAATAAAATTGAGAAACCGAACCAAAATGGTACGTTAGTGATTGGTCCCTCTTAGGGGTGAAATTTCATCACTGCCATGCCCATCATCTCAAAATACAGATCCCTTTTAGGGGTCATATTCAGAATTTCCGACGAGGACCCCCGCCCCCTCTTATAAGGGAGTCCCCCCCCCCCCCCGGGGTTTGTTTATGGTTTGTGTAGTGCACTATTTTTGTCCCTCCATTATTTTCCTATCAAATTTCTAAGGTAACTTTACAAATTTAACATAGAGTTCACCTTTGAAATTTGGTAGGAAAATAATGTCAGGAGTGATAAAAAACAAAACGCAGGTACACTTTGAGAGATCAATGTCTGCACAATAAGATGTGATAAACATTTCATCTGTCCACGTCAAATCTGTGTACCTTATTAAGCATTATTTATGATCTAGAAAAATACAGTTTCTCCATGAGAACCTATTTTTTTAAATCACTAATAGATATGCAATCCTGGTTAAAAAACCTTTCAGAAAATGTATACTTTGTGGGGATTTCATTGAATATTTAACATGCTAACAGCAAGCTAATGATTTGTGTAAGCTGATACCTGAAACACTGATACATAAGCACTTAACGCAGTACGATGGAAATGACCTCTTGGCTACCATCAAAAACAGCCACATTTATAATGATGCTTGCTGTGACTGAAGGACTTAGGAATTGGTACAACACCTTGCAGGCTTTGCTTATGGCCAGAAGATATTGAAAATTACTTCCACATACGTACCCCCATAAGACGGTTGACTGTCTCTTGTTCCTTCATAGCTTTTCTTTTTGAGTTTTGTAACTCTCTCTGGAATTAGTATAAGTATATACGATGAATGGTCAGTAGTGGTTTTGGCATAAAAGCCATGAATGATATATCAGATTTTATTGTATTTTAATTTAATATCACTTTTGTATATCACTACCTGAGAATTTCATGTGACACTGTCTTTTGAAAGTCTACCAAAAAAAATTGTTTTCTGTTTTCTAAAAAGCCATTTAAGTTACCAGTGTCAAATTTTCTAGCTGTGTTGGTGTTCCAACTTAAGTTTTGAACATTTTAAGACTTCATGATGATCAATAAAAGGGCAGACAATGGAAATCTACGTGCAATAATTTTCATTAGGCAGTCACTTCTTTTTGTCACCCCTGTTATCATGGACTAACAGCATTCCACTGTAAGTAGCACAGTGTAAAAATCCATTAGTTAAAACAGATACAATAGGAAAAACACTTGGCTTGCTACATGTGCTGTATATGCAAAATGTTTTGTTTACCTTGCTATCATTGATGTTGGATTCCAATTCATTATACTCTCGCTGCAGCTGTTCATGATGTTCCTGCTTTTGTTTGATGTCATTCTCTAAACGCCTGAAAGATAGGCCAAAAATCTTCATAACTGCGACATCCTAATTATTCATTTTCACACTCAAGACATACAAAGTACATCATTAATGAAATATATCTCCATGTATATACATATACAGTCATTGTCAAAAAGGTTGTCCTGTGAAAAAGGACTTAAACACCAAAAGGAGTATCGCATGATGATTTGTTAATTTGTTTTAAACAATATAACTTCTAGTTTCAAACTCTATAATGATTAACAATGAACAGCGAATAATAATTAACTCTACTCACACAATGATTGCAGGTATCGAGCATTTAGAGCGAGTGTATTAGGTATCACGTGACATTTCTTTTGGTCTAAATGTCTTTTTTGGTGGACCACATTAATGACATTGACTGTATAATATTATATACATATCATGCAAAAGAACAGAAGAGTTTTATCTTACCTGATTTCCTGTTCTATATTCTGCTGTAGATATTTTGCATTACTGTTTTGTGCCGCATAGGACTTGGCTGATCTTCCACCAATAATCTGGTCACCATTACCTGCATATGCCTGCAGATGATAGACAAGAAATAATACATCAAAGGCAGTACTAACACAAGTCAACTTTTCTGCATAACTTACATTCTAAGAAATTAATAGAATTGAGTCACATTTGCATTGAGATTACTTCTTTCCAGGGTTTATCTATCTCCACATTCCATGGGTCAACCAAGATTGGTAGTGCAGTCAGCCCCTTGGCCCACCCAGCTAACACTGTAGTCAGGTAGGTCACTTACTTATCTGCACATAAAGCTATTTCAAAAAAAAGTTGAAGGGGCAGATAGCAGTTGGCAATCAGTGATTGGCGATTGACGAGGTAAAATAACCAAGTAAAATGAAACCTTTTCAATTGAAAATTCACAAGATGAATGAGCCATACTAATGGCCACCTGAGGACTTCACCGTATGGTGCAGGAATTGTTTGGCTATTAATATGAAAAAAATCTTTTTGTTCCTTTTGTTCATGCAATCAACAATCATTGATTGCCATTCACCCCTTTAACTTTTTAAAAAATACTATTTTAAAAGCTGTATACACTGTGATAGAGTGTACATGCTCTGTGCAAGGATGGTCTCATCACTAGGGCATTATTACCAGCACATTCACAACTGTTTGATATTTAGATAGGTTATTATTGTCATTTTGTTCCTCACCATTCTTGCTCCTTGTGGTGGTCTAGAGAACATGACATCACGTGCTTCCTTGGGGTTCTGTATCAACAATACATTCTCTATGCTAGCCTGAAGAAAAGCAAAACTAATTCTTAAAATAATAATAATAATAAGCTTTTTTTTAATTTTTAAATGTTACTGAAAATAACTCAAAAATTGGATGGTAATATTTTTTAAATAAAACTTTCCAGTTTTATTTAAGGGTTTGTAAGTGCTTGCAAAAAAATTAAAAAAAAACATTCTGTAATAGGGAACATCCTAAAATTAACTTCATTGATTTTTGAGAATTCACGGTTACAGAATTTTTCTTTTTTCATTCAAATCAAAGATTGGATCATAAAGTTAAAATGTGCCAATTTTACACAATTTCCACCCATGCAGTTTTTTTAGTTATCATTTTTAAGATGAAAAACTTTACGCACATTTGAAGAGTTCAATCTTTGTCATAGCAACATGTTATGTCATATTTTTAATTTCATTCCAATCTTCACTTTTTTGGGTCAACTTTCTTTCACATATTAAACAGATAAAGTTTTTCAGGGTCATTTTCATTAGTGTACATGGCAGTTCAAGAACCCTTTCTAGCCTCCTTAAGACTCTTTCGACAAATGAACAATAAAAGTAGTAGTATGGTACACATATCATGATAGACTTTGTAATTGTCTCCATATTAGAGTATTACCTGGTCAATAAGGCAGTTAGCAACAACTGGGTTATCAATAACCAGTTCATCTAGTACTGTGCTGTAAGAACACCGTGGCCTCTAGAAACCATAATTAAAAATAAGAAAAAAACAATTTTGTGAGAAAATTGTCAAATTCTAATACCATAGACCCCATTCATGTGACGTCAGAGCAGCTCAATTTGGAGAGCAAAACAAAAGGATTTTAATCTCCTGAGGATTGGAATCTACTATAACCTTTATGTATGATGGTATGGTAATTATGGCAACTGATAACAGCCTCTTTAATTGATCTTACATGCACTTAACACAATAACTGTGCTTCAAAGTATTTTCTCAAAGTTCTCCTGCTTTCCTCTCTCCATGAACATCAACTTCTAATCCTAATTTGATCTTTCTGGGTCATGTATTGCAGTGGTGGATCCAGGGGGTGTCCTGCAGTGCACCGGACACCCCCAAAAAGAAATGTAAGTACGAAATAAGTCAGATCAGGATGATTGATGGCATCACTATTTTGTCCCTTTTTTTCATTTCGGACACCCCAATTGCAAATTTCTGGATCCGCCCCTGTATTGGTTTTCTATATATCCTCCCTTGGAGTTCAAAAACAGAATTAAAATTATTAGTAAACAAAGTACCAGAAAGTCAAAATATACTCACATTGTGTGACACATCATAAACATGATCCTGGAACCTGCTGATAATGATCTTTGGGACATTGTTCCTAGGACACACTTGAAGCATCATATTACGCAGCATTTGTTGATCATGGCTGTCATGGCAACAGAAGGCCCATGCTAGCCCTTTGAGACTTGACTCCACTGCTAGCGCCCACTTTTGATCTTTGAGAGTCAGGTGTGCACCTGTCAACATAGTGAAATTTCATGCAATGTTATCCACATGGGTTACCATGGCAACTCTAGATCAAGCTATTCTTTTTAATATAACATATATACTAATATATATTATATTAATATATATTATATTTATATAGCGCATTTCCATTAATTGTCCAAAGCGCTGAATAAACTGAAATAAAGACAAATCATATCAACATAAAGTGTTAAGAAACTGGCAAGGAGACAAACCAGTTGGCTATTTACAAGCCTGGTCGAGAAACTGAATTTGACCTAATCGAAATCAGGACAAATACAGTCTCAGCTAGTGGCCAGAGCGGGGCTTGAACCCGGCACCACCAGATTGCAAGACCAACGCTCTGACCACTCGACCATGCTGCCTCCTGAAGAAGGCATTTTACTAGATTCTTATCTTTTTCTTTGATACATTAGTTCATCCTTTCGTATATATGATGTTGATATAGATTTTATGATACTGATCATGTAAATATTTGTGCATACAGCTTCCATAAGTTTCCTTATATAGATTTTGTCAATTGTAATAATTATTTTAACATTTTAGGATTTACTTTTTGTGCTATTTGTAAAGCACTTTAGAATATTATATGATAGTTTTAGCGCTACAGCAGTTTGCAAAAATCAATTACCAATATATTGATGTATACAAATTTGCATATTCTCTAATTCTATCTAAAATGCTGTTTTTGATAATATAAGACAGAACGCTTATTTTACGACGTTTCGTTCGATGTCACTGACATCATTTTCAAGTGAGTTGGTTTACGTCGTAAAATAAGCGTTCTGTCTCATATTATCAAAATTTGTCCAAAAGCCACTCTTTTGAAAATGCTGTTTTTCTCGCTGGAATGTCACACAAAATACCAAGCAACACCTAGTCTGCACTGTATTATAATATTATTTCGAAAAAGTTTAATATTAACTCTTATTTAAGCGATTTTCTTATAGAAATTACCCATAATGCACCCGATATATCAATGTTTTGATATATTTAAGTTTTGCAGAATTTTTGTAAATCACTGTATATGAGAATAAATTATTATTATATTATTATCAACATTATATCAGGAAATATCCTTTTTGCGTGGATACGTATTATTAGTTCATTTTTGCTCACTTTCTTTAAATACCATATATGCTGGTGTATAGAATCAACCTTGACGTATGTAATGAGTCATAAAAAAGAACTTTCAGTAAACATATCGTAATGTTACAAAAGACATACTATTAGATGACCCTTTATCTCATCTAAATCAGAGACTCAGATTGGGAAACTTTAAAGGGGCACTTGGATGAAATCGCCCCATATTTTGAAAGTCCGAATAGCTCAAGTATTTAAGAATAATATGACTCAATCATGATTATGAAAACCAGATTGGCAAAAATTTTAGCCTGGGAGCCACTCGCAGTTGAGAAATTTTGGTTTAAAAACTAAAAGCACAATAGGGTTGAGTAAATGACGTCATTTACTCACAATTTAGATGCTGAAAAAAAATAAAAAAATTTAAAATGTGTTGCTTGGCTACTATTGGGGCCATATAGATAAGTTTAACCAAGTTTCAAGGCATTTCCAATTTTCATCGATTTTCAACCAAGTGCCCCTTTAAATAACACATTCAAAAAATAATTCTACCCCACCCTACCTATTGGTCCAACAGGAACACGATGAAACCTTCTCTCTGCCTGCTTGACTTTTCTCATAAGCTCAGGAACCCAACCACCAAAGATACTCAGTTTATCACTTCTGCTGCTTTGGAGATTACGGAGACTACGCTGATTGGACTCTACTTTTCTGCTAGCATCGGACACCTCATTCCTGAACAACAAAAATGACAGTTATAAATAAGTCGCAACATTAAGTTTTTCAAATAGATAATTTCTTTCTTTACAGTAGTAGAAGTAGCTCAGTTGGTTAGTGTGCAGCCTTCAAAGTTAGAGGTCCATGGTTTGATCCTCAGGATCTCCACGTCTGTTTCGACTTTTCTCTTATCCTTGTAGCTTTAGCTTTGAATACTCTTAAAACAGTGCACAGATGGACAGTGGGGGATAAAGTGTTTACTGTCATCTCCTGGTAGACCAGTTACTAGCTGAAGGCCTTTACCTTTGTCTACTGGCTGGTGCTGCACAATTTAACACAAGGTCCCCTTAAAGCTAGGTTGCACCAATTTCTAACACCCAACCTGAGTGTTGGTCTAGCCTGGGATTGAACAACCAATGACTTCTTTCATGCAAGTCTGATACTCAACCGACTGCATCTCAACTGAGAACTCTTATGGTTTTCTACATACCTTAACCCATAAGATTTTTCTTTCCCTCTACTGATTGCTCTTTCTAACTGTTCTCTGTGGTGCGTTGTAGTAGATAGCTGGTTTTGAGATGCATGAAGTTCATCTCTCTTGGACTGCAGTTCTGCTTGTCTTTGATTCCTTTCTGTCTCCAAGTCCCTCATAGCTCTAAACATGAATAAATTAGGATGACGAATAAAAACAATAAGTTCACTGAAACAGAATAGACTTTCTTGGGAATTAAGTATTCCCAATTCAGATTCGTCACTCTCTATAATGAGAATAAAATTCTATTTTTGTTGTATCCATATTCCTTGTATAGTATGACAACAAGAGTATGTGTTACATCTCATCGGACTTTGCTGTGCTTGTTCCAAAGTAAATCTCCCAGTCATTTCTCTCATTTAAAACAGGAACCCAAGTGCTGTGTTTGACTATTACACCAACTCTCATCGAATGCAGGGCCAAAGCAAGTGTTGCAGCATTTCGTTTACTTTTTTCTGTGTGGTTTTGGGGTATTCAAACTCTCCTTACACCCCCCTCATAGACAGTCAAATACTTACGTTTGTTTAATCTCCTTGATTTTGTCAATCAGTTGTTTTTCATCCATTTTTACAGATGCCAAGTCCTGCTTTAGTTTTTTTAGATTGGACTACAACAATAAACACAGCAGAATCAGCTACATGTACATGCTTACAGACTGCATGTTTTTTGTTTTTTTTAATATAAACATATTTAATCTCACATTATCCCCAAGAGGAGGAGCTCATCGAGGGGGTCTATATGCTATTTACAGCTGAGTTGACCTTCAGAACAAACTCAAGGCCAACAATCAGAATTGAGCATTCGACATTGTATTTTGATTAGCATTTCCCATTATTCTGCCAAGAGAATTTATGAAATACAAGTTCTTTCTTCCTTAAATTAATTGTAAATGCTAGTTGAACTCATGAAGGAATTATATTTCAATCAACAAGAAAAGTCTACATTGTATACTCGGAAAATGCTCAAAAAATGCTAACCAAAAGTAGTGACCCATAATTCCTATCGGGGAAGGTGATCAACTCAGCTGGTTTGATAAGTGTTACGAGAAGAACTCAAACTTTGCTGAACAAGATTTCATACCTGCTTTTCTCTGAAAACATTTTTCTTCTGTCTCAGATCAGTATCTATTTCTGCCTTTTGTTCCTGTACTTTTCTTGCCTCTTCTGTGACAAGATTCACTGATTCCTGAACAGTTTGCCATTCCTGCTCCAACTCTGCAATGTTATTCTGAATATCCAACCACAAAGAAATGTTTGTATTATTACCACTGGAAGGGTGGATCCAAGAATTTTTTTTGGGGGGGAGGGGAACTCCAAACTTATGTTAAGCAAAAAAGAAGATTTTTTGAGGTCCAAACAGATATGAAGCAAAAAAAATTGAGCTATTTCTGTCAATAAAATGACGACTGAAACTAGGGTTTAGACCTCTCACTCCTACCCTAAACAGCAATAGACAGTTTTCAGGTCTTTAGAGGGAACGCTCTGTTTTCTATGCTCTGTTTTAGTGCTGGCAGAGCATATGGATGCTTTATACTTTATACACTAACCTGACAATCAACCACTTTTTGTTGGTATCTTGGTTGTCTTTCTTTTTGATTCTTCAATTCTTTTTCCAGTGGAGAAAGTTTCTACAGCAAGATAAATATAGCATAAAACATCTGAAATAATTCCACAAAACACTGCATTTTAAAAGCCATAGGTTATATTCATGATATAATATGCCATATTGTAATGCAAATTAGCCATGTGGTTTTCAAGTGGGCAAACATTTCAAGAGGAGACCATTCAAAGATCAGCTCATACTAGAAACTTAATTTTTATGCCAAATATTGTCTATAAAAAAATCTGCATGTAGTTTTGGAATTTCTACATTTGTCCCTGACTTGGAAAATTGAGTAAGAACAATTTTAAAAACTGTTTGTTTTCTAAAGTAGTGCCTACAGCAGACCCAATTTGAGTATTTGTGTCCCCCCCCCCCCCCCCTAGGGCAACCATGTGGCTAATCTGCATTACAATGTGAAAATCATCATGGCAACTATTGTGTAACTTTAACGTATTCCAAATACTGTTATCCCCTCAGCCCACCAGGCCAACACTGTAGCCAGATGGGTCCCTTAGTTATCTGCACATACACACTACACATGATGCAGTGTACATACTCTGTGCGCAAGGATGGTATCATCACTGGGGACAGTCACTGTCTAGTTCAGTTGTTTTTGTTTGAAGAATACCGTATTTACTCAATTAAGCAGAACTTATTGATATTTTTGCTCTCATATGCAGAGCTTAAAGTGCACCTAACCCCTGATACAATACTTTCTGCATTGATTCTACATGAAGTGAATAGTTGAATGGTCAAATATTTCTTGATTTGAGTGTTGCATCTTTAAGATATGAAGGTTTATACTTTAATATGTTAATGACCATGACGTCACCCCAGGCTTTTGAGTGTATTTGTTTTACATATAATACTAAACACTGGCCATTATGAGACACCAAATTTACTGTAAACTTTTTTTTTTTTTTTTTGAAATACTATTTCTGTGAACCTGTTAAAGTTTGTATATTTAATGAAGCCTGCAGTAACATCACGGTCATTAACATATTGGAAGTATAAACCTTCATATCTTAAAGATGCAACACTCAAATCAAGAAATATTTGACCATTCAACTAGTCACTTCATGTTGAATCAATGCAGAAAGTATTGTATCTGGGGTTAGGTGAACTTTAATCGAGGGCACGATTAAATGAGTAAATATGGTACATCAATAAGATGTGTTCTGCGATTGGTTGTAACATAGAATGATTTTTCTGTCATATACAGTCTACTCTAGTGTGTATATTGATAAGTACTTTTTCCAGCTCAATAACTTCAGCCCAAACTCTCTCCTTCTTAAGCTCTTCAACTTGTTCTTTCATGGTTTTCAACTGTGCAATGTCTTTGTATTTTTCTTCTAGTCTTTGTACTTCTTTCTTCATCTCTGGTAAAGTCTGTGAACAACAACACATCAGTTATTATCAGACTATACTCCCCTTTTTGCATTTGTATGCCAGGTGTTTAATAACCACTTGTGGAATTAAAATATGACATTATGTCAAATCTACAAAACTATTTGATGGATGCAAATTGAAATAAGATATTGACATCATAGGTGCCAAGGCACGGAATTAACTTTTGAACCCACTAGCAAAACCTTCTAAACTTTTCAGTCCTTCAAACTGGACTATGGCCAAAGTCTCAAAACTTAGCTAGTTAAATTTTTGGGAGTTTGCAAGCGTCAAATTCACGCCTTGGGTGCTGAGTCTATATAACTTCCATGGAGTGAACTGTGAGATTTCAATGTGAGACTTAGCTATGTCTTGACTTTTGGTCAGCCAAAAGACTATAAAATTTAAAGCTTAGATTTTTACTGACCTGAGACTTGCGAGATAAGGTGTTTTCAATAACCCCTTGTTCTTCTAAGATGACCTGGTAATCTGTGCTCATCTGATCCAACTGGGTTGCCTTTAAAAAGAACTAAATATATACACACAATTAGAGGGCTTGTCTTTTAATACTTGCAATCATCCTTGAGAAAGCAGGATGCAAAAATTATGGAAGGGAGAAAAATATACATTATAATGTAAAGGATTAAAATTGTAAAAAAACACTTCTGGTATCAGTTCAACCCCAAAAAATACTACCATTGGTCACTGTACTCATGCATTTGAATGGAGAGTAGACCTGGTGGATCCCTCAATAGAACCACAATAGCGCAATGGAAGGGTGGGAAATAAGAAAATTAATTCTTCTTGTTGGATAAAAATATCAGATATCTGTTTTGATTACCTTGTACTTATCTTTTGGGTCGGAGGAATTTAAGAAGTTTCTACTTGTGTCTTGGTTGAGAACAGAGACCGGATTATCAACCTGGAAAGAAAACAGATGTTTAGCAGACCTCCTACTAATGTCAACAGCAAATCTAGGGTATACAAGGGTGGATCCAGGGGTAGTTGAAAAATAACAAGAATAAAGGTTAACGAAAACCTAAAAAGAATGTTTTGTGATGCCTTTCTAGGTAACAGCCACCCCCTTGAAACCCTTCTGGATCTGTCACTGAGTATGCGAACCTACTTGAATTCCAAACTGATCAAGAATATGAATAAGCTCGTCTTTCTTGGATGAAACTGTTTTTCCTGTTGAAAGAAATGATGATAATAGGTTACCAATTATCATTTTTTTTTTCAAAAACATGTTGCAGGGACAAAATTCTATCACAGCGACAAAAATTTTCACAGAAATTCCACAGTACACACAAAGGGAATTGTTGCAGCGAAGTGTCTTGCATTGTATTGCAGCCACTTGACGCCTAGTGTATGCCATGCCTTAAAAGACTTAAGTATCAATTTCAAGCCCTATGAGTAACCAGTTTACATTTACAATCCATAGGATTGATTATTATTGCTACTTACCATCATGTGTTTTGATTTTATATGAAGAACTGCCGTCACTAGTGATACGTCTCTCAATTATAATAGAGCTACCATATGTCTCAGGACAATAAGCATCTTTCCCTCTGTTTCTTAGCTTGATGATGATTTGACAGTAGCTATGGCAACAGAAAAAAAAAAAGATTAAAACACAGCATACAGGGCACTGCAGTGTAAAGACATTATGCCTTATTTTTCTTGTTTCTCCTTAACTAACCACACTTTTAAAAAGTTCAATATCAAATTGTGCATGGTGATATCACCATTTCAACAACACAACTTGTGGTTAGACTTGTCTCAAGTCGACCTTTCTTGTCTCCCGCAGGAGTCTTTAATTGACTGAGCTAGAATTTGTTGAGCTCAGCGACCAAGTTATGAGACATTTGTCTCGGAGTTGTCAGCCAGACTTTTGAGGAAGGTTACTAGCAGTATTTCCTAATATATTATCTAACATTAACAAATTTTGTACCTGCATTTGTCTTTGATAAAACCTTTTAAAGAACTTCCTCTATTTGTAGTATTGGCTTTTCCACCCAAACCAACCACAATACCTGTCATGATAGCACTTTTACCACCTGAAACACATTCATTCTTATCATCAGTAACCATGCAGTGTAAAAGAAAATATGGTGATCTGGAGATATTTTGTTCTTTTTGAAAGCTACTTCAGTTTGTACAAGTAGGTATACCTTCAGAGTGGCACTGCGAAGGTTTACCCTTTAACCAATCAAAATTCTTAGAATACTATAGATTTCACATTCTTTTGTTCAACAACCAACAGAATGAAGACAAGCTAAGCTTTCTAATTATGCATAGATCAAGCATGCTTGCAATACAAAGTCTTATACTGGCATACTGGCATTGAAAGAAAATTTTTAATCAATCTTAGCTGCTCAGGGCTCAAAATAAGGGCCAGTCTACTTTCAATGTCTGCCCAAATTTGGTACTTGACCAGTCAAATACGGTTTTGAACTAACATGTTGACCAGTCATATTTAAAACAATAGAATAAAATATCATGCCGGACATCTTGACCTGCATATGACAGGCCATTTTTTTGAGCCCTGCTCCTGTTAGTGATGTTTCTTTGCATTTGCAAGTTTAGCTTTGAAATCAAGCGGGAACCCTGTGGTGGTACAGGGAGGGACGTATGTTGTAAGTCATGAAAAATCAACTCCATGGGTTACCATTTTTCCTTTTAAGTATGGTGCTCGGCTCACACAGACCTTAGGCCCATGGGAGCTCCGCTACTACAAGAGATATTTGTCAATTGCTAAAGTAACAACACACTTACTTCCATTACGTCCAATGACAAAGTTAACATTTGAACCAAAAGGTACTTCTAGCATGGTATGACACATGAAGTTGATCAAAGTAATCTTCTCTATAATACCAACTTCTGCTTCAGACTGTTAAATGATGGAAGATAAAAGAATATATATATGATGTTAGGTGTTACAGTTACAAGTGTAAAAGTTTGAGACACAAATGCAAGCACAAGAATCTCAACATGCTTGAGAAATGATTGTGTTTTTCATACAAAGCTTATCAGAATTGGGAATTGGTGTATGCATAGGAGACTGCCGAACATGGTTTCATGACAACTATGTTGGGATATGCGTTAGAAAGAATTCAAAAGTGAAAGCGATGGCACAGCCAACTGTAACACTGAATCAATATTTTTTAGCAGATTTTACAGGGGTTGGGAAACCACAGAAAAAAACCCCAGTCAAGCCAGGAAGCAATAGCCAACAACACATGTGCTGCAGATGGACTACCACTACACCACCGTTGATTCCCAAAAGGTTTGAAAGTTGTGCTGTGTGTGTGAAATTTTTCACATTCCTGAACTAGTTTTATATCTTTAGGTGAAATCTGATCTGGACCTAAGCGATGTCAGGGTTGAGGGATTTAGAATGTCATGTTCGACTATTAAAGGAATCCAAACTCTTACCTTCGTAGCAAGTTCAGGCTGTGTACAGTCATGATCATCAGAATCCATCTCTTCATCATCCATCTCTTCGTTATTTCGGTCTACAGAACTCGATCTTCTACTCTTCTTTGCCGTACTTGGAGCCTTGGAACGTCTTTCTCGCGAGGTCTCCGCGCTGTCTTCTTCTTCTTCCTCCGTCGGTTCCTCACTCGTGTCCTCGCGTCTTCGTTTGCTACGCTTTCGACTCATTTTGCTTATTCCAAGGAAGAGGATCAGTAATTTAAGATATAAGGTGCTTAAGAGGACATAAATGTATAGAATCACATGAATATTAAGGAATAAAAGGGAGGTTTTAAAGAACCTCTGCTGCTCCTCTGCTCCTGCAGCGCTTCGTGTTGTTAGTTTAGATATGGCGGGAAATAGATGTATCACGTGATCAGTAGCATAACCCGCTGTGGATTGTGGGAATAATGCAGAACCGGAAGTGAAATGGGGACTGAGATTACTGGGGGTGGATAAAATAAAGACCTCCAGAGACCTCCAGGTTTTATGCTAGTTTGTGACACCGAGTGCAAAGATCTTGGTAAAGTATGGCGGGTTATGACGACTGGGCTCAATTCTCTAACACAGGAACAGAAGCTAAAGTAAGTTTGATTGATAAAGTTACCAATCTTAGTAAGTTTTAGTAGGCCTTGTTTTTCAAGACAACTACATGGCATTCAAAAATCTTTAAAAACAACATACAAGAGGATCTAGAATAAAATAGAAATAACCTAGAATCAAGATGAGCAAAGTCTTGTTGTTTCGTAGGAAGGAGAAGACGAAGACTGGAGTGATTTTGGTGGATTTGAGGTAAGTTATTGCGGCTAGTTATTGCGGCCAGAGGGGGTACTCCGATGTGAAAGGGGCAGGGATGCTCATCGTACCTTTTAGGGGTTAATTTTCGTTATTTGGTACCTTTTACATAGGGTATTCAAATGAAAAACGAATTGAAATGCAGTGGTTTTCTGACCCCCAATAAATATGTCTCAATTAGATAATTATGTACCCCCTTCTTCATCCTTATTCCGGAAAAATGTACCTTTATTAAAGACTTACTGGGCTGCATGCCATGATAGCACAAAACCTAAAACTGTACCCCCCAGTATTTTGAAATAAAAAAATGTGCAGACAAAGTTTGGTAAATAAAATTCCATTTGTTGCATGTGACCTTTCGCTAATAATAAGTTGTTTGGTGCAATTTTGAAACGATTTGAGCGAATTCTCAAAATCACCCTAAAAATACTAATAAAAGTCACTTAGGCCGTTTTCATTATAACCCCTTCAATTGTATTCACATCGTCCATATAGCTAGTGCATTGCAGGCTTGATATATATGCAAGTACATGCAACAATACCTTTACCAACCTTTTTTGAAAAAGCTACATGTATATACTGCTATATATATCAGCAGGTAAAAACACTACTCTTTTATCTCATTATGTTCATCAGTAACTGACTGAATATCTAGTTATACTCAGGGCTCAAAATAACGGCAGTTCAACGGTCAATGTCTGGCCAAATTTGGTACTTGATTGGTCAAATTATGGTTTTTAACGGACATGTTGACCTGTCATATTTGAAAAAAATAAAATGAAATATCATACACCGGACATCTTGACCGAGTATGACTGGCTGTTATTTTGAGCCCTGATACTAATGAAATTTCTATGACATATATTTTAAGACAGCTCAGCCAGTCACAGATCCAACAGCTAGTAACACTTCAGGAGTTATATCTTGGGCTACGTCATTTAGTACACAACCTTCTCCGGCAGAGCAGCATAGTATACAAGAGAGTGTTTCCCCTGAACTTAGTCAGGGAAACCAGTGGACAGCATTTCCACCAGGGGCACCAACAGGGGGGGATTCAACTTTTGAAGCAACAGTTGAACAAGTGCAGAACACAACTAACTTGCAATCAGTTCCTCATACTGACAATGATTGGACTTCAAAACCAGACTCACCACTACAGGCGGACATCAGTAATAATGATAAGAATACTGCTACTTCAGGCAAACAGCAAGCTGCCGAAGGACCTTTAAATATCATAGTGAGTATAATAACACCAAGTACTGCATGAGCTTTAAACTTATAATATATAGAGTAATATTAGTAATTGGGTCCAAAAACCTGGGTGTCTTAGGCATCAGTATCATGAACATGAGCAAGATTCAAAAGGAAATTGGGGTTTTTCTTGGTGATGCTATTCAATGTTTTTAAGTAAGATCTGGCCAAGAAAGAGGTGTATGCATGTAACAAGTGCACTGGCCAGTGAACCTCCCCTGGATCTGACACAGGTTTTTTTTATGGTAATATCCCTGGGATTTTTTCTTGAGGTTAAAGAGTTTAACCTTATCATTATATTTTCAGAGTGATGGTTCTCTGGCATTACAAAAACACATGGAAGAGTCACAGAAGAGTGCAAAAGTAATAAATGATCTTGAAGGAAAATTGTCACTAGCTGAACAAGAAAAACTCAAATTAAGAGAGGTACAGTGTAGCTTTGAAACATTCAGTGAAACATTAAGCTGTAACATTGCAACAGTTAAAAGCATGTTCACACTAACTTGGTTCCTGAACACGATCATGCATTTTAAATATATGCGTTTGTTTGCACCAGTAATTTCATATTTTAAAGGCAAAAAACAAGGGGTTATGATTTTCATATAGGGCCTCTGGAACTAAACCTATTTCTATATCAACACAATTACTACATGGTACTGGTGGCGAGTGTTATTGCTAATACTATAAATGTGCAGATTTTCATAATGGTGTCTGCTTTATAATTATATTCAAAATGTTATTTTTTATTTGCTGCAAATCTAAGTCCAACCTATAACTATGACATCATCAGTTGTCTAATTTGCATATTTGAAGGGAAAAAATCACTGGAACAAAACAAGAAAAACTTATTTACGAGGCACTAGCTGCTTAGTAATTAAAAATAAAGAATATTTGGATGAATGAATTTTTTGCTGCATATAGGCACTTTACCAACGCAAGTACCCAGAAAAATTTAGGCACAGGCACTAAGTGCCAGAGTCACCAACACTCTAAGATGTACGTACTTTGTATAAATATTAATTGTCTATGTACAAGCTTGCATATATGTACTCATTTTTGCTGTTTCTCTATAAATTATGAAGGAGCTTGAAAATCTGTTGAGAAAACAGCAAGAACTTGAGGATGTTTCCAAGACCACACAAGAAAACTTAGAAGAACAAAAACAAAAATATGCAAAACTTCAGGTAAGACAATTATATATCTAAAATGTCTTTAAATTTGACTCAAATGCAAATTAAAGTAAACTTTATAATATTGTCTTTAAAGGAAGAACATCACCAACAGCTACAGGATATCCGTCAAGCAGGCCATGATGCCCTGGCTATTATAGTAGAGGAATACAAGGTAATCAAAAATGTTTTCTATTTAGAGAATACTTTCATTGATGAAATGATATGGCTCACAGTAGATGTCACAGCTAATATGTGATCAACTCACACCATACAACATGTCAATATATAAGTGGTTGGTAAGTGATGGGTAAGTGACCGGGCCAGTGGATGGTAAGGGGGGTTGGTGCAAATAGAGGGGGCAGCATTTTTTATGCTTCACAAAGGACAGGGCTAAGAGAGACAAAGGGGTACTTTAGGGGGAAGGGTTGTGAAAATTTTTGCAAGCAAAAATCAAAATACGTACAGTACACCAGTCCCCAGGTTGGTAAGTGGTTGGCAAGTACATTCATGGATAAGTGGTTTATCATGATAATAGTCCTGTCATGGTATGGCCATATTCTTTGAACCAATCACAGCTCAGCTAGGACATGATATTAGCTTCTCCCTCCATCATCACCTTTAATGCAATGTGTTAATTTTCATAGTCATGAGAAATAACATGTAAAATTGCTTTGAATGAAGCTGTAATTATCTTTTAATAATTCCAAGGAACTATCCAAACAAGCAGTTCTTGAGGAAAGAGAAAAAAATCAAGCTGAGCTGCATAATTTTCTAGAGGATGAGAGAAGGAAGTTTCAAGAGATTTTGACCCAACAGGTAAGACTTAATTATAAACCTGAAAAACCATATATCCTAGCTAGCTGAAAATTTTTTTCCCTATCTTGATATTTATGCTTATTGTCTTACAGCAAGAAAGTTTCGAAAGAATACTTGCAGAGGAAAGAGATAAAAATGATGAAAGAGTGAGGGCAGTTATAGAAGAAGAACAGCAAAAAAATAAGGTATTTTGTCCCTGATACACATACAACATTGCACAATTTATTTGAAGTCGCAATGTCCACCTTAGTTTGTAACTTTGAATGGGCAGTGTAGTGATTTACCGCTTGCCTCACATTTCTGTGGTCCGGTGTTTGAGCCCCAGCTCGGGTTGGATCATATGAGAGTTGAGTTTGTTTGATGTGTTGTTCTCTCCTGTGCCACAAGGGTTTTTTCTCCAGGTTCTCTGGTTTTTTCTCCTGTAGTGGTAATGTGTGAGTGACAGTGGGCCCAATCTGAAACCAGTATTCATTTACTGAATTTGTATCCCACTATAAAAAAGTGATTTATTTTTTTATTTAACTGTTGCATCCAATGACATCAGTGATGCTGAATTGGGTTAAAATAAAAAAAATACTTCTGCAACATTGTGTGTAACAATTTTGAATGTTTGTAACTTTGGTTGTTGTTTGGCTTGTTTTTCTCAGCCAAAGAACTTTTCCTGATCAAACAGTTGGCCAGAATTCTCAGAATTGGAAAACCTGCGTTTAATGCTGTTTTTGTCATATAAGTTGCACTATTTTGATGCCTCAAAAACTGTCACCAGGAATGTTACAAACAATAGTTGCAACATTTCCAAACCTTTTATATGAAACACCAATAATATTGCCGTACACTGGTATTTTCTCATAGCTTGCAATAGAAACTACATTGAATAAGGAGAGAGATGAATTTAAAGGTACACTAGAAATGGCTATCAAGGTATGTTAATATTAGTAGAAGGGGCTTTCATTTGTTAAGGCATGGGGTTTGGCAAAATTTGGGTCACCATTTCAGGGCTCGACATTAACTTTTTAGGAACTAGACCTTGGGCTAGTGAAATGGATAATCACTTGTCCCAAGGTCTTTTTCCCACCAGCAGTCCACAGCAAACCTTCACTAGTCTGAGACTAGTAGATGTATGTTAGTGTTGAGCCCTGCATTTTTAAAAGGGGTTACATAATATCTTAACGACAAACCATAAGATGTGATTGTCCCAACTCTTCCCCCCCCCCCCCACATTCCCCCCCCCCCTCCACATTCCCCATCCCCCCCCCCCCCCCCCCCCACATTCTCCTGTTCTAAAAAATAAATACTATAATATACATATGTACAAGTTTAAAGTGACTGAAGTAAAATTATCAATTTATTTCATTGGTAATTCAACTTAACTGTCAGGAAACAAGAGAACAGGGAGAGGAGGCTGTGAAAGGAGCTGTGTCTAAAGAAAAAGAAATGCATCTGGCTTTGATGGTAGGAATTATATATATCATATACCAGTAGATTCACAGACAAAAATGTTGGTGGACAAAAAGTTATTGTTGATTGTTTTATCATAGGAGAAAATGGAAAACACGATGGAAGAAGAAAGGGAAAAATTCAGAACATCAATAAAAGAGACACTGGATGATGAGCGACAACAGAGCAAGGTAATGTACATGGGCAAGGGACATCTGGCTACATTGTGTGTAGGGGAAGGTGGCAACAGAGCAAAATACTATGCAGGGAAGGGAATTAAGGAGAGAGCTGCATTGTATAGTGGAGGAATTACATTAAGTCAACAATTATGTACCATGCCAGGGAATGGAGGCTAATAAAATTTATTAAAGTATTTATGATTAGTAAAGGTTTATGTTTATGACAACAGACCAAGATACTGTGTGGGGAAGGTGAGGGCTGTATTATGTAATGTAGAGGTGCAGTGGAAAGCTGTGTAAAGAATGGATGGTGTACAGTATGTGGGTAATGATGTGCATGGTAGATAGTCTTCTGTATGTTGACAAACCTTATTGGGTCCTTCGTGTACCACACACAATTATAGAGGACATGCACGGTGTGCATAATTCAAGTAGAAACATATTGTATTCTTTGTTAGCTTAGTTCTTTTGTATATCTTGTCCTTTGTTGTGGCTATTGAATTACACACTAGACTGTTTGTGGTACATGCAGAACCTCCCCCCTAATCCAGAGTTCTTTATCCAGGAAGCAATTCGAGAGGCTGTGGCAGAGGAACGTATCAAATCTAGAGAAACTGTTAAAACATCTATTGAAGAAACTAAAACTTCCATGAATGAGTACATAAGGGAAAAACAAGAGGTGAGTTAAAGGCAATTGACTTGTAATAATAGGTCAGCCACCACTAATATATATATTATACTAAGCTAGATTACTAAACACATTGCACTCCCAAGACCACAGTTATTAAGCTTTATATATAATGCACTTATCAACATTATAACCAAGTAGGGAGGATGGAGTGATGACTTTGAAAATCATTACTTTGAGTAGTCGGCCTCAGGGTTTTTACCCCAGCCCCTCTTGAGAAGTCTTGGTTTGGAGGATTAAGGGGTTTTTCGCCAACTGGAGGAGGGGATCATCTAAACATTGACAGGTATCAAAGGGGAAACCACTTTAATTTGTAGCAAACATTAATAAAGGGATCATAAAAATAAGCCTCTTAGGGGGATCAGTTAATGCTTGTTGCAACAAAAATCCCCTGACCCCCACCCCCCAAGACGACAAGTGATGACCACAGCCCCTTATTCTATTTGTTTGTCTTTAGTTTGATTCACAGATTCAGCAAAAGCAATATTTAGTCATGGATTTGTTTCTTGAAAGTGCAAGAACACAACTAAAGAGCTTAATGGAGGGTAACCACAAAAGCTAACATAATATTATTGACTCTAGGTAACTTTAAATTATGAACCTCTACACCTATTTCAAAAAAATGTTGTTGGTGGGAAATCTTAAATGGGCACTGAGCTGAGCAGAAAATACCAAAAAATTATATTCCTAACTCAAATGATGTTTCAAGTTCCAATCTAAAAGCCTGCTACATTGTTAGGCTGTGAAAATATTACAGTTGCAGTGTTACTTGGTCTCAGATCTTAGATCTCCTACCGACAACATTTTTGGAAAAAGGTGTATATGTGATATGGGTCCAATACAAAGCAGTCAAAAGACTGAAGGGGGGTGCAATTTTGAATAGATAGGCATTAAATAGAGGTTGGCCACTTAATGAGAGGTATAGTTTTAGTGCTAACTGCCTCATTGGGACTTTGACAACTGGCTGCTAATGTAAATTCTACTGTAGTGTAAAAGTTACTACAGCATGCATCCTCCTGGATACTGTTTGACCAGTGAACCAGGATATGGAAGGTAGCCTAGCATAATAAGACTGCTTTCTCAATTTCACTTGGGTAACCATGCATATAGCATAATGACTCCAAGTCAAGGTTGAATTTGATAGAGTGCAAACACAAAAAGCATGCAAAACTTATCGCTATTTAGTACTTACAAAATAGTAAGGGAATGGTCAATGTTTAGAGTGCGTATATCCAGTTCTGGATGCACGTGGGAGGTTGCTTAAGCAAGAAAAAAGCCTAAGAGTCGCATGAGAGAAACCGCACGAAGTGTAGCAAAGGGGAGCTTAGCTTTATTCACTGCTATTCTTCACTTAATTTAGATAATAGCTAATTCTTGCCCTCAAGCCATCCCTCTTTTACTAATGTTACTACGTCCCTTCACCGAGACTGTCGACAGAGTAATGACTGACAGGGCAATTATGTGGGCCATGTTGTCCTTATGTTTTACCAAGTGAGAGGGGTCCACAATAGACCAAATTGGCTAACATGTTGCTATGTACGTTGCTATGTACCACCCAACTCAAAACCTTTGGGAATAAGAACTTTTGCCCCGAAAATTTTTCTATGTCATATGAAAATACAAAAGACAAAGAATCTTATTCCCAGAGGCTTTGAATTGGGTGGAAACATACATAGCAATGTGTTAGCTGATTAGGTCTATTCTTGTATATTAATGAGCATTAAAACAAACAAGGTTTTCAAAATCAATTTATTTAACTTAACCACTTGGCATTAGTATCAAATTAATGAATGAATGCTATAGATTTAATAAATACTAAGTGAAGACCACTTGTTTACGCTACAACAAAATATACAAATTCTAAATTATGAAATCATACTCACACCTTATCGTGTACGTCTCAAGTGATTTTATTTAACCAGTGAAAAAAGGCAACTGTTTCCTTACTACTAGTTGATAAAGAACTACAGAATACAACAGATTTGGTCTACTATTAGTTTGCCAACTTTTTCACGGGCTAAATTAACTTTAATCACACGGCAGCCATATTGGAACAATAAGTTCTGAACTATGTGTCCCCTTGCCCTCACTTTGAGGCAAACCAAGGTTTTTAATAAATAAACATGGCTGCCATGTGATTAAAGCCTATAAAATCACTTTAATATAAAATGAATATTAGTGTTAGGAACTAGTCACCCATTTTTGTATATTTGCTTGTCACGCATGAGCATTTGTCTGATTTGATTATAAAAACCTCTGGATTCTATATGAAATGAGGCATAAAGCTTTTGTTTAGTAGGCAAAAAAAATAGGCTAAAATTTAGCTTACTGGTATAGATTTGAATTAAAATGAACATGAATAAGAAAAACCTTTCTTCTATTCACTGTTTGTTTTCTTACATATTTTATATAAACGTTAATATAATATCATACTACAAAATCTGTTAAACTAAATGTTACTAAGTGACAATAAGGGAAACCTGTGCTTATGGTCTTCAATGGCTGAGACAATAATTTTGAAGTAAAGGATTTCTCAATACTTTACTGATTGCCCTATTTCACAATTATGTCACAGCTTATTCAGGAGGGGGACAGAATGATGAACAATAAAATTGAATTTTACTGTGGCTGAATGAATAGTTCTGATTTGTCTAGTTTTACAGACCAGTGTTTTACTGCTTTTCTAAGTTCTAAAAAATACAATTTTTTTCAGTTATCTTTGTGTTGTAGCTGTTTTGTCCCCCTCCCACAACCATGATTCTTAGTGTTAAAAAACAAAAGATCGTTTTCATGTGAGATCATAGTGAATATTGGCAATTGAGCAGCTTTTGAATGAGTGGAAACTTAACACTATACTACAAAATAAAATTGCTTTACTACATGAAGACTGGAGTTTGCATGTAGTCCCAAGTCAATCCCTGCTCTTCCCATAAATGTCATGTTTGGTTAAACTATTAGTTTTATAATGCACCTAATGCCTGATACAATACTTTCAGTAAAATATTTCTTCATTTCAGTGTTGCAATATAAAGGTTATACTTCAAATATGTTAATGACTGTCGCGTCATACTGAGCATTTGGGTGTATTTGCTAACCTGTAGGCATTATGAAAGGCCAAATTACCATGGGTATGTTGATGCTATTTAAATACTTTTTGTATGCAACACTTGAATGAAATACTTCACCATTCAACTATTCACTTCATGTAGAAACAATAATGAAAGTATTATCTCAGGTATTAGATACACTTGAATTAATTATTTACATAGCACACATTGCATACACAAACGCTAAAGCCTGGTTATCACTAGCGATGCAAGCACAGTCGCAAGCACAAAACACCTGCACAAGTATCACAAATTTTGGATCCTTACACTTGTGCTTGCGTCATAGTGAACACCAGGCTTAACAACACTCCACAACATTAATTTTTTTCCCTGCACAAAAAAGAAATAAAAAAATCAAGATATTCCTAAAATCTTGAAGTGAAATGCCTGGATTATTAATACAAAGTATAGTGGTTTGTAGCTAAATCAGAAAATATTACATCATTTTTTAGACAAAAAATAAAAATTTCCAATTGTCTCAATTTGTAGGAAAAAATAACCTCTTTAGACTTTCACCAATAGAAGAATATTCCTCTAAATTGTGGAAAATTGAGTATTGGTAAGAATAGGTGCATTAGGAATTCATCCATTGGGTCCAGTGACCCATCAAAATACAATAAGAATAGTCCTTAGCAATGCCCATTCGTGTTACTGTTAATATTCAGGGTGCGTGCAGGCTTCTTGTGAAGACATTCAAGGACATTTCAAGGAGTATTCAAGGACCAAAATGAAAATTTTCAAGGACCACATAACGATGGGTGCGATCGGGATTACGAACTTTTAGATGAGGAAAACAGGCGTTTTGGGTTACAAAAACCTTTCTAAATATTTTTCAAGGAGTATTTACGATTTTCAAGGAATTTTTTCTTTTTTCAAGGAGTTTCAAGTGCCCTTGAAATGAGTTTTCAAATTCCAGTACTTTTCAAGGAGTTCAAGGACCTGCACGAACCCTGAATATTATAATAAAATATTAATTTTTATGGATTTATGAAGCAGCTGCATGGTTAACTGTAGAATAACTAAACAATTCTAATAACTTTTAACATTTATGATACTGTTGCCTTGGTGTTCTAATTTGGCAAATGTAATGTCTGTATTAGTCTAAGAAATTTGGGGCCAATGCTTGACTCTAACCTACTATCAAAGTTTTGCCCCGTCCTAAATACTGAATAAAAGCCCACTTTCGATATTCTGGTTGAGTGATCAAGCACAAAGCTAGACGAGGCTCCGCAGAAACAATATATCAGTATTACTTCTCTATTATGATCATTTCCCTGAGCCTTGTCTTGAATTGCTTTGTGCGTAATCACAACCAGAATATTGAAAGCATTGCTAAAATATATAAATACTGTGACTCTAAAATTCTTTTGTAACTCCTATATCACAAATTTAGACTTGTCTGAGAATTATAAAAAAGGTTGAAAAGCTTTAAAAGCATTTGTTCTTCATGACGGTCATGTCATGCCATAGATCACCCAGTAGAGGTTGTACATAAAAATGTATGTTTGATATCTTGGACTAAATGTTTGTACTGGGATAACTTTCAACAAAACCACAGCAACTGTTAGAGCTACTTCACATCATTTTGTGTTATCATTGTTTTTTTGTTGCTGGTGGTCAAACCTTAGACAAATCTAAATTTGTGGACAGGTGTCGGCAAAAACCATCTCTTTGATGTTCAGAATTGGAATTTTTAAAATATCTATCTTGTACTGTATCCCTAGTAGATAACAGCAACTAGTATTACAGTAATATACAATGCATACAAACCAAGTATAAAAGTTATCTCTTTGTAATAACTACAGATTCAATATACTAGTAGATTACTAAGGGCTAACTGTTGTATTGAGACTAGTGCCGTTTCCAATAAGACCAGTACCGTTTCGAATTATACTAACCCCTTCATACATTGATTCGTCATAGAGAATCCCTAGAAAATTAATAATATATGTGAGAAGTAAGAAATATACTGTAGATTGATAAATTAATGATAAGGGTGACTGGATTAAGAAGTGGTTCAACTAAATCATGGCTTAAAATTGGTGAGTGGACATTGTATTCATCCAAGATGATTTGTAATTAGCCAACCAGCAAAGACTTTACATTTCTGCATCCTTCATGATTCAAGAATTTCATTTTAACAAAAAACTTCTGCATATAAACAAATATTTTCCTAAATATTCATGGACAAGACACTGACATGGTCAAATCAAATTCCAAAATGGTTTCACTAGGGCTTGCAGAATGTTTACAACCAAAAATCACTTAATCTCAAAAAAAATGTCCAGGAGTATAAAGGGTTAATCACAAAAACAAGAAGAAAAATTCTCTGCATAAGAGTGATTTTTTTCTGGTGAAATCACAGCCACTGAACAGGTTTTAGTGAGAGAGAACGGGACATATCCCTTAGCTTATCTCTTAGCTTATCTCTTATTCCAGAGGATGGGTTTTAATTTGTGCATTACACTGCAGGGTCTACTTACCAGCAACACATGCCGTCATAAAGCAGGCTATAGTGCCTGCAAACAGTGCTCGTAGTGCTATTTTAGACATATCTGGGATCCTGTGAGGAGCCATTGGCCCAAGGCCACCAAGTTGAACTCCAACTGAACCCAGGTTAGAAAACCCACACAGTGCGTAAGTGGAGATAATCTCTGAACGTATCTATACAATAAACATTGAAATAGAATATAACACTCACCAGCAACACAGGCAGTCATAAAACAGGCTATTGTACCAGCAAATAGAGCACGCATTGCAATCTTGGCCATGTCACCAGTTCTTGTTGGAGCCATAGGGCCTAGCCCTCCAATCTGGATGCCGATTGAGCTAAAGTTCGAAAATCCGCACAGTGCGTATGTGGCAAGGATCTCTGATCTCACCTGTTAACGGTGTTTTGTGTATGACACGTTGTTAATGTGAAAAATGATTCATGAAATAAAGTGTAATAATAAAGAAATTGAAAGAAAGAAATTATAAAGAGTTATACAAAGAATATAGAGATGTATTGAGATACATGCTTGTAATCAGAAGATAAAATAGAATGTATACATTGAATAAAACCTTGTAAGCAGGTTAAAGACTATATTTGTATTAGATTCAAACTCAATTTATTTGCATGTGTTCTAAAATATCATCTTTTTAGCATTTCAAAATGAGCATTTACAATAATTCACTAGGAATTTATTGCAATGGCATTATATTTTGCAATGCTGTTTTAAAATGTATATTATAGAACTACATGCAGTTTTGATTGTGTTCAATCAATAAAATATCAGTATTTGTATTTGAAGAAAGGGACAGACCTTTTCTAATCCAACTTCCGTGAAAACTTCTATAAAACAACTTTCCATGTGTAAGGGACATGACAGGTATCGTTCACAACAATCTTTTTTAAAAATTTGGATGATCTGGAGCAAGGACAATACCTCAAATTATATGCTTATTTCATAAGGGTTTCAAAGTATATGTACTTACAGCAATTTCTCTGCCAACCAATTCTTTTCTGCGGTTTTCGATGAATCCTGACAGCCTTCTATATGCTAATAACTCATTCAAAAATGTCTTGATACCAAGCAGTTCAGCCACGACGTCACAGTCTTTCCATCGCACACCCATCATGAATGCCACTGGGCGCAGTACGTAAGAGCAAATATACTAAACAGAATACAATAGGTAATGTAAACATTTGAACTCCATGACAGAGACAAATAAAGGCAAAAAAACGTTTCCTTTGTTCTATGTACATATTAAATGTACATATTCCTTGAAGTCAGTTCAAAAAAACTAACAGGACCCATTTCTTGGAAGCTTGTCAAATTGATGTAAGAAATTTTGTCATGTTTAATACAATATCATAGATGGTTTGTACCACTTGGAAATTAAAAAATTCCAGGAGTTTACCAGGGTACAAATATTAGGGTGCATTAAAAATTTACTACCTACAATTTCCTGCTTTTCTTTGCAAAAACAAGTCAACAATTTCTTAGTTTTCTATTTAACCTCATATTTATAGAAAATTCAAGGAGTTTTCCAGAAGTTGGTGTGAAAATTTTAATTTTTAGGAGCTTTCCAGGGCTCTGGAAGAAATTTTCCAAATTCCAGGAGCAGTGCAAACCCTGATCATTGATCATCAAACAAGCCAAGCTCTGAGACCAAAAGCAAATACTGTAGCTGCTTAACTTAGGTATCATCTTACCTCAAAGCTGAGTTCAGGGTGGCCTACCATGGAACCAAGCCAAGAGAGAATAGCATTGAAGAAGGCCAAGAATGCAAGGAATGCAATCAAGTTGGCAGCAATGTTAGCGACCAGGGAAATGGCTGTACTGGCACCCTTAGCGGCTGCTTCTATCACATTACGCTCACCACTAGAATTAAAAGTACTACCTTTAACTTCGGAATCTGAACCCCATAATCTTTATATACATATTACAGTTGGAGTAGAAAAAAGCACAAGTGTCTATATACTGTGATACAGCCAACTGGCTTTGTATAGCTTTTCAGTTGAACCTGAACCCCATAATCTTTATATACATATTACAGTTGGAGTAGAAAAAGGCACAAGTGTCTATATACTGTGATACAGCCAACTGGCTTTGTATAGCTTTTCAGTTGAACCTGAACCCCATAATCTTTATATACATATTACAGTTGGAGTAGAAAAAAGCACAAGTGTCTATATACTGTGATACAGCCAACTGGCTTTGTATAGCTTTTCAGTTGAACCTGAACCCCATAATCTTTATATACATATTACAGTTGGAGTAGAAAAAAGCACAAGTGTCTATATACTGTGATACAGCCAACTGGATTTGTATAGCTTTTCAGTTGAACCTGAACCCCATAATCTTTATATACATATTACAGTTGGAGTAGAAAAAAGCACAAGTGTCTATATACTGTGATACAGCCAACTGGCTTTGTATATATAGCTTTTCAGTTAATCTAGTTGGCTCGCACCTTTATGTAAGGATAAATACATGTACTTATCAATTTATTTGTGTATTTTGAATACATGTAAACATGCTGGAAGCTGTAGAGCAAGAGGGAAGTTGTAGAGAAACATAAGGCATAGTAAAATGTTTTCGTGAGTACGTTTTCTGTCCACTTTTATAAATATGACTTTTTCAAGTGTTTTGACCAATTTTTTTTTTTTTGTTTTGTTTGAGCTCATGTAGTATCTCAAATATTTTATAAATTGTAATATAATCTTAACTTGTGGCTTCCAAACAGGATTATGAAAACATAACCCTTTTGGCCAGATCTCGTCTCAAATATTGGATATCTGATACCGGTAGCTCTATTTATATGTATTCCATTGAATTTTAAAAAGACTCACCTTGATGGTAGGTCAATTTCCTCATCAAGTGTTTCTGGTTGGTCTGTTTCTGGATAAAGAAGTTTAGAAATTGCAAGTGCAGCAGGAGCTGACATAACAGAGGCACTGAGAAGATGTGAAGCAGAGACCCCTAACTTTATGTATGCAGCCAGAACGCCTCCAGCAATTGTAGCAAAACCTCCAGTCATAATGGCATGAAGCTCAGACTTTGTGACATGGCTAAGGAATGGTCTGACAAGTAACGGGGCTTCAGTCTGCAACAGAAATATCAAACATTTCACTCAAAAGGTCAATACCAAAACATTTAAAAAAATGCCATTGTCTACTGGTCTACTTTTGTCTATTCAAGATTAAAACTTAATTATTTTTTTTATTCTAATGAATAGACTCTTATTTAGTTGCCACAACAATCAAACCACATTTTCAAGTACAGTGTGAACAATAAAAATTCCCTAACTTGCTCAAAATCTATTTTTTTCCTGACTGAAAGCAGAATTCCCTGACTTTTCCCTGACCTTGAAAAAAATTTTTTCCCCCTTGACTTTTCCTTGGCCTCTGGCAACCATATATCTTAGACTCAGACATCCTGAAAATGTGGCTTACACAATACCCTTACATTCCATTTTTTGCAAGAAACTAAGTTTACTTTAAAGATAACTATGCTTCTCAATTGAGCTTGGAATGACCAAAGTTTTGTCACAAAGTTTTATCTTTGAAATGTGCATGTTGTCAGGGCCAACATCAAGAGTATTGAACCATATTGTGTAGGGAAAATTTATGAGCTTAATTGCTGCTGCGGACGTCAGTATTATGCTTGCTTTCTATTGAATACTTTTAATGTTGCCCCTGACAACATGCACTTTTCAACGACAAAACTTTGTGACAAAACTTTGTTCGTTCCAAGCTCAAATGAGAAGCATTAGTAATCACTGTTATTTATCTTTGAACTAACCTGGCCAACAAATATGTTTCCTGCAGCATTAAGTGATTCAACAGCTGACGTTCCCATGGTGACCTGCATAAGCCATGCAACCTTCGTAATGACAACTTGCATGATGCCAATATAATAGCACAGGGAAATGAAAGAACTGAAGAATATGACGACTGGAAGAACCTAAAAGAACAGAATAAAGAGATAAAAGTCATCATAAATAAATAAATTTATTTATTATTATCATCATATTGTTGTGGGAGTTTCATATTTATTTCTCACTCACACACAGTACCACTACTTACTTCTATTTACAGACAAACACCCCCCCCCCCCCTTAGAACAGAGCAAGCAAATCAAATTTCTATTCACGTTTAGTTTACAGCGTTTTTCATAATTCTGCAACCCATAATGGACTCCAGGCATCTGGTGCTAATAGCTGTAGAGAAATTTTCGTGACTCAACACCCTTTCAAATGGGAATTTCTTTATCGTTCGTGATCGGATTTGATTGACGGGAAGCCAAAACTCCAAAGCCCTAGAGGCAGTTAGGTCACAGATTTATAAAAAGCGCTGTAAGGAGTCAAATTAAACCAACAATATAAAATTTAAAGTGGTAAAAGAAGAATGTTTTACTGCTGCACCACCACCACACAAGAAGCTAATTATAAAACTTCTAGAAGCTAAGGTTATAGTTCATTCCTTTCACAGAGGGATAGGAATTTACTAGGGCTGCATGATGTCAAAGTATTGCTATTTCCTTCATGAAATATCCTGAATGCTGGTTGGACCATGTATAATATAATATGCATACAAACACTATCTATTCATACCTTGAAGGCAAAGAAGTAATCCATGAAATTATCTCCAAATACAAACTTTGCACCAACATCAGTAAAGTCCAAGAAGGTCTGAATAGTCTTGCCAAGGAAGTTGAAGGCAGAAAAACCTTGTGGTGTACGGAGAATGAGTAAGCCAAAGATAAACTGTAGAGCCAAACCCCACAGAACAGGACGCCATCGTATCTGGAAACAAGAGGATATTAAAATGAGATTTCTAGCTTTGCACCATTGAGTCTGTTAAACTTATGCATAACTTAAATTAATACTTTTTAAAAAGACATGAAACACGCAGAGAGAGCTAGACACATACAAAAATGGAAGCTACACACAAAAAAAAAACCTTAGTAAGGAATTCAAGGGTTATATGAAGATGCAAATCAAATTACAATGAGTTTTAAATATTTTTTTTTAATAGTTATTAAAAAAACCAAATACCCTGTTACAGTAAAAAGCTTTCAAGCCAATTTGTGAGAAAAATATTGTAGTACCTTGCTTCTATGTGCAGATAAGAGCCAGCAAATAAATATGTTGAGGAAAAGACCAGCCACAGATATAAAACGCTCAGGCTCTTTAGCTGTGTCAAGACCTAGGAAAACAGCTATGAGGGCCAGGATGATAAGAACGCACAACCTAGAATTGAATAACAGGAAATAGTTAAAATACCAACAGAAATGCCAGCAAAAAAAGAAAACACAGATGGGAGGTCATTAGTTACAATGCAAACACAAGGTTTGGATTAACTTATTTTTTAAGGGGTTCCCACGCATCTGGAAAAATAGAATTCCCTGACTTTTCAAAAGACATTTTTTGTTTACTGCGACCACACTGTGCACTCATTTTACAAACAATTATATTTATTATTTAGACTTTTCAGAATTCACTGACTTTACCCTGACCATGGGACCATGCTTCTCAGAAATTTAGATTGAATGAGCAGATTGAAATAGAAGTTTTCTTATTACAAATACTACATGTATTTACTTCAACTCAATGGAGATATGTACCTGCCATCGTACTTACCATTTCAACCACTTCCATTGGCTATTTATGACAGCAACACAAGGTTTAATACATGCTCTATAGATTGCATGTCCACAGTGTTCGCGTATGAACATGTATATCAGACAGAACCAGAGAATCATGGTCAAGCCAAACAGGATTTTCACTTTCTCGAAACCACTAATAGCAATAGCAATGATGCTGTAGACCAGTAAGATGGAAGTAATGATGACGAAAACAATGTTGAAGTTATGACGTCTCCATACTTCTCCAAACTTGCTCACTTCAGGGATATCCACAAATACTTGAGTCTTGATTCTTCTAGTGGGAAGTGGGCTATCGTCATCAATTTTCAAGGCCTTTTTGGAATCGCCAACCCCAGACATTTCTAACTGATCAGTCTGATGAAGAATAAAGTTATAGATTAGACTTAGATTAGAAATTATCTTTGACAAATGTATGAAACCTTCATATCTTACAAATTATATATATCATATCCATCGATACACAATCTTAAAATAAGTTTCGTTTGTTTTTTTTTTGTTTTGTTTTATTTGTTAGATTACCTAACTCAATTGTATATGTTGATATTTTCATACTGTACTTATTTATTCTTTCTTCTTATTCTATAAACGACAACTTCCATGACTTAAATTGTTAAAATAACTAGGAATATGCCAGCTGTCTCGACTAGTCTAAAGCTATTACAGCTGGCATGTACCACAAAAGCAGTGTATACCATTACATTACTATTACTTTGTAAATAATTGGTACGAATAAAGATTGATAAAGATAAAGACTTTTTTTTAGCATACTTGACAGATGTGAGATGTATCATTATTTTATCACTTTTATAAAGAAAAACCAGTTGGTGCTTTTGAATTGAAAATTAACAATAATAAATAGGGGCGTTGTTAGCTGCGATTCGACTTGCAAATTTGCAGCAAAATCAGAAAATCAATCCTGAGCTCGAAATAGAAAATAAAAACGGCCAGACTGTTAGTTTCTTATTTTTGGCATGATAAATAATCTTGATAGAGCAAAAAAAATTGTTTTAGCCTGCCAGTAGTAAAATTTGACCTGCATTTTGCCCATTGGCAGGCCGCTATTTCAAGCCCTGCAATCTAGTCACATATTGGAAATATTTGGAAGTATCTGTACAAGAGGAAAGCAAACTCAAAGGATTTAAACTTAACATGTAATTGTACTGTAAATATATATGTATAGTAGTAATGTTCTTAATAAAGTTAGATAGAACCTAGTTATTGTTTGTAGATAGCAGTAAGAAAAACTGATATATCCTTTAAGGGTAACATGGGGAGTATATGCTGCTAATGCATTGTCTTTTGAACACCACTTTGGTTCCAAAGGTTCGGGTCACTGGTTCGAGCCCTGCCGAGTCCATATGTGAAAGGAGTTTGTTTGATGTGTTGTTCTTTACCTTGCTATGGGGGTTTTCTTCGGGTTCTCTGGTTTCATCTTTCCATAAAAATCAACATGTGAGGGAGCACTGTGTGTACGTAATACCAAATGTAGTGTGTGTGAGTGAAAAGTGTCCCCAATTAATGCGAAAGCGCTAGAACGACTTAACACTTAAATAAAGAGATTTTTTTTTTTAATGATTTATCTATCCTAAAATACGTCCCCAAATTTCCTTGTGATTCATGGAGGGAAAATTAACCCTGGTCTGTGACCTTCCTTCCTCCCCCTGGGTCCTCAGGTATGTTTGACATTGTATATATTAAAGCATCCTTTGAATTTCCGTCACTTGGCAACTCAGAATTTCATAATCTTCTGTGCTGTGGTAGCTTATCCTTATCAAAAAAAATGATCTCTAGCAAAAAATCTCTTGTAGTTCAAGTTTGTCAATCCTGAGTAAAAAAATACAAATAACTTCTATATTACAAAATAAAAATTTCGTGAGAATGTAAACAAAGAAAGATTATCAAATTGTTTGGGATTAGGAGCTACAGATAAACATCTTGTTAGAAAAGTTATTAAATTTCTAATATCTAAAAATTAATATTTATTAAAACCTTTAAAAATTTTTCAAGGGATTAATGTTGTGAGGAACAACTGTTGCTACCTCAAACTGTCTTTGCTGGCCTATTTGTTGGCTATACTCTTTGATTCATAAAGCAATCAACACAAGGCTATTTACTAACAAGGACGAATGTTTGCAAATTAAACACTTCAGTTTCTAAACTAAATATTTCAAAAGTAGCATAAACATTTGACTATAATAAGCTTACTATAATAGACGTTATCACGGATCTTAATCATTTTCAAATGTAATGAACAAATTCAATGTACAAGTTAGTCCTAAACAGAGAACTATTGTACAATTTAACACAAGTTGCAACAACTTTTAAAAATGTTATAAAACCATCATTAGGGGATGAAGAAGTACTTTCTTGATATCAAAACTGATAGTGATTCACTATAAGCGGTCTGAAAGCATTAAATCATAAGTCTTGCAAAGATATGTGTGTTATAGATGCGGTGTTCAGCGATCCACATCGCTTGCAATCAAACAATGTATAACCGAAAATTACAAAATTTTCGATTCAACATGACTGATCAATTCAGCTTTCCGTCTCATTTGTAACCAAAACTCCCCACTAACCTACAAGCGTTGGGTTGCAACACGTGCACGCTAAAGGGAAACCCGTTAATTTCTCTAGTACCAAACCATCGCTTATTCGTACAAATTTAAAATCAAAATTGTATTTCGATATAAATTTATACATGTTAAATTTACAAAGTAAATAAGAATAAGGATAAAAACACGAATTTTGCGTAATATTTAATAGAATGATCCATGATAGACTGGACTGTAATAACGCCATCGCACCACGCTATAAAAGAAGCAGAACTCCTAACAACGTGGATAACAACGTGATGATGATATATAGAAATCATTCGACAATGTTTTCATTGTACATATTGGTCGTACTTTTCTTGAAATAGTAACATTTTATCGTATACGAATAAAAAGCTGACATTTAAACATAACACTTGATTTTGTAGGTTGACCTTTAGGGTACAATGAATTGGATGATGGCGATCAAAGCGATGGCTTACAACTATTGCGACACAATAACCAGCAAACAATCAGCGAAAAACCTCTATAAACTTAAAATATCTAACAAAATAAACAAAAAATGTTACTTACCGAAGCCATATCGTAAGCTTCGTGACAAAATGAACGTAAGAAAGAACAGTTTTTGATCAACTTTACCTACACGTGCTTCAGTGAACACTAGAGAATGCGTGGGTAACGTACGTAGTTCTTGGGGGTGTTCCTCGTGACGTCACACTTAACATATGCATAAAAACGTAAACAAAACCTTCCCGCGGATCCTGCTATCTAACGGACTACAAGTATTTACTTGATTTACTACACCAGATCTTGAATATCTACAGAATCAGATATCTTAAGGTATAGGAATGGTCTTAGCAGAGGTGATTCTAATAATTTTTTTTTTATTTCGAACTTTTCATTTACATCAAGTCTTCTAGTAAAGTGACACAGAGTGATTCGAGTGCTCTAGTTCTCGATGGTGGGTTAAAATCATTGAATATCAACGAAATATCGGAAGTTAAATAAGAAATACACCTAATTAATATAATAATAGACTTCTATGTTATTAATATTTGCTTAATTTTTAATGTTTTGAAATGTTCGACCTTCAACTGATTCGTTGTGCCTGCCATAGTTTTCGCGGGAAACCGTTGAGTACAACGAGTCGCGAAACGATAAAAACTTTGATATTGATGTATTTATAATTAATGGAGAAGAAAAAAAGGGTTTAAGAGATGAAAATAGAAGAAAAGAGTAGTTACCATAGCTGATTCGTCACTAGAACGTCCATCAATGCCACTGTCATTGAAGTTGATCGTTGTCTTTGGCGCGCTTTTCTTCGGCGTGGAGTAACTAATGTTGTCTTTACTATCGAACTTTTCCATGGTTTCCAGAGCAGATGAGCAGTCAAAAGTTAAAGTTGAACAGATTCTGAAAGTAATTTAAACAGAAAATTAGTAAAGAAATAAGGAGGAAAGCGTAAACTAGAAATATCAATATGTCGAACACAAGTTTTGGCGCCAACTTCACTTTGCAAATCTTGGCTCGTACGATCGTAAAGACACTCAAAATTTACCGAAAAATCATAATTTCGCACTTACTTCTGAAAATGGATTAGGAGGTTTTCTAAGGTAAAAGATTTGCCTGTTTCTAAAGCCGTAAAAACGGTTAAAAAACGAGAGCATAAGAGTGAGAACTTAAATCTACGAGAAGACTATGTGATCTGCTAAACTATCGCTTCGTAGCATTCGCTTCGTTCAAAAAAACAAAAGGTTTCGGCGCCAACACGATCCACCAATCAGAACCCACTAATCTAATAATAACAACCAATCAAATGTCTGTTTGTATAGTAATTTGAATGCTATCGAATCAAAACACAGGATTCTTTTGTTAAGAGTTTTCTATTATGGTAAAATTAAATATTAAAGGTGTCGTGTCACGATTTGAATATTGAATTAGAAAAGGCAGTGTATTTGTTGGCTGGTTATCTATTGTAAAACCACGTGTAGTACGAGGGAAGTCGAAAGCATGTGGTTCAAACGAAAAGTAGTGAACAAATTATTTCAATGTGTGACTCCATGATAACCAAGTCTCTTTTTTTACGCTTTCTTACCTTAAGTTTAGAAGTTCAAAATTTAAGGGAAGTTTCCTGGCTAGGGATTCATAAAACTTTTAAAAAAATGCTTAATTAAACAACGACAAAAATATTTGCCCCCCCCCCCCCCCCCCCCAATAATTTCGGTGTACTGTATATTGGACATCGAAAATTTTAGGTCTGTTACTAATACTTAGGGCGTTTTAGAATATAACCAAGGTGCGTAGCCAGGGGGGCCCAGGAGGCCCGGGTCCCCCCTCCTCAATCGTGCCGGACCTTCTTCTTGGTAGGTTGGCCGATTTTTGATGTTGTCGTTTTTTTTTGTTTTTTTATTTTTATTTTTTGTATTTTTGTTGTTTTTTTGTTTACCCGTTGTTTTGAGGTTGGCGGTTGTTGTTTTTTTTAGTTTGGGGTCTTGGGTCCCCCCTATGCCAAAATCCTGGCTACGCCCCTGTAACCCCCAATACTTTTGACATGCCCCCCCCCCCCCCGCAATATTTTTGGCCTTGCTACGGCCCTGTTTTTGCTAACTCCTAACAACATTTTACAAAATTTTACATGAACGGATCATGATCAGTATTCATGTTTTTTCTTGATCTCAACACCCCAGACCTCACTACCATAAAACAATATTGGTTTGATAAGAGAATTGAAAAGACGTATAGTAAGATTTATATCAGTTCTAAATTGATTGCCCATGTATCTACGAAGCTTAAACAGGGCTTTTAGAGATGAGATGAGAAGACCAAGATATTTATAAGTTTTTACATTTTCAAGTTTGTTTTTATTGAAGTAAAATTCATACTTGAGCATTCGTTTTCCAGCATTATTAAAAACTATAACTTTTGACTTACCCAGATTTACGCTTAATTTCGAAACGTCACAAAAATACTTCAATTATTTGTCAGTGTGCATGTTTTATAGGGCAATGTATGGGGCTAGGATACATAAGGTCTTTTGTTAAATTCGACCTAGATAGGACCATTGAAAACCAGCAATATCGTATTCGCCATTTTCCATACGTCGGTTTATTGACCAAACACAAAGCATTCATTCAAAGCTGTACTGATTGAATGCTTTGTCAGTGACCAGTGAACCGATGTATGGAAAGTGGTGAATGCAGTGTTTGGTTTGTTTTTCAAAAAGGCCCAAAAAGAACTATGCCTAACTGCACCTACCACTTGGAAAATCGATTAAGTTGAGATCATGTAAACCTGTTGGAAATCGTAAGCTGGAAGTCAAACTTCCAACCTAGCTTTTGAGCACATAGTTTCCACCAAGAGAGCATAAATACTTGCTTCTATCGTATCTTATGGTAAGTATGTTAGAAGTGGAGAGCGCCCACTGATTTTTCGAGTGAGGCTTAAAGTGGCGCATTTTAAACGATAAAAAAGCGTTATAAAGTGATTTTTTTAAGTTGCCTCTGGCTGCATTCATAAAATTGTTAATTAGTCCTATGAGAGTTTTTTAAAGTAATTTTTGTGGTAATGAAAGTTACCTGGAAGACAGGATAGACTGATATTCTGCCAGAGATGATCAGTCTTACATTGTTTTAGTTTTCATAATAATACGAACATTTATGTGTAAATGTTCTTCGTTTTAGGTATTCCCTAACTACGTGGGGGTGTGTTTGGAGGTTTGGTACTAACCAATACAAAGATTACGTCATTTGCTTTAAAAACAGAAATGTCGTTTGGAGGGGAATTAAGACAGGCTGCTTGATTTCTAAATCACAGATTGATGAAAGATATAAAAATATACATAGGATAAGACGAACTAGAAATAAAAGGGTCTACATACCACAAAATCGAAAGGAATCGAGCCGTCACAGACCTTGATGCATCCAAACTGGTTTAAATTCGACTGTGATGTTCTTTGCGTGTGTACGCAGGTTTTTGTTTTCATGCTTCGATTCGCCCACGTCTCTTTTGCAATCACGACATTTTTGCGGAAGCTGTTTATATCCAAGCAACTAGTGTTATCATTGACGCAAGATATTACTCAGCTAGTTTAACTTTCAGTTATTCTGAGTAATAATTATCATTTTTTAATGTTCATTAGTTTATAAATTATGTAAATATTTAAATTAATATGGTAATAAAAACAGATTGATTGATATAGAACTATGCTCACCAATATAGAACTATTTCAAATCACTGGCAAAACTAGTTCTATGGATTAAGTTTGTGTAAACTTTTCAAGGGAGTAACTTATTCCATTAGCCAAGTAATCATTGGCACAGAAAACAGCTTTGATTGATAGTCAATCAGTCAAAACACGAGACGGACCTGACTCCAAACGATCACAAAGCGTTAGAGCGTACTCGTATAAATTTCTAATACCATTACCAGTGTGTCTGAGGACAAGATGTAATAATAATAATAATAATAATAATACTTTGTTTCTTAAAAACGCATTTCAAAAACTCAATGCTTTTTACAAATTTAAATATATACTAATATATAACCAAGATAAAATATAGAGAAAAATTGTTAAATAGGTAGAGAAAAAATAAATTAAGAACAAACCATTCTAAAGGCCTAAGATAATGATTATAATCTAATCATTAGTTATTAAAAAGATATGTCTTTAATTTCGATTTTAAAATATCAACAGTTTGTGAGTTTTTCAGTTCTTCAGGTAATGAGTTCCAGATTTTCGGTCCTGCTATAGAGAAAGCTCTATCACCAAAAGTAACTGATCGGGATGCAGGCACTGCATAAAGGGACTTGCTTGACGATCGCAAGTTTCGAGTAGGTTTGTACGGCTGCATCAAGACAGAAAGATAAATTGGTGCAATTCCTTTGAAAATTTTATCCATAATAAGACAGATCTTGTATATGATCCTGTTCTTGACTGTCAACCAATGTAGATCTCTAAGGAGCGGAGTCACGCGATCATTCTTCTTGGACTTTGTAACAAGCCGTGTACTGCATGGCATCTCAAATGTTGTACAATATCACACGTTGAATAGAAACCTTTATTTTAATAGTATCGGTACTCATCTAAAAAGCATGTATTTTATAGTGTTTTTCTTCTTCGATTCGAGGGCAAACTCTATATTGCTGATACATAAAGAGTAAATTTTTTCATGGAACCTCTTCATAGAATTAGTGAAAGAAAGTGGCAATTGAGGTTTTTACCAAAAATAGATTATAATTGATATTCTAAATTCAGCTATTTTCTAAATTTCAAATTTTGTTTTACTTTTTGAAATTCACATTTTCTTGTCTTTTTTCCTTTTTTTACTCCATTTAATAACTTGAAATTTCCCAGGCAATTTTTCTCAAAGCTCGTCAAAAAGGTGCTATTTCCATCTTTTATAAATAATTTTTAATGTTGAAAATTCATACCCTTTTTACAATTATTCTTCAATCAATTTCAATTTCAATTCATCAAATGAAAATAGGCCTTAAATTCCCAACAATTAAAAAATTAAGTTAACATGGAAATAGCACCATTTTAAAAGTACTGTTGCAAAAATGCAGGAAAATTTTATGCTATCGCTCAAGGAAGAAAATTTGTAAAAAGGGTATGAATTTTCAATATTTAAAATTGTTTATAAAAGATGGAAATTGCAACTTTTTGACGAGCTTTGAGAAAAATTGCCTGGGAAATTTCAAGTTATTAAATGGAGTAAAAAAAGGAAAAAAGACAAGAAGATGTGAATTTCAAAAAGTAAAACAAAATTTGAAATTTAGAAAATAGCTGAATTTAGAATATCAATCATCTATTTTTAGTAAAAACCTCAATTGCCACTTTCTTTCACTGAATGATAATTAGAGTGAATCAGCGTTTCACACGAGCAATGCCAAATTTATAGTAGTCTTATTATCTTTACCAATATTGCTACTAGGGTTTTCCGATTTAGCGGCTTTTTTAAAGATATTGCCAGATCTTAAATTTCTTATCAATTAATGATAAATGATTGTCAGTTCGGTGATATAAGATCAATTAAGCATAATATTCGAAGAAAAAATATGAACGTGAATAACAAATTTAATACATGAATCGTCCAGGGTTTGATCCGCGCACCTTTCGACATCAAGGCAGCTTCTGACCGACTAGACAAGCGAAACAACACAATGAATGCTCCCGCTTGCAAAACGCAAAATCCCCGACAGATAGTTCAGTACTGTTCTTTTTGAAAATATGAAAAATAATTCTGGTATGTGGATTTGACTAGTACAGTTTTCGCAGAGTCGATGACTCAAACTTGCATAAGTGAGCGAATTCAGTAAGCAAATTTGCTCTCTTCTTTTTTCTTACATCCACTGTGTATCTCATTTTTATCTTCCCTGACTCTCACATCACCATAATGTATTGTGTTTCAGCATAGTTAATCCCCTCAATTAACTATGGTTTCGGGAGCAACTAGAAAGAAAATTATTTCAAAATTCAAAACTTTTCGTGCATATGCAGAGTACGTCATTTACTATTATCGTTGAAAAACCCAGTATCAGTTTAATCAGAGTTATATAGCTAACTCCACACGCATGGGAAAATGAAACGTTTGGTGTATGGACTTACTAAGAAATGTCATGACATTTACTCATAAAGCTGTTCAAATTTCTTTCTTTCTGGTTTTTGTAAATTCAGATTGACGCATCAGCATGAGTGTCAGTTCAGATGTTGTTTTCTTTCTTCAATTTTTTTTTTATCTTCATGGTATTAACGGTTTTTTTCTCGTCGCTGCCACCCATGCAAAGACGCAAATTATTATGGGAATATGAAAATGGTGAATATGTCATGTCGATATATTATTTTGTTTTACAGTGCATTTCTTATAGCCAACATTATTGTAGATTATGATGGTCAGTCGATTGATTTTTTGAAATGCCAACAACTATCGTTTTACAAATCCAGTCTAATGTTTGAAGGAGTTTGAGAGAAACTTGCTCTTGGGCCAGTAAAATGATATGAACCTAGAATAAGATATGAAGAATTTGATAACACCTCCCTTGTCTCCCATTTTATTCAAATTGGCTGCAAAGAATCGTATTATCAAAATTACGTTCAGGGAATGATCGACCTTTGTCCACATTTAAAGTCATGCAGTTTCGGTATGCAGTAAAAAAAAAAAAAATTATTGCTCGCTTGCAGTTGTTGTGATGGCAATATAATTTATTCTAGTTTACACTAAAATATACTTACACGTGCGCTGCACAAAATCTGTGATAAAAATTAGACGATAAGTTGGATGGTTCAGGCAACTATCGACGACTCGGTGGGAATTTTATAAAACATGTAAAGTCTTAAATATACATGTCATAAATAAATATATATGTAATATGAAAATATACACAAGAGTATTGTTATATGTACGTTGCTTTCTCGGTGTTTTCTTAGGAAAAGTTCATATAGAGTCATATAACATTATACACAAGAGTATTATTACGTTGCTTTCTCGGTGTTTTCTTAGGAAAAGTTCATATAGAGTCATATATATTGGATATTGCATGGTCGCGCGGAGATACGGATTTTATCTTTGAGTATTGATATTATCTCTCACGAGTGAGCGCAGCGAGGGGGGGGGGGGGGGGCACCCAGGCACCCAGTATAAAAAAAGCAAACCAAAAAACAGAAACCAAACGTTTTTATATATTCAAACATTAATTACACTTTGCCGGACAATTAATTAGACGTTTTTGCTCTAACAAACTTTTTCGACATTTTCGAACTCTCGTGCTGTTGGAACTCAGCTGGAGGTCGTACGGTGTCGAGCTAGTGCACTTATACGGTATTTTAGTGGTCGTCTCGCTGTGCTCCCTCTCGACCTGCAATTGCTCCCCTTGTGTCGCTTTTTCCCACCCTCCCCTCCCTTGCGCTGCTGTGGTTCTTTGGAGAACTCCGCCAAGTCTACTCCCATCACTCATCTATGAGCACAGGGGGACCAGTGAGGATCTTTTACTATCTTCAAAAGAAGGGGATTCTTTTGTCGTATTTTCTATATCTTATTGTTTTCCTCGAGCTCTGTTTTAATATTGTTATTATCATTATCGTCTTTACCTAGATTGATTCCATAAGTCGGTGTTTTCGTTCTTTGACGATTATGGAATCAGTCTACATCTTCACCAAGACAACCACTACCACCATCACCATCATCATCATCTTCACCAATACCAACACCCGCTACCACCATCATCATCATCATCTTTACCAAGACCACCACCCGCTACCACCATCATCATCATCATCATCTCTACCAAGGCCACCACCCGCAACCACCATCATCATCACGATCTTCACCAAGACCACCACCCGCTACCACCATCATCATCATCATCATCTTCACCAAGACCACCACCCGCTACCACCACCATCATCATCATCTTCACCAATACCACCACCCGCTACTACCACCACCATCATCATCATCTTCACCAAGACCACCACCCGCTACCACCATCATCATCATCATCTTCACCAATACCACCACCCGCTACCACCATCATCATCATCTTTACCAAGACCACCACCCGCTACCACCATCATCATCATCTTTACCAAGACCACCACCCGCTACCACCACCACCATCATCATCATCGTCACCAAGACCACCACCCGCTACCACCACCACCACCATCATCATCATCTTCACCAATACCACCACCCGCTCCACCATCATCATCATCTTTACCAAGACCACCACCCGCTACCACCATCATCATCATCTTTACCAAGACCACCACCCGCTACCACCACCACCATCATCATCATCGTCACCAAGACCACCACCCGCTACCACCACCACCACCATCATCATCGTCACCAAGACCACCACCCGCTACCACCATCATCATCATCTTTACCAAGACCACCACCCGCTTCCACCACCACCATCATCATCTTTACCAAGACCACCACCCGCTACCACCATCATCATCATCTTCACCAAGACCACCACCCGCTACCACCATCATCATCATCATCTTCACCAAGACCACCACCCGCTACCACCATCATCACCATAGTCTTTGCAAAGACCACCACCACCACCACTACCACTATCATCATCATAAAATTATTATCTTTACCAAGACCACCACCACTACGTACCAACTTCATCGACTTTCTGGAGTAGAAAATGGCAGTTCGATCTGTACTCAGTAGAAGTTTTTAATCTGTAACAATCAAATATTTACTTGAAGTGTTCTCGAAATACCTTACAAGCTGGCATTAATTAGCAGTCAGATAAGAGGGAAAGGTGGAGCCTTATTTGAACCTTACGAGTTGGTATTTATCTGCAAATGGTTTGAAATTACGCTCGTGCTGGACGAACTATACCAAACATAGACAACTACTTCTCCTTTTCCTTTTGAGCTCCGAAAAGACAACTGAGATTTTTTTGGCTTTGATAAATTCAATAAAATTGAATGTCCAAATAACTAATAAACACGTAGACATTGGTCGCTGACCATCAGATGCAGTTCTAGACTGTGTGTATTGTACCTGTCTAAGAGCCTCTCGTGTTCAAATATTTACTATGTAACAATTTGAGTTTTGTTTTGCGGCAGGATCTTGTATAAGTTCTTCGGTTGCCAAGTTCCTCGCCTCTTTGTAAAGAACGTCCCAATCAGACATTCAAAAGGAGTGAGGATTATAATCGCTAAATCTCTTAAACTCTCACAACAAGCGTTGTTCATCATATCTACGCAAGCTTTTAACTAAAAGAAAAAAACTGTGCCACTTTCTGACATCTAGCTTTGCCTCTCATCTTGATTCCAGTTGATCAAATAGGAGTTTGTGAATAGTCTGCGATATGAAAAATAGTTTTGAAGTCTATAATATGGGCCACGAATCCACAAAAATCCGGGGGGGGGTACTTCGGGTCGTTTCATACGGGGATGCTCCGCCCGGACTCTCGACCCCTTACCCTTTTCTATACCAAATTTCAGCAAAAAGTTACCCCTTTTTTATACCTTTTTGCCTGAAAAGGTACCCCTTTCATATACTTTTGAAGAAAATCAACCCCTTTTTATACCAAAACTCGCAAATTTCCACCCCTTTTCTATACGTGCGGCTTGAAAAAAGTACCCCTTTCGGGCGGAGCATCCCCTTATAGTCAATTATAGGGAGTACCCCCCCCCCCCCTCCGGGCAAAAATCAGAAAGGGAGAACCAGAACTAAACCGATTTGGGCTTCGTTTTTGTGTCTAGTCCTGCGCGCCAATCTTGACAAAGAGGTCAAGCCGAGCAGCCCCGACTTAAAGTTTATTCTCAAGTACAACTGGGAAACAAAGAAACAATACTTAAGAAATGAATAACGTGGTGTAAAACTGGGAAAACATCACACGCCTGAATCCGTTAACAGAGGTTCTCGTTATAGACCCCTCAATTTCGAGGCAATTCTCAGGAGATTAAAATTTTTTTTGTTTTGCCCTCCAAATTGAGCTACTCTGACGTTACGTGAAAGAGGACTTTTCTTCTAAACAGACTGGGTGTGTCTGTGGATCTTAAAACTAGCATATTTCTAGGCTATAAACTGACTCCTGCCTTGTTTTCGCAATTCACTAATTAGTGCGATGATTTTATCAATAAACGCCATTATTACTATTCACCATTATCCATATATCGGTCTGCTGGTCACACATGCACAAACGTTAAATAACTTTGAATCTTACCGATACCCTGAGTTACCTATGGGCTGATCAAAGGGATAAAAACCGGGAAAACTCTGGGGGGAAAAACTAACCTGAATGTTCTTGAAAAATAGTAAAGAAATTGGATTCGCCAAGATCTTGGGGAGACGAGCAGAAAATAAGCAAATTGAGCCTATATACTAACTATATATGTACTATAATACTTACCACTTATCAGCCCAAAAAATCGATTTCCAGACGCGAGTTTCTTAAACTGTTTTGATAAGATATCTTTTCCCTACACTCGATGCGTTCTTCTACCGATCGAAGTCTGAAAACCAGGAACAGGTTCAACAACATCACATCTATTCCTGATCTGTTTACAGATTACGTGCGTTAAACCTTGTCTCTTGTGACCCTATGGTCATATATATTCTTATACTATAACGTGTGGGTATGTTCTTTCTATGTAACTTTATCCCATACTCTTTCTTGGAACGCATGTGACGTCATACCCACCCTGCACCCATCATGTTGAAGGAAACGGCCTGTATTTTACAGCGGAGAATGTATGTGACTCTTGAGTTATTCAGACTTCATGTTGTGGGATAGTGCCGGAGTTCACGACACGTGACGTGACGTCTGGCATTATAATCAATTTACGTACTTAACTCAGTAGAGAGTAGTGGCTTTTAGTGATCGTATGTCAGGAAAGACTTAATGCACGGTTTTTTCTCCTTTACGCCCAGATTTCAGATTTCAGATTTTTATTTCTTTTTACACCATCTTATTTTTAAGATAAATAAAAAGATACAAGACAATTAACAGAATTAAGTGTTAGGATACCTGAAAAGTTTAGGACTAATCAGAGTCAGGTACCTTGTACAAATAAAAGATATATTGTATGCTATTCCTTAGCCAATGAAATAAGGTGATTCAATTATGATATATTTGAGCATACAAGTATTGGAGTTAAAATCTATATATAAAAGGAATCTAAGGATTAAACATAAAGCAAATATATAAAAATAACGTAAACATTGACCTAATGCCAGTATGGCCGCCACTTCATTATCACATAATTTTTTAAATTCATATTTAAGTTGACCGCTACATTAAAATTATAGATTAGAATGACATCAACAAAGTTAGAAAGTTTGAGACAAAAATATTAAATTCTTGAGAAGTTATAAGAATTTTAGCTAATTTTAAAAAATGTGAAAAACACCACAACGAGGCTAGCAAGGAAACAGATCACTGAACACATACAGTTCTTTGTAATTTTGGTTCCAAATAGCTTCACTTGAATTCAATTTATAGCAATGAAACTTTCCAAAATTACATATTTCTGTTTGCTCTTTCTGATGGTGGTGCTTATTTTTTAAGATTAGGTTTTTATTTCTAAAAGTCAATGGCGGCCATATTGGCATTCGGTCTATGGCATAAGACACTAGGGAATGATCCAAAGATAACTAGGCAAAGAGGGTAGCAGGCAGTAGGGTGTGACCAAGAGTATACGCGCGCAAAGAGTTGGTCTTTTTGGAAAGGCTGACGTTTACACGGTACAATTTTGCTTACAAAAGAACTGTCGCATTTAATCTGCTGGGGGGGGGGGGGGGGGGGGGGGGGGGGGACTCCGGGGGTTAAGTATCGGGAATGCTCTTCGGAAATTTCCAAAAATACCCCTAAAAGATACCGGAAGTTTTTTTTAAAAAGGGCGTGGCTTGGCAAATTTTAATCCCTAAGAGATACCACAAAAATAATACTATTAAAAAATACATTAAATTACATATGCATTGAGTAATATTCCGAGTTTACGCAGGCATACATATTGCGTTATTATGCAATGGACTAGTTCCTTTTTCAACACCCTAAAAGATACCAGAAAGTGCTGATTTGCTAAACCTCAAATTTAAGACCCTAAAAGATACCAAATCGCTAAATATCTAAATCTTATCATAACATTATAGTCCTTAACTATATTAAACGTGATAATGAAAACTGGCTATTTATTGGACGAAGGGCCGGACACATTATTTTTCAGAAAAATTAAAAATAAATCTGATTAACAATTAATATAATTGTTTTTGAAAGTGATACTGATTATCACTCATCTTTTTATTAATTGAACATTTTTATGACGATTACAAACCACTGTGTTTTGTTGATTTTTCGTGTTGATTTCGGAATTGTTTGGCGGTGTTGCGGTGTTCAAGACCCCCCAATGCCCCTTCATGCAAAGCTGTCGACGAGATTTGGTGATTTCCAGTCGGTTGTCCTGGATACCAGCAGAGACCTTGGATGTTGACTTTTATTATGGAGGGGGTCTGCTTATCCAAACCAAACACGAAACTACAAAAAGTATCTTGGCCGCAATTTTAGTCTTGACGAGTTCTAAACTGTTATCGGATGGCTCATCACTTCCTTCTTTAGCTCTTAGATAAACATGTGTGATTTCCATTCATTATTGAATCATAATTATTTCATTTCATTTTTGAATCATTGTGTTATTCCTTTCTGTGGCTGCAAGGCATATTACTATCCAAAATAGTTTAAAAATATATTCTTAGATGTAAATAGAGTGGGGGAGAAAAAAGTCGAGGAAAAAGTCGGGAAAAAAGTCGAGGAAAGGAAAATCAATCACGAAATTTGCATGGCACTAATCGGGCTCTGTACATATGTTCATTTAACAGCTAAAGAAGGAAGTGATCAGTCATTCGATAACAGTTTATAACTCGTCAAGACTAAAATCGTCATAAAAATGTTCGATAAAAAAGAAGAGTGATAATCAGTAAGTATCACTTTCAAAAACAAGTATATTCTTAATCAGATTTTCTTAATATTAATGTGTCACTTTGTCAAATAAAAAGCCAGTAGATAAAATTAATATATAATAAGATTTAGATATCTTGTTTGTTCAAAAACCAATTTCATGCATTTTTCAGCTAATCTCTATTTATGACACAGTGAAAAGGGGATATGATCACTATTATTATTGGAAGTTCAAGATTAAAGTACTTGCTTCGCATTATATTAATATCTTTTGTTTTGTATCTTTGTTTCTGTAGTTTCCCCGGTAGAGTAAACTGCCTCATTTGTCTGTCAGTAATGCCCTTCGTTTTTCCTTTCTTTCTTTATTTCATGATCGATGTCTCTTTTACACATTCATTTCTTCTTTCTGACTACGAGGGTCTAGAGTGAAAGCAATAAACCCATAAAAGTACAAACAAATATGTAATAAATATCATTGTTTTAACAATAGAAATAAAACAAATTTTCACTTTTTAGTACTAATTCTAGTCTAACATTACTCTTTTTCTTTTTCCACTGGACTGAACGGCCAAATCATCAGTAAATTCCGACATCTTTTTTCACGTTTTTGGAAGAATACACGATCAGTACCTCATCGGCATGACTGATTCAGCAAGCGAAGGCCACTGGAAGTATACCGATGGGAGCGCTGTCTCATTCTACAAATGGAGTCAAGGCGAACCAAACGGACGTGCAACTGAAAACTGTATGAGTTTGTTTTCTAACAGTAACATTGGTCTTTATAATGATGCACCGTGTTACAACAAGTTTGGAAGGTTCATCTGCAAGAAAGATGAAGCACAATAAAGGTAATAAATAAATGCAAACAAGAGATTGATAGGAACGTACCAAGTATAAATTGTTTTTCTCCAGCAAACTTCAAAGAGATCAAAATTCTTCTTGCCACTCCCTATTATTCTATATCTCCGATTGAATGTTCTTCATTATAAATATCAGATCAGCAAACCTTTTATACCTTTTATTTTGTTCAATTTATCAATAATGTGGTGTTATTTCATGTTGCTCTACAGGTTCCATCATGCATGGTGAAAAGACCCACAAGTTAAAACCTGACTAAAGTTGCAACTCTAAAATTCGATAAAATAAAGTAAAGAAATAAATGAATGGGAAAAAATGTCTAAATGAAAGAAACGAATAAACCAATAAAGGCTTCAGTAGGGAAAAAACACTGACTTGTTTTTTGGATTCTTTTATACATTTTTATCTTTTCTCTAGTCTATCGTATCCCTCCCTCAGTCGGTTGTTTGACTTCAACTCCCTTTAGTCCAGCAATAAGGTGCAAAAGAACGGTCGAATTGTGTACTTTTGGTTAAAGGCACCAAACTTGGCACCAAGCCTAGGACAAGCTAATTGATTTCAGCTATGGGCCCACCTCAAATTCATTCAGGGGGAGACAAATTTGGTACTCAGGGGGAATGGAATTTTTTTTTTACAATTTTTAAAATTGTGTTATATCTTATCAAATCAGCACTAAAATTACCAGATATTCAGAGCTGAAAATATATGAGCTATTTTTTTAAAATTTCATTCTGGTAAGTTTAGTGCTAATTTGATAAGATATAACACAATTTTAAAAAGTGCAAGTATGTTGTTTTTGAGCGCGTGCGCACGACGTCCACGCCATCAAAAAATTAAAAACCAAACGACTTTGGATGCTAAAAAATAGCCAAACCGGGAATGCACATGGCGCGCGTGGTATTAAGAAGTTTCCCTCTCTTATTTATGCTCTATTGGTTTTGTATATTAAATGATGACTCCTCTGACGTCACAGTCATTAGCATATGGCATGGAAAAACCTTCATAACTTCAAGACGTATCCCTATTCCTGTATGTCTATCCCATCCATCTCGTGTACATTCCTATTCCTGTATGTCCATCCAATCGATCTTGTGTGCATTCTTATTCCTATGTGTTCATCCAATCCATCTCGTGTACATTCTTATTCCTATATGTTCATCCAATCCATCTCGTGTACATTCTTATTTCTGTATGTCCATTCAATCCATCTTGTGTACATTCCTATTCCTGTATGTCATCTAATCCATCTCGTGTACATTCCTATTCCAGTATGTCATCCAATCCGTCTCGTGTACATTCCTATTCCTGTATGTCCATCCAATCCATCTCGTGTACATTCCTATTCCTGTATGTCCAACCAATCCATCTCGTGTACATTCCTATTCCTGTATGTCATCCAATCCATCTCGTGTACATTCCTATTCTTGTATGTCCATCCAATCCATCTCGTGTACATTCCTATTCCTGTATGTCCATCCAATCCATCTCGTGTACATTCTTATTCCTTTATGTCATCCAATCCATCTCGTGTACATTCTTATTCCTGTATGTCCATCCAATCCATCTCGTGTACATTCTTTTTCCTATGTGTTCATCCAATCCATCTCGTGTACATTCTTATTCCTGTGTGTTCATCTAATCCATCTCGTGTACATTCTTATTCCTTTATGTCATCCAATCCATCTCGTGTACATTCTTATTCCTGTATGTCCATCCAATCCATCTCGTGTACATTCTTTTTCCTATGTGTTCATCCAATCCATCTCGTGTACATTCTTATTCCTGTGTGTTCATCTAATCCATCTCGTGTACATTCTTATTCCTGTGTGTTCATCCAATCCATCTCGTACACATTCTTATTCCTGTACGTCTATCCAATCTATCTCGTGTGCATTCTTATTCCTATATGCTCATCCAATCCATCTCGTGTACAATCCTATTCCTGTATGTCCATCCAATCAATCTCGTTTACATTCTTATCACTATGTGTCCATCCAATCCACCTCATGTACATTCTTATTCCTATATGTGTTCATCCAATCCATCTCGTGTACATTCTTATTCCTATGTGTCCATCCAATCCATCTCGTGTACATTCTTATTCCTATGTGTCCATCCAATCCATCTCGTGTACATTCTTATTCCTATGTGTCCATTCAATCCATCTCGTGTACATTCTTATTCCTATGTGTCCATCCAATCCATCTCGTGTACATTCTTATTCCTATGTGTTCATCCAATCCATCTCGTGTACATTTTTATTCCTGTGTGTTCATCCAATCCATCTCTTGTACATTCTTATTTCTGTATGTACATTCAATCCATCTCGTGTACATTCTTATTTCTTGTTATTATATCCGCGTTCTCCTTTAGAAGCCAAGCTTGGATGCCGTCTGGGGACTGCGCCTTGGTGGGGTTTAGCGCCGATAGTTTTCTGTAAACGGAGTGAGCTGAGACCGACAGCGGGGGAGATAGGGGAGTGTCCGTCCTTTTAAGCTGGAAATCAGCTGCGAGTGGTGAGAAATCACTCATTGGTAGGATGAAGGCTTCGTTAATAGTATTGGCCAAATCTTGAAAAAGATTGAATATCTCTGGCTTCATCAGTTAGAAGCCTAAGAAAAAATTTTTTATCCACTTTGAGCTTTTACCATCAAATCCGGCCAGATAGACAAAGTAGGATTGAGGCCTGTTTTGATTTCCCCGCGAGCCATTTCTGCCATATATTTCTTGTAGATCTGAAAACAGGGATCCCTCAGGGGATCTGTGAAAAATCCAACGTTCGACATGATATCGAAAACGGTCAAGAATATCGAGTTTTGGAGTAAATATCGAGTCGCGGAAAAATTGCCCAAAAGAAAATGTATTCCATTTTATATGGGATAAATGAGTTTATGCACTATAGTTCGATTACTTCCTCTCAGGATGACATCCGGTATACTATGTGACGTCATCATAGTAGATGGATGGTGATATCATAATGTGTTTCGTAAACAGGAACGTAGGCAACAATTTAAAGGGGCACTTGGATGAAAATCGATGAAAATTGGAAATGCCTTGAAACTTGGTTAAACTTATCTATATGGCCCCAATACTAGCCAAGCAACATATTTTCTTCACAGTCAAAATTTGCGAATAAAAATTATATAGTTTTTTCAGCATCTAAATTGTGAGTAAATGACGTCATTTACTCAACCCTATTGTTCTTTTAGTTTTTAAACCAAAATTTCTCAACTGCAAGTGGCTCCCAGGCTAAAATTTTTGCCAATCTGGTTTTCATAATCATGATTGAGTCATATTATTCTTAAATACTTGAACTATTCGGACTTTCAAAATATGGGGCGTTTTCATCCAAGTGCCCCTTCAGTAAAGATAAATCAGTAAATATAAACTGAATATCTTAACAAGTCTTTAACAAGACACACAAGTGATTGCTCAGATGTTTTCTTTTTCAAATCCGCATTAATTTCAGTTATGAAGCATTACCTGATATTCAGATGATTATGTCTATAAAAGACCAGCTAATCCTTGGTATTGTGATTCATTTGTCCAGCCAAAACCATTGACTGGTAGTTACTCCAAATATAAAAGATAACACTCGTAAACCCTTTGCCCTGGACTCAGTGGAGCAACTTGAATTTGGTGAATGATTTTGAGAGAAATCGGATGAATTCAAAAGAAGTTATTAAAGTTTGAAAGTGCGAATTCTGTTCAAAGTGATCAGGTACAAGATAGGGTGTCGGATTTCACGTGTCGATGAGCAGACATCAGGTTGCTTTTTGACATATTTTTATATTGTTTGTGATCTCCAGTCACCTTGCCCTGAGTTCTTTAGATGCTGTAGCGCATATAAAAGTGGGTTTGAGGCCGAAGGAAGGAATAGGCGACAAGTTTCGAGTGCTATTGTATGCTGGGAGCTTCCAACCGATTTGTGCCAAATATTATTGTAATCAGGAAGAAGCCGGTAATTTTCTACACAATATTAGGTGGTTTTCGAGTGGGTTTTTACTTTCGATTTCGCGATTTATGAGCGAAAGTCGATTGTTTATTTATATTCAAGAAATAAATAGAACAAATCGAATCCAAACTATCCCATCTTTATTCGTGATGGAAATAATTCGTGATCTGAAAACCTCTGTACATTTTGTTTTCTACTTTTTGTTGATGCTGGGTATACGGAATACGAAGACAAGGATCGTGACACTTCGTAAACATTCTTTGAGGCGACTGCCAAATTCTTCCAAAAACTTTACTGATGTTTTGGCCGTTCAGTCCAGAGGAATAAGGAAAAGGGTAATGTAAGACTAGAATTAGTACTAAAAAGTGAAAATTTGTTTTATTTCTATTGTTAAAACAATGATATTTATTACATATTTGTTTGTACTTTTATGGGTTTATTGCTTTCACTCTAGACCCTCGTAGTCAAAAAGAAGAAATGAATGTGTAATTCATATAAAAAGAGACATCGATCATGAAATAAAGAAAGAAAGGAAAAACGAAGGGCATTACTGACAGACAAATGAGGCAGTTTACTCTACCGGGGAAACTACAGAAACAAAGATACAAAACAAAAGATATTAATATAAATAATGCGAAGCAAGTACTTTAATCTTACCGAGCCGTACCTACTTAAGCAGTGAGACTTATTCCTAAGGCTTTACTGCAATCATTGTCAGAAACTTAAAACTAATATAACCGACATTAGAACCATGACTGAGTATTTTTTTAATAATTTGAAAATTATTTTCAGCACACAAAAAATTTTTTGAAAAATTTTTGAATTGAAATTTCACAGTGCTGATTTTACAAGCCTAGCTGAAAAAAACACGTTTTGGTTGTCAAGGAATCAATTGATAATGACTGAAAGTCTTTGATACTAATTATCATGATAAGTAAATTTTTAAATTACTTTATTTTTCAAATTTTGAACTTCCAATAATAATACTGATCATATCCCCTTTTCACTGTGTCATAAAACCTTTTACCTGGAAAATTCATGATATTTAGTATGCATGAAATTGGTTTTTGAACAAACAAGATATCTAAATCTTATTATATATTAATTTTATCTACTGGCTTTTTATTTGACAAAGTGACACATTAATATTAAGAAAATCTGATTAACAATATACTTGTTTTTGAAAGTGATACTTACTGATTATCAGTCTTCTTTTTTATCGAACATTTTTATGACGATTTTAGTCTTGACGAGTTATAAACTGTTATCGAATGACTTCCTTCTTTAGCTGTTAAATAAACATATGTGATTTCATTCAAGACCCACAAGATTACTAACTGGACCAAGGTTGCCAATCAAATCAGTGAAAGAAAGTGGCAATTGAGGTTTTTACCAAAACTAGATTATTGATATTCTAAATTCAGCTATTTTCTAAATTTCAAATTTTATTTTACTTTTTGAAATTCACATTTTCTTGCCTTTTTTCATTTTTCTTACTCAATTTAATAACTTGAAATTTCCCAGGCAATTTTTCTCAAAGCTCGTGAAAAAGGTGCTATTTCCATCTTTTATAAATAATTTTAAATGTTGAAAGTTCATACCCTTCTTACAAATTTTCTTCCTTGAGCGATAGCATAAAATTTTCCTGCATTTTTGCAACAGGACTTTTCAAATGGTGCTATTTCCATGTTAACTTAATTTTTTAATTGTTGGGAATTTAAGGCCTATTTTCATTTGATGAATTGAAATTGATATTGTTTTCATTGAGCTTGCGTGTTATTGTCCCTCAAATTCCCTGTGCCTCAAATTCCCAAAACGGCCTACTAAAAAATATTCACGCCAAAATATGTCAAGCTTCATGTTTTTGTTTGCGTTCGTATCCAGAGGAAAAAATGCGTGGTACGAGCGCAATACTTTTTTCCTGCCAAAGATCTATTTCCTTTGAATTATGATGGATATTTGGAGGCAAATATCGAGTGTATACGAGAATATCGCCAAAACAACCTGACGTATCAAGAAATTAGTGAGTTATTATTCCATGAACATTTCCCTGAAGTACGAAGAGGGTTTTCTGTGAATAGAATAGTTGTCAAGTTGACTTTATTATATACTAGTATTACTTGAGTTTTAGTATATAAATACGTGTAATTTTCTTAGAACTCGATCAAGAGCGACAACTTCCTGTTTACATACGGTTTATACAATACAATACAATACAATAAACTTTATTTAAAGAGGGTGGCGCATTAACCTATTTAGTTATCTAACTTACGGCACTTTTATTCTTAATTTTTCAACTGTATAACTTTTGTACAGCTTTAAATTTTCACTGGTAAATAATCATAATTCTACCTTTCGTTGAATAGATTTGATTGTCATATAAAATACAACATGGACTAAATACATATTGCGATGCATGGTTGTCAATTTCACAACCTGTGAATGTTTTAAAATAACTTACAAACATAATAAAAGGTAAAAAGGGTATGATTTTCAACATTTAAAATCATTTATGAAAGATGGAAATATCACCCTTTTTGACGAGCTTTGAGAAAAATTGCCTTGGAAATTTCAAGTTATTAAATTGAGTAAAAAAAATAAGTATGGCTTCGGCCACAGAAAGGAATAACACAATGATTCAAAAATGAAATGAAATAATTATCATTCAATAATGAATGGAAATCACACATGTTTATCTAAGAGCTAAAGAAGGAAGTGATGAGTCATCCGATAACAGTTTAGAACTCGTCAAGACTAAAATTGCGGCCAAGATACTTTTTGTATTTTCGTGTTTGGTTTGGATAAGCAGACAACCCCGCCATAATAAAAGTCAACACCAAGGTCTCTGCTGGTATCCAGGACAACCGACTGGAAATCACCAAATCTCGTCGACAGCTTTGCATGAAGGGGCATTGGGGGGTCTTGAACACCGCAACACCGCCAAACAATTCCGAAATCAACACGAAAAATCAACAAAACACAGTGGTTTGTAATCGTCATAAAAATGTTCAATTAATAAAAAGATGAGTGATAATCAGTATCACTTTCAAAAACAATTATATTAATTGTTAATCAGATTTATTTTTAATTTTTCTGAAAAATAAATAAATAAATAGCCAGTTTTCATAAATTACGTTTAATATCGTTAAAGACAAACAAACAAGATAAAATTAATATATATTAAGATTTAGATATCTTGTTTGTTCAAAAACCAATTTCATGCATACTAAATATCATGAATTTTTCAGTTAAATAGAGATTATCACATGTTAAGAGCCTGATATCGTTTTTATTCACGAGTTTCCCGTCATATCGCGAACAAGCGAGTCCGCGAGTGTGTTTATTACACATTTAGGGTCGATTATATATTATTATATATCGCGAGATTTTATTGGACAGTTTACCGCGAAGTGATATCGTATCACTTCACTGATATGGTTTTTATTTACGGCTTTATTTCACGGATATCGACCCTAAATGCAGTGAAAAGAGGATATGATCAGTATTATTATTTGAAGTTCAAAATTTGCTTTTCCTTGAAAAATAAAGTAATTTAAAAATTTACTTATATAATTAGTATCAAAGATTTCAGTCTTTATCAATTGATTCCTTGACAACCAAAACGTGTTTTTTTCAGCTAGGTTTGTAAAATCAGCACTGTGAAATTTCAATTCAAAAATTGTTCAAAAAAATTTTTGTGTGCTGAAAATAATTTTCAAATTATTAAAAAACACTCATGGTTCTAATTAACAATTAGAAGACGAACTCGAGATTTCTATCGGCTGATAGTTGACGAGGGGCTCCGGTCCCGAGTCAACTATCAAAGCCGATAGAAATCGAGAGTTCGTCTTCTAATTGTTTTAGTAAAAATCTCAACTAAACTATACTATACTAAACTAAACTAAACTTCACAAAAGCGCGAAGGAAAAGCCGCCATTTTTTCAAGACAAGTCCGGCTTTCTCTACCCACTATCTATCGGCTGATAGATAGTGAGTACGTTAGCCAATCAGAATGCAGGATTTGCAATAGTATAGTAGTAGAATTTTACTAATGTCGGTTATATTAGTGTTAAGTTTCTGACAATGATTGCAGTAAAGCCTTAGGAATAAGTCTCACTGCTTAAGTAGGTACGGCTCGGTAAGATTAAAGTACTTGCTTCGCATTATTTATATTAATATCTTTTGTTTTGTATCTTTGTTTCTGTAGTTTCCCCGGTAGAGTAAACTGCCTCATTTGTCTGTCAGTAATGCCCTTCATTTTTCCTTTCTTTCTTTATTTCATGATCGATATCTCTTTTAATTACACATTCATTTCTTCTTTCTGACTACGAGGGTCTAGAGTGAAAGCAATAAACCCATAAAAGTACAAACAAATACGTAATAAATATCATTGTTTTAACAATAGAAATAAAACAAATTTTCACTTTTTAGTACTAATTCTAGTCTAACATTACTCTTTTCCTTTTTCCACTGGACTGAACGGCCAAATCATCAGTAAATTCCGAAATCTTTTTTCACGTTTTTGGAAGAGTTTGGCAGTCGCCTCAAAGAATGTTTACAAGCTGTCACGATCCTTGTCTTCGTATTCCGTATGCCCAGCATCAACAAAAAGTAGAAAACAAAATGTACAGAGGTTTTCAGGTTCGCTTAATCCATGGGAATAAAGGTGGGATAGTTTGGATTCTATCAAGAGAGCAAAAGAGATGGTGCGCGCGGTATTAAGAAGTTTCCCTTTCTTATTTAGTTCTCTTGGTTCTATTCATTGCTTGAATATAAATAAACAATCTTGACTGCAGGCCATTTAGCGACAGCGTAATGATATTGATAAAAAAAAAGGTTATTTCCAATAAAGTTTGTTTTACGTTTAATTGATCGATGCCAGTCGTGACAAGAACAGTCATGACTTAGCTGATTATGAATCTAAATACTGAACGTGATAATGATTATCACTCCTCTTTTTATCGAACAATTTTATGAAGATAACGATTCACTGATTTTGTGCTATGGATTTTGGCAGAGTTTTCAAGAAGACGGACTCCATGACACTTTTTATTGGTAATATCGAGATTTTGGGATTTCCAGTCGGTTGTCCTGGATACCAGCAGAGACCTTGGATGTTGACTTTTAGTATGGCGGGGTTGTGTGTTTATCCAAACCAAACATGAAAACATACTACAAGTATTTTGGCCGCAATTCTAGTCTTGACGAGTTATAAACAATTATCGGATGGCTGATCATATACTGAGGCTGTCAATGGGGTTTACAGTTAACTGACAATTGGCCTAAAAAAAGTAGTTAAGGGACAAATGAAAGTAAACAGTTAACTGATATTTCTGTTATTAATTTTGGTCAAATATCATGGCCAGCGCTTGTAACGGAACGCCCACGGATCCACCCACCCATATTCTTTCATATTTTTTTGGATGAACTTCTGGGCGGACACACTAACCGTGATGTTAACCAATCATAATGCAGTATGGTGAAACAAAGCATTTCAACTTGAACCAATCAGGAGGAAGCAACGAAGTCAAGATGTCATTCACATATCTGACAGACAGTCTTAGATGTGACGAGACCACGTGGGAATGAATGAAACTCTCTTCTGATTGGCCCCAGTTTTCACTCTACATCATGATTGGCTATCTTTGTAAAAGAGGCCCCTATTAAAGAGCCCACACCTAAGTCTATGCTTGATCCTGAAGTTTTCCCCGAGGTTTCAAGACAAGTGTTTGTGATGCGTTTTCTCAAGATTTTCCTGTTGTTGGCCATTTCTGTTGGCTTTCCGTCGCGAGGCCAATCCTGTAAGTATCCTCCGTTCTATAAACCCCACAACTCCTCTAAATCCTAGCGGGCAGGTATAGATTTGAAGGGCCTAAATTCTCTTATTCCTGAATTTATCACTTTTTTGTGACGTGTAAATACAGGTGGAGAAAATAGTAAAGGGAAGAGAAAGAAATTATGTAAAAGAGTTCACGAGAAGGGAAATCTCTGACTACGTGTATCAAACTTTAGTTAGTTTATGTATTCAATGCTAAATACGGATTTCTCGACAGCCTCAGTTTCTGCTGTTCTGCCTTCAATATTGTTTTTGCTTTGGGGTGCTTTCTTATCAGCCAGTTTAGCAGAGACGTAGCCGGGGGGGGCCTCCTCCATCGTGTTTGCCGTTATTTTTGGTTGGCTTCTTTTTCGGTTGGTGGTTTTTTCGGTTGGTGATTTTTTTGTTGGCCGTTTATTTGGTCTGCCGTTTTTTGGTTGTTCTGAAAAGGGTTTGGGGCCCCCCTAAGGCAAAATCCTGGGTACGCCACTGTTTAGGGTCACAGCATGTATACTAATTTCTAGTATTTCATAGTCTCTTATTTTTGTAAACATTCAGGTTGTGATGAAGGCTGGTTGCAGTTTCGTAATAACTGCTACTTCTTCAATCATGATTTAAAAGGAAAAGCTGATTGGAAAGATGCAGTTAAAGCATGCCAGCTTCTCGGTGGCCACTTGGTTGATATCCGTAACGAAGATGAAAGGCAGTTTGTGAAGAGCCATATTCGACCCGGCGGCATACACGATCAGTACCTCATCGGCATGACTGATTCAGCAAGCGAAGGCCACTGGAAGTATACCGATGGGAGCGCTGTCTCATTCTTCAAATGGAGATCAACCGAACCGAATGGAGGTAGAAATGAAAACTGTATGAGTTTGTTTTCTAACAGTAACATTGGTCTTTATAATGATGCACCGTGTAACCTCAAGCTTGGAAGGTTCATCTGCAAGAAAGATGAAACAAAATAAAGGTAATAAATAAATGCAAACAAGAGATTGATAGGAACGTACCAAGTATAAATTGTTTTTCTCCAGCAAACTTCAAAGAGATCAAAATTCTTCTTGCCACTCCCTATTATTCTATATCTCCGATTGAATGTTCTTCATTATAAATATCAGATCAGCAAACCTTTTATACCTTTTATTTTGTTCAATTTATCAATAATGTGGTGTTATTTCATGTTGCTCTACAGGTTCCATCATGCATGGTGAAAAGACCCACAAGTTAAAACCTGACTAAAGTTGCAACTCTAAAATTCGATAAAATAAAGTAAAGAAATAAATGAATGGGAAAAAATGTCTAAATGAAAGAAACGAATAAACCAATAAAGGCTTCAGTAGGGAAAAAACACTGACTTGTTTTTTGGATTCTTTTATACATTTTTATCTTTTCTCTAGTCTATCGTATCCCTCCCTCAATCGGTTGTTTGACTTCAACTCCCTTTAGTCCAGCAATATGGTGCAAAAGAACGGTCGAATTGTGTACTTTTGGTTAAAGGCACCAAACTTGGCACTTAGCATAGGACAAGCTAATTGATTTCAGCTATGGGCCCACCTCAAATTCATTCAGGGGGAGGCAAATTTGGTACTCAGGGGGAATGGAAATTTTTTTTTTTACAATTTTTAAAATCTTATTATATCTTATCAAATCAGCACTAAACTTACCAGATATTCAGAGCTCAAAAAAAAAGATGAGCTATTTTCAAAAATTTCATTCTGGTAAGTTTACTGCTAATTTGATAAGATATAACAAAATTTAAAAAAGTGCAACAATTTTTGCCCTCCCCCTCCCCCTGAGAACCAAATTTGCCTCCCCGTGAATGAGATCGAGGTGGGCCCATAGCTAAAATCATTCGGCTTGTCTTATGCTATCATATCGCGCCAATTTTGGTGCTTTTAACCAAAAATTCACAAATTTGAGCACAATATTGGTGGACTACTTCTTTCCTAGATATCGTCAGCAACTAGCCAGACTACGACGAAATACTGTCAAATACTCAGTCGAAAGGAGAGTGACGGTGTGGGTCTTACAGATCGCCCATAATAACATAGTAAACTGGGAATAAAAATAAAGAATAATCTAAAAGCAATCAGTTCCTCCGGATTTGGTGGTACATCCGGTTCAGCATCTTTGTAGCAGTTAGGTTTTGTCAAGAGGGCATAAATAAGAGAGGGAAACTTCTTAATACCGCGCGCGCCATGTGAATTCCGGGTTGGGCTGTACTGAATAGCGACCTTCAGATTCGACTACGAGTACGAGAACGAGTACGAGTTTTGAAATTGGCCCTGTGCTCGTATTCGATTTCCTATTTTTAACAATCTAAAGTTTCAATCTACGTACTCCACCACGGCTACGAAATTATAGTGCCAATCTTGGAGAGTTTAAAACTCGTACTCGTACTCGTTCTCGTACTTGTAGTCGAATCTGAAGGTCGCTAAAATCCCTTCGGACGGGGATATCGCCTGATACCCGTCCTGCACGTGACCCATTTGAACCAATGACAGCGCGCGAAAATTCATCGTTGGGTTATAAAGTCACTTAGAAAAAACCTACTAATGGTATATCACCAATCGAGCCCTGTGATTGGCTGAGCTACTAGGGGTCTATTAGTGATAGACCTCTAGTAGCGAAAAGCGCCGGTTTTGAAAACCAAAAAAAATATATTTAAAGCAAAATCCAAAACTTTTTGCATCCTTTTATTGGACCGATTAGTAGGTTTTTACTAAAACAATTAGACCTCTCGCCCTCATGACCTACGAGTCAATAGTCCATTCGGCCTTCGGCCTCATGGGCTATTGACTCGTAGACCATTCGGACTCGAGGACTAATTGTTAATTATAACCCAATGATGAATTTTCGCGCGCTGTCATTGGTTCAAATGGGTCACGTGCAGGACGGGTATCAGGCGTTAAAAACGTAAAAAAAAGAAAAGAAAAAACAAGAAAAACAAAGAAACTCGGTTTTTACTAACAAGTGAGAGTAAGATACAAAGACTGGTTGAGAAAACTACGCCAGGAAACACGAAAAAATCAACAAAATATACTGTAAATGTTTTCAATGGTAAGCATCCATGTTTCGTGAATGAAGTTTTTGGTTTGTTTTCTTAAAAAAGAAAACTGAATTCATATAATACAATTACACTAGTGGTACAAGGTCACTTGTGCGCATGTCGGACAGAAGTGACAATCTTTAGAGTTCATCCCACATGGAGTAATGATAAGGTAGACACTTGGTTTATTTCAGGAATTTCTATAAAGTCGCTGGTCATAGCAAGGGGTTAATCATGCACGGTCTAGGGGCCGACTAACCTCTCCCTTAGGCTTCGGCTGAGCTCCCTGATCAGTCATTATGGATAGCGGTGTCGGGGAAGAATTCTCCGCCATAGCCGTAAAAATGCTTCGCGCTGCCATACTGTGCTTCAGCACTCGATGTCTGGAGGGATGGTCCTAATTTCAATGTCTCCAGTTTTTACTATTTTAATACATGATAAATTACTTTACAAAAGAAGAAAACCGACGTTTCCCATTTCTTGTTAGCATTTTTAGTTCGCGAGATATACAAGTTTTCAGTTTATGCTAATTAGGACTTTGATGACGTCATACTCTCAACTAACAGTTTGCTTCAATATATATTTCAGCATATTTCTCAAAGTTTCTGATGAATGTCATTCAATTTTTGGCAGCAGTATACTTGGATTCAAAGTATGAAACATGAAAAAGCACAAACTATGGTTGCTATGGCAACTTACTGGTGTCCAGGCCCCTGATAACATTTTTAGCTTTAACTGCGATTGCTTTGTTATTTTTCAATTTGAGCAAAAATTGCTGGACTATAATTTTGCCTCTGACCATAAGAGATATTTTTACTAAGCCTCATTTGATACCATTTCTTTATAAAGGTCGAAATGTTAAAATTTGAATTTAAGGTAGGGTTGGCCTGGAACCGAAGTTGTTGCTATGACAACGGATGTGTATAATTGATTTTGAATAACAGCCAGAGTACTACAATACTGCTAAATTTGGTTGATTTTGAATGAAATTGGGCTGAGATATAGCTTATCGTAATCTTAGGCTGGTCAAGTATTGAGAGTATGACGTCATCAGGAACAATGGCCGCCATTTTTAAAACTCCAATATCTTTAGAAGCAAAAACGATATTTGAAAAAGAAAAGCAACATTTCACTTCACTATCAAAGGTCTTTCAATCCATGCAAAAAAAGGTAGTCAAAAATTTCATCCGAGTAGCACTTAAATAAAAAATTATAAGAATCAGATAAATCGTTATTAATGGCTTGCAAGCATTCCCGAGTAGGTCAAGAGACATGGCGACCACATTGATGGCATTAACGAAGGAAGCTAATCAATTTTGCTGTTTCATTGTGTGATACACATTGGTCTTGCCTGCTTTGGTTTGAACCCACCTCAAAAATAACAATGAGCCCATCGTATTGTCACAGTCTCAATAAGAAAATATCTGACGTCATGTAAGCGATTTTATTTAAACATGGTAACACGTGACAGGTTTCGAGGATGACCATTTGGCATATATTAATGTCAAATAAAAAGACGTATCATTTATGAATCAAGAATACTACGCAAAAGCCATCGAATCCTCACCGATCCTCACCTAAAATTAGTTTATAACTCGTCAAGACTAAAATTGCGCCCAAGATACTTTTTGTATTTCTCGTGTTTGGTTTGGATAAACACACAACCGCTCCATACTAATAGTCAACATCCAAGGTCTCTGCCGGTGTCCAGGACCAGGGGTGGATCCAAGATTTTACAAGATTTACCTGTATCCGCCCCTGTTGAAGACAACCAACTGGAAATCACCAAATCTCGTCGACAGCTTTGCATTAGGGTATACCATTAAAAAGTTGGCGTTACTAAAACCGGGAATAAGGAATGGGAGATTGGGACGAGCGATCAGCGGTATTACCATTTAAAAGTGTCATGGGGTTCGTCTTGTGCTTTTATGATGAGAAATCTGCCAAAATCCATAGCAGTGGTTTGTAAACTTTGACAACGAAGAACTTTTAGTAAGGATTATACATTTAAGATGTTTTCTATACTAAATCATATCAGGTATGAGAATGTGCAAATTTGTCATAACTGCAATCTAATAAATATATTTCGCAAATAAACCTCTCAAAACGCTTGAAATCGCATTTCCTAGGGTCTGAATTTCAAAAATATTCGGGGCATGCCCCCGCACCCCCCTAGTTCCTTCCGTTTGTGATGCCAATGCTTTTTGTTAAATTAATATTTAACTATGCAATTTTTTTCATGCCTAATACAAAAATTTGAATTTTTCAGGCCTATAAAGGCTTTTAAAAGCTGCATTAGGATTGGGGGGGGGGGGGGGTGACTATCCCCAGGCGATAAATAATGGGTTCTACCCAGGCAGCAATGAGTCACCCGACCAGCATGAATCTCGATGAGTGTTGACCTGCTATAGGTTAGGCATACCATTCCGGCATCCAGGGCTGGAGTAAAGATATTCCTAGTTGCTTTCGGATACAGATTCCAAATATAAACAACACAAAATGCCGGAGGATTGTTAGAAAGGCAAAGGCTTCGTTGTTTCTCCCTATTTTAATCGTTCAAGAAATAACTTTACCTTAACATTCCACTGTGAGGGTCATGATGGAGTAAAATGAGAGCTGGGATTCGCCTTTTTTAAGGCTGGGAAAATAGGATTTCATTTACTGGGACTGGGATTTAGCCCTTATTGTATTGGGATTTTGCAAAATCTCTATAGCTCTGCAGAAATTTTGCATGACTGGGACTGGGATTTTTCAAAATTTTGGGCTGGGAAATGGGATTGGGACCCCCTTCCCCCTTCAGGACCCTCCACAGTATATAATGTACTGATATGCGCACAGTTGATCCCTTATAGTATATACCAGTAGCTTTGTCCTGTCTTCCACTATGTAGGAATGTAACGCGCTGTCCACACCAAAATCACAATTTTCTAAGTGATCATTATTTCTTTTTGCAGGTGTCCCTGGTCATTTCATAATGCAACCTCCTTGTCGGTATCTTTAGACAGAATACAAGATTTAAAGGCATGTCTCCTTAGAATGAAAAGCGCTTGAGCGTATCAAATGCTACGTCTTGGCCAGTAAGGTTCCAAACGCCAGAATAAGACTCAGACTACAAACCAAAACTACACAAAAATACTGATAAAAGCAGTTACAAACGAATGAGCGTATGAAATGCTAAGTTTTGGCCAATAAGCCTCCAAACGCCTGAATAAGACTCAGACTACAAAGCAAAACTACACAAAAATATTGATTCGTAAACTCTATGAAAATTAGTTTGTGAGCATTTCCTAGATAAAAGCAGTTACAAAAAAAAAAAAATAGAACAGGGTAGAAATTGGTAAATCAAGGTGGAAAACGAGATTAACTAAGGGAGAATTATCCCTGCTCGTCAGAAGTCCATAACTTATTATACATTGTATACTTGTGCGACCAACACAGGCCTGTCAAGATGCCTAGGTTTTTTTGGCTTAATATTAGTTTATTAGTTTAATGTTAGAATAAGAACTCAGACTTTTGGAAATTTGATTGACAGCAGCCAAAATTCCAAGATTGAATTCAAGCTAGTTGGCTTTGCCGCGTCTATGGAAATGGATATTGGCCAGTACTCCAGTATTGTCACATCACTATACAGTTAGAATCCCATATCACAAAATAAACTCGCGCGCTGATTGGTCCGAGATGACGAATATGTGACGTAGATAGGGAAGGATTCAGCGCGGAATCCAACGCTTTCAAAGCTGAATTCAATGAAAGATCAGGGATCCCGCACAAAAAAAAAATGCTTTTGTCTTATTATCACTTGATTTTCTTAACGTATGGCATTAAAAACAATCAAAAAAGGAAGATTATTTTGCAAAGAATATAAATGGAAATAGTTAACTTTGTTAAAAAGCGAATTTTGCTATAAAAACGAAGAATGTTTGATAGCAGTCTGAAAAGATGAATTCAATGAAAAATCAGGAAGTCCGCGTTTTGTTTTTCTTTCTCTTGCTTTTTATCCTCATCCGAGTCGCTGTTAGAGCACTTATTTTGTGATATGGGCTTCAAGTAAAATTCATTGGATGACGAGGGAATTCCACGATGAATTTCACTCGCGACTCGTGCAATATCGTTTTTACTCGTAAAATTCATCGTGGAATACTCCAGTTTCGAGTTCTCTTTTACGCTGTGTTAGCCTCAATTGTGCGTAAATTATGCAGAAATTTAGATAAAACTCGTGAAATTTCAAAGTATTTTTATCGTCTTCTTTACACACAGATCTCTTGAATTTCCACGGGCTGTTACTGAATAAAAGAATATATTACACGGTTTTGAGGCTAACACAGCGTAAAAGAGAACTCGAAACGGGAGTATTCCCTCGTCATCCAATGAACTTTTCTATAGTATTCATGAATTGATGTACAAATGTAAATCGTATTTACGAAAACAGAGAGTAATGATGAGGATCAAAAGTAATCTATTGTACAAATACAAGGTACACAAAAGTATCTTAGAAACAAAACACTCCTTACAATGACCCCATTGAAAGCGCTAATGATCCATCAGTAATTTTATTGGATATTACTACAAGACATTCATTACAAACACGTGGTACTTAGGATTTGATTCAATAATCTTAACGCTCTGACAAAGCCCTAAGAAAGTTCTAAACGATGTAAACAAAGGTTAGATAGAGCAACAAGTAAAATTCAAAAATTCTGTGAATTTTCAAAACGTTTGCATTGATTTAGCCATAAATAAATTTGTTTAAGGTAAAAGTTTAAGCGTGTTGGGAAAAAACGGGATTTAGCCATAGATATTGATGCAAATGGTACTCGAGTCATGTTCAATCATTTGTATAGGTGTGTAGTACCTGCCTGGGTCTCCTTGTCGGCGCTCTTTGATCCTCCCAATGTTTCAATAAATAAAATTGGTGCCTTCCATTACTATAACCAACAAACACTGAGGCCAACCTTTCATTCATCCCTGACTCCACACCAGGATATGTACAGAAAACCTTGTGTGAGATGAGTATATGTATGTACCTTATACTAACCGCTGGACTGTCAATGAAATGCATGGTAAGTTGTTTGTAAGATACTGACGAGCGTTGATACAAAAGTTGATCATTATAAAAGTTTATTTATTTATTTTTACTTTACTCAGACGAAGGACTAAAAAGTCTAAAACGCACGCTGCGCAAATTACCTTCATAGAGATTATCACATGTTAAGAGTCTGATATCATTTTTATTCACGAGTTTTCCGTCATATCGCGAACAAGCGAGTCCGCATTTAGGGTCGATTATATATTATTATATATAGCGAGATTTTATTGGACAGTTTGCCGTGAAGTGATATCGTATCACTTCACTGATATGGTTTTTATTCACGGCTTTATTTCACGGATATCGACCCTAAATGTGTAATAAATATATATAGACGTTTTTATCATCTGTGCTTCATATGACGAAGTTTAAATTAGTTTTCTTGCTAGCCAGTTTTCTTTTGTGGTCCCCAGTGTAGTTAACTCAGTGAGGTTTTAACATGACTAGGTATGTGGTCCTTTCATTGGAACATTACAATTTTACATTCCTTAGCTTAGGAAGCCCTTTTTCAGTTACATTCATCTAGTCACTTGCAGATCAGTTGGTGTGTATCTTGCGCTATCGTCTGTGTTATCTATATATATAGTGTGCCATTAGATTTTCTAGTACGCCATAAGTTGCTTTGGACCTTGAACTGACATCAGAGAAGGTACTTGTGTCTTGTAGATTTCCTTGGCTTATGCTTTGCTGGCCATCCAAGTGTAATCTAAATTACCGTTAAAGCGAACTGCCCTCTAAAATAAAGCAGAGTAAATGAGAAATTTAACGTGCCACTTAGGGCTAGCTGTAGTAGTCCATGTAAAAAGGTTTAGAAAGCTCAAATAACTCGGTAATAACGCGACCGTGCCGGCGCTACAGGGCAGAGCCTTTGGAGTCAGCATAAGAGCAGAATGAAGCTCGCACGTTGTCCTGTTTATAACAGAGTAAGATCTATAGAGACTATATAGTCTTAGTTCATGTGTTCCTAGTAGATCTATACATGACCAACACGTGGTACGTTTTCTTCACTCCATCATGCGATATAGGGCACTCAAGCGGTCTGCTCCATGAGTGCCACTCATGGGACCATGGATATGGACCGTGGATATGGTACAGTCTCTGACCATCATCTACTTATAATTATGGAAAACGGAAGAGTTTTAAAAGAAAAGGAAAACATCAGTAAAGAAACAACATTAGGGATGAACCGGATCCGGATTTTGCCCGTAAATAGTTTTGCTGTTTACTTAAGAAACGATGGACCAGTGAAGAAAAGTAAGAGCTAGGACAATGCCGCCTGTACATGTGCGTTCGATTGTATCTTGGAAAGGCCTATTCAAGGGTTTTTCTCCGGGTCCTCTAGTTTTCCTAGCTCTGCAAAGCGTAAAAGGCTAAATTCTAATTCAATCTGTGAATTAGCCGTGTTCTGAGGCTTAGATCAGCCCAGACGTTGTTTCAGGGTTCGACTTTGAGTTAGCCGTGCCCTGACTTAAATCAGCTCAGATTTCAGGGTATCGATAAAATTTTAATTTTTTAAATATATTTTTCCAGCAGCTAATTCATCGAAGGATGCAGCTCAACGTGTTTACTAGAATGCTTCAAAGACACTATGCTTACAAGCATACGATCCTGTCTATAAGTATGTGAACAGGCTGGATCTTGCTGGAGGTACATGAAGATAAGACTTACATCACTGAACACGCATTGCGCTGGAAACTACATACACTTGATGCAATAAGCTCGGAGCATACTTTCACGTTTTATATCGTGAAATTATGCACCGAACTTGTTATGTCAAGATGTTTGAACAATCAAAGGAATTGATTATATAAACACGAATATTCTTGTGCTTTGTTAACTATCCAGAATGTATGCATCTATGTAGTTCCACTATTTTCTGCAAAACCCGGTTTAAGCTGAAAGTTACTTACCGTAAATCCCCCGGGAGGCTTATCTAATTCAGGGGGGGGGGGGGGGGGGCTTATTGGAGAGGGGGGCTTAATAGGGAGGGGGGCTTATTGATTTAGCCGAAACGCAGTAAGTTCTATGCTATCAGGATATAATATGATATGATAACTTCATTCCAACACGGTAAACTCAGGATTAGACTGTATTACTATGGACTTTATCACATAATTTATAGGGATGTTAAAGACATGGTATATGTATTGTTCAAATTACACGGCATTTTCAACATTTGATTCACTTGTGTTAGTCTCTCAAGTATGATTTACCATCATTGTGAATTTAGTTGTGAAGGGGGAGGGGAGGGGAGGGGAGGGGAGGGGAGGGGAAGGGAACGCAGGGGGGCTTAAAAGAGAGGGGGGCTTAATAAATTTCTTCCTTTAAAAAGGGGGCCTTATTAGAGAGGGGGGCTTATTTGAGAGGGTGGGGGGCTTAATAGAGGATTTACTTTTTTCATGAAAGGTTTACCAATCAAATTTTTGGAATCACACATAGTAACCATACTAGCTTACTACCATACAAGGTATTAAACATTTGATTTGACTGGTCGTGTTCAACTTGAACATTAAATTTAAGGGTGCGCACTAAGACCGGTTTTCGTACAAAATTCAGCAACACTCACCACTTCACCAATCACAGCCAGCAGAATTATTGCGCATGCTGAACTCGTCAAAACGTTTAGCTCATGAGCAGCGCGCATGCTTTCGGTTAGACTTACCAGTAGCGCGTGGCCGACTTTTTTTCGCAGGAATTACATTTGATTTTCGAGCAAAAAAAAAACGGATCCCGCTTCATCAAATTTGTTGTTAAAAATTTAGCGCGCACTACCTGAGCGGAGATAAAAGTTCTCTTCACAACACGTTAAAAATTGTAATAAGAAAGAGGGACAATAAAGGACTTTTTTAAAGTCTAGCCATTGGATAATTCGTCAAATATCATTCATGTCTAGACTTTCGATTGCAAGTTTGAATGTCTCGTCTCCATTAAACAATTATAGGACGAGGTTGATGAAAAAATCGTGATTTGTTATTACGAGATGCTAACAAATCACGATATTTTGTGATAACCGAGTTCAATAATTGTTCCATCATCCGAAATATTTTTTGTGCGTTTTTCCTGTTTTTGCAGTCAATCAAACATGCCAAGTCCTTTTCTGACAGCTCAGGGAAGCGAGCCATGTTGACAATTGCAACGTTACTGCGCATGAGCAGACCATTACTTGCAGCAATTAAAACGGCTTTGCATCGTAATGCGCATGAGCAGACCACTATCTGTAGGCAGTTTTTTGCAGTTCTCTCGGCCAATCAAGACGACAGAAAAATAATTTGAATAATAAAGCTTAATGTCTATGGAACAGATTCCGTATCAGTGCGAAAGACTCGTGGTACAGCGAGCTGATGTGGTGTGACCGTGATGGGCCTGGTATATACACAAAAATGTTTCTTATTGGATGAAAAAATTTCCTCGTGAACTGTGATTGGTTAAACGAATGTCTTCTATTCCATGCCGTGACAGAGACTGTATTTTCACATTCTTAGAATTCTCACCCTGACTCACTCAAGAAACGTAGGCTTTCAGATCTAGATACAAAATTGGTCAAGTACAAGCCGATGTACATGGGTCGAGAGTGATTAATTATAGTTGGCTTTTGAAGATATTCGCACCATCTTAGTTTGCTTAGTGGGGGCAAAAGGAGCATCTGAGTATTAAGATAAGAAAACTTTGAACATGACTCATTGCCTTACTCAATGGGTTCCAAGTCAGGAATGTCGCGGTAGTAAACTCAGATATTTTTACTTTTGAAGCGACATTTCAAAATTATAATTATATTTTTGCTAAAAAAAAAAAACCTTCAAAATACTTGTACTGGAAAAAAAAAGAGTAAAATATGTAAACTTGTAAATGTATATACTATTAGAAATGTGAATAAAAAAGTATTGTATTGTATTGACATCATTCCAACGATCAGCAGTTTCAGTTCAACGGGAATACTCAAGTGGGTCGTAATTATTACGTGACTTCGATCAGCCCAGAGGTTGTTCAGGGTATCGATAAAATTTGAAGGTGAAGGTTTTATATTTGTGGAGTCTTGGGACAGGATGGGAGTCACGGGACCGACAAGGACGGCTACAAAAAAAACCAAAAAACTCCTAGACCTCTTCTGAGCTTGAGCGTAATGTTTTGCCATTTCAGACCACGTGCATCCTCTAGACACATGAATTGGATACAACTCAAACAAAGAATTTTATTCTCAAGAGAATGACACGTGGTCTGAAATTAAAAATAATCAGAATAAATAAATGGGATTTATCAGTGGCTCCCCTACAGAGTAGCTATTCGTCCACTAGGATTCCATTTGGAATTTAGAAGTTGGCTTTTACGGAAGGAGGAAAGCGGGAAAATCCAGAGGAAAAACCCTTGAAGCACAGCCGAGGGCTGAACTAACAAACTATTCTACTCACATACAACGTGCTCAGAGCCCGGCAGGACGAGCGGTACACGCCATGAATGGAAAAAAATTACGGCCAAGCTAAAGAGGCGGTCTATTTAAGTTTGATCATGATTTCTTTAATTTACGAGATCCTGGAACACTAATTTCATTGTACTTTCGAATTTGACCGTGATATTAACGGCAAATGAGTAGATTTCCCTTGAAGATATGAGCTACTTTACATAACGCTGACAACCTGCAAAACAGTTCCGACAAGAATCCTCAATATTAGACTCCCAATATTGTCTCTACACGCTTAAACCAATAAAACAGACGGAGGAATACTGGCGCCAGGACATTAGAGCTGAAGGACGTCATGTGACCTGCTTCTACGCACGCGCAATGGGAAAACTGAAAACTCCGCGTTTTTATGACTATTTTTTCCTAGCATGATGCATGTGAGTTTGATAAGAGAGCGCGAAAATCCCGCGCGGCACGCGGCACACGATAATTATTTTTAAGTGCACACTGAAAAAAAAACCGATAAACTGAAAAACTGATGTATTTTTTTCATTCAAAAACGTCAGTACCGCTGTCGCCTTCACATAGAAGTTTCCTTCTTAAATATATATATATATGCGCTACACGGAAAAAGATCAAATCTCTTTCATTTATATTATAATAGTGTATTTGATCTCATTTTGTGATAACACTGGATTTATTTGCTGTGAATGGGTTTTTGGCAGACCCGCAATCAATATCGTTTCATTGAGTTTTGCCGGTAAAAATCGCCAAAGTTTGTAAATTATCTTGATTTTCAGCATTTTTGTAACAATTGGGCGTAGGTCACTGGTACTCCAACAAACTAGGTATCGGAGAAGCAAGAGGCAGCGAGGTAGAAAGAAGAATTCTCTACCACACAGTAACAAAGACAACCGCGGCTTTGTGATGCCAAAAACGATAAGAAATTCACTGATACCCAAATCCCCATGGAATATTTAAGTTTAAAGAATCGATATTAATAGTTTTGGTATCAGTTGAGATCAGCAATACTAAGACCTGTATTGGTTGGAGCTTGCTAAGTTTTTAGGCGCTCTTTTTATCTTATAATCTTGACCTATCGCAGATCGTTATCGTATAGACACATCGGCACCCTCCAGCAAATAGGGCCAGTTTTCAACTATATTTTATATTTTTCTTACCATGATCAAAAAATATGCACTTATGTTTTGTACTAACCACATAGAACACTGTTTTTTAGAGCTTAATTTGGACTAAAAACAGCTTGGAAATGTAATAAATCACGCTCAGAGTGATTTAACGGAGCTATCTTGTTGAGCATCTACTGACAAACAACGAGTCTCGCTCATATACTCGTAACGGGCGCTTTATACGTAAGTCAGTATCTCAGAAAGAGATCTTCCGCTCTAGATGGACTTGATAGCCAAGCACTCTCTTATCTTGCTATTGGTGGATCTTACAGTGTCTTACGCTGATTGCGAATCGTTCGCCATTTTGGCTGCGTCTTATCTAAAATGGCAGGACCTCGAACACATCAATGAATGGATCATTCTACACGGGGAAGAGTAAAAGCAACATTCTTTAAAGTCCTGAATATAGCTCTTCTTCGTCTTTTTGACGTTTTTGGTTGTTTCATAGACACCAAACTATAATATACAAGTCGAGAGCTTCAAAAAGCTGAAAACAGGATAAGTAAATAGTGTCCCATTTTGGCGCTCTTTCATTTTATGCTCAAGCCTACCCCCTGTAGGGAGAGATTTGTCACGCGTTTCTAATGGTTGGGAGATTTTAGACTTGAGCTTCTACACTTCAGCGCAATTTTAGGCTTTTCTTCTGTTTATTTTCCTCAATCCTAATACCTGAACCGTTCAATTTATTTCTTAAGAGGTGTAAAATCAAGTTTTCGTACAGACTAGAGGAATCTTGTTTTGATTTTGATTGAGTTTTTTGAAGGTACCTGACTTGTTATCTGTTGTCTACCAACAAGCAACACCAACCACAACACTCTATCGTAGCTATCCCATCCGTTTGATAACCACTACATGAGATAAGGCACTATTCATCTGCTCTGACAGCTCAACGACACGGGGGACCTGATCTGCACTTAAAGCATCTGGCCCTAAGAGGTATTTTGCTGTGACCAAATCACTTCTCTCTTCTCGCATGGGCGGCCATCTTGGAATCTGTTGAAGGCGCGAAACTCGTGTTTTTCATCATGGCTGAAAAAGAAGACAACGTGCTTACTGAAGACGATAATACCTCTAGAAACGGCGAAGAGAACTTCAAAGAAGAAATTAAAGTAAGTAAACAGTTCAAAAGGGTTGAAAAAGAACGTGAAAATTATGCTTGAAGGACAGACGCAGTGAGTGAGCTTCTGTTGTTTACGATGTTGGAGAACTTTTCATGGTGAATGTATGGGACACTTGATCATTTGGGGGCGATTTTTGAAGCTTTGTTTATTCAAACCAAAACTTGATTAGTGATTAGTTATAGAATTTGCTAGCGTATATATACAGTAGATGGTCAAATGAAGAATAATACCTTAGTATTTCTCTAACTTTATTCATTAAGCTGACTTGTTTCGAAGTACAAAACTGAAAAAAAGTGTTGTTCTTTTGTTGTCAGCTTTATATACGAAAAATTATGCTATTCATTTATTCTTTATCATACAATCTTCGAGTGTTTTTATTCTAAATATTACCCACAAGCCATTCTTTTACTCTCAAATTTTCCTTCACTTTTAATCATTTGCTTTTTATTCAGAAAATCGTTTTTCCACAATCCATTCATTTAATAAGTTCTCGAGATGATCGGATATTACCATAAATAAATGGATTTTCACTAATATAGAGCTATGTTTTGATGTCTATATCAGCTTAACAGCTAATCCTAACCTTGTATTTTCTTTTTCTAGCATTGAAATCTGATAAGTTTTCCAAAATTCTAGCATGTGCCTATGTGTCCAGACAATTGACTCATTTTTGTTCTTTCCTAGCAAGATTACAAAGATATGGCCAGAAAATTTGCTTAACTTATCTTTTACTTGAATGGAATAACTGTAGTAGCTAGGGGATAAATTCTGATGGTTTAAAACATTCTTTTTGAGACATCATTATCACAGTAGCAGGTTCACTTTTATCCAACTTTCTAAAAATGTAAAAAACATTTTCAAACCCTGAAATGAAAAAAGCTTGTATTACTGGCATTTACAGGTAAAACAATTCTTATCTCTCACTATGGAATTTTTCATAAAAACAGCTTGATAAGAAATCTTTAGGTATGGGAAAACTTCCATGCCATCTCTTGTGTTCTAAATAAATCACAGCGCATCTCCTGAAACTCTCATGTTCTGTTTGCTGTCTAGCCATTTTGCAGGTGCAAGTATCTATCTAGAAGACAAACAATCATTGATTTTTGAAATTGTCATTAATTGAACATCAATGCTGTCATTCACACTAGCTGTGATATGTTTGCACAAGGGTGAGCCTCTTGCAGGGCAGATTGAATAGTTATTTTTAAATGACTCCTACATGTATTTGGAATTTCAAAGCTAAGAACCTAAGAACTCAAAAGAATCTATAAAAACAAGCCATTTTACTTTATATTCATGACTCTCAGACTGCAACTGCAACAAGAAAGGGATTAAAATTTCCTTTTCCAAAAACATCTTGACAAAACAAATTTCTGTAATTAAGGATTATTTGTACTCCTCCCAACCAATCAGAATGGAGTAATTTCATTAAGCGTACTGTCTATATATTTTTTTAATGAGACTTAAGGGTGTTGCAAAGCTTGTTGGACTATTTCAAAATATAAAAAATATGCATTCGGCAATAATTGCTACCTTCAATTATTGAATGTAGCTACTGCGTATTATTATATAACCTCTGATATTGTTCATGTAAGCTATACCACTATACTGATTTTAATAAGCAAGCGCAGTAGCTACGAAAATCGGTTTTTGTAGAGAGAGGAAGACCAGATAACACAGAAGAAACCTCTTTAATGCAAGCAGTCACCACATAATATTGATTGAAATTTTTTATATGCAACATTGAACTGATTTGACTTTGTTAGTTCTAGATAACCCCTAGCCTTTCATAATGTGAATGGCTCAACAGATCAGTGGCTGTATACTATGACTGTATTGATCATTCTTTAAAAATTATATAGCAAAATGTGGTCTTGTTCTTATTAAAGTGCAAACATTGTCCTTACTTGTAGAACTAGCTCTTCAGAATTCATATTTATTTATCTGAAGAAATATCTAAGCCTTCAGTTTGGAGCTGGGTTATCATGGTTTGTTATCTTTGATTCAGGATTATGCTAAGACAACTATGAATGAACTTCTTGGCATGTTTGGCTATGATGACGAAATCACCAGTGAATCTGTAGATAGCCTGGATATCAAGGTTCCAAGTGCTGCTGATGAAACTAAAGCTACAACATCTACAACAGCTTCATCTAAGGTTGTCATAACAACAGCTGGGATATTGTCAACCTCTGCAACTATGACATCAGTTTCCATGACAACCACTCCACCAGTTATTCTACCTGTTTCAGAAGACTCCTCAAGTGATACTCCTATCATTATTAAAGTTGAAGGTTTGTTAAACTTTGTTTGCTTTATAATCAAAATCTTAAAACTAACAAAACAGGTAGAGGATGTAGAATGTGAATTCGACTTACCATTTCTCACTTGTAGAGCTTTATTATTCTCTACTGTAGGTCTATCCTCATTACCTATAGTCTATATATGCCTAACCTTCATATCTAGCTTTCAATTAGTTTTGTTTTCGTAGAGTTTTTTTTATTTTTTTATTTTTTATTTTTTATTTTTTTATTCTTTTTTAAAATTATTTTATTGTTTTCTTGATTGTAAGGGCACTGAGACCCAGTTGTGGTGTCTTAGAACTGTTTATTATTATTATTATTATTGTTTGACTTCGCATTCCTGAAGGCCCATGCACACATTTCAAAATCATAATAAGGGTTAATACGGTGTTACTTTAAAGCTGTTTACCTGCTATTTTGATCTTTACGCCAGGAATGTGTGCATGGGCCTTCAGGAATGTGAAGTCAAACAAGTGAGAAATGGCGAGTCGAATTCACACTATCTGTTTTAGTAGTAAATTATAATAATAATCATGATGATGGACTTTATTTAGAGAGGGTGACAGAAATTAGCTCTGATAAACTTGTGATGTTTAAGTAATGGTCGATGTAAGAACTAGGCAAAAAAACAGCAACAGTAAACAAAGGATGGTAAAAAATTAATTTAATTATCCAATTATACAGAACATTGATCTTTTTAAAAAATGGCAGCCTCAAATTCAAATTAGTTAAAATAAGAACTATGCAAAAAAAACCAGTAACAATTATAAGAACTAGGCCAAAAACAGCATCCAATTATACAGAACATTGATCTTTTTAAAAAATGGCAGCCTCAAATTCAAATTAGTTAAAATTATTTACCAATTCTAGTAATAGAAAGAGCACCTTCGCCTAAGGGGCCCCAGCCTTACAAATGTCTGTAAATATACAGTATGTCGATTTTCAAAACAATTTTTAGTGTTCATATACCCTTATATTATTAATTCTTTAGTTTTCCCTCCCTCTAAATTAAGAAATATATAGTTTTTAGAAGTCATACATGTAGTAGTCTTTATGGTTGGACTAAATGTTCTTTAAAAGCATTTCCTGTTAACTTCAAAACAAGAAGTGGGGAGCATTGAAATCTCCATGGTATCCTTGGATGAATACTATTTATTAGTGTATGGTGGGGTGGGGGGGGGGGGGGGGTTTGGCAAAAAGTCTTACAAAAGCTACAAGGAATGAAAGAGCAAAAGGGGGCCTACTCTGCACATCTAAACTCTTTTGTCATGTCAAGAAAGTTTTGTTTTCTACACTGTATAATCTGGTTGGTGTTTTGTGCCTGTAACATGTCACTATTTTGACATTTGTTTTGTAGAAAGTGCTCTCGTCACAAGATATTTTGACATTTTCCAGTTAAATTTTGATTTTTCAACTGAATGGCACAAAGGATTACTCTTAAATTCAAACATGATATTTTTTACCTGCTTTCTTTAAGATACAATGGGAAAAAAATTCTAAAAAGTGCCTGGAAAAAATCCCAAATTTTTATATTGAAATCTAACCACTTTTGGCTAAATTGTCAAATGGCAAACACATCCATTATTCAATGAAAGTGATAATTTTGTTTGTGCCAATAATTGTTGCTATATTTGTTCTTTTGCCTAGTTTTTACTGGAACGTTACTTAATGTCTCTGAATGGTTTCCTCTGAATGAGACACGAGACATGACGAAGTCATGGAATTTTGATTTTTTGTCAGTGAATTTTTGCAGTTTACCCAAAAGTCAGGGAATTTCTGTCAATCTTCACTAAATGGTTTTGAATTTGGAATTCTTAGTTGGGCTTCCTGTGGTCAAACTACCATATGAATATAATTCTTTGTAAAATAAAAGCAGTGTGGTCAGTGAAAAATGTTTTTTGATCAGGGAAAAGTCAGGGTATTTTATTTTTCCAGATGGGTGTGAACCGTGGCCATTTTACCTGTCACCCAAACCCCAGCGAAGGTCTAACCATTTGCAGTTTGTTTAGAGCAAGAATGGCTCCTTTTACTCAGATATTTAATCAGCCTGACTGTTGGTCCTGTGATTTCCCGCACAATAGACTGGTGCCTAACCAACTGGGTCAATCAGGAAGCAGTTCAATGGGCACCAGTGCTCGCATCAGGGGGTTTTCATTATTAGTGTATGTGGGGGGGGGGGGGGGGTCGGCAAAATTGTGGGGGGTCATGTTATTATCGGAAGCTATGGGGGGGGGGGGGGTTTGTTGCTAATTGTAATTGTAATTGTAATAAACTGCAAGAAATACAGGGGGTAGGATACTTTTGCCAACCCAGAAAGAGGGGGGGGGGGGGAAGGGACTTGGTAACATTTGGAGAACATAAGTGATGTTGCCAACCCTCTCCCTAAACGCTAATAAATGAAAGCCCCCTTACCATGATCTCTGTGTAGTGCTTCTAACATGGCTTTCACATTAGTTCCAATCATATCCCATATCATTGAACTTATTTTCTTGAAATGAACACAAAACAGGATTTTGCAAACAGCTGCATCAAATAATATACTCAACACTGTTATCTTGTTCTAGGAAATACGAGTGTAAGTGACATCATACGACAGCAAAAAGATGTGGCTGCAACCACTGTAAGTAAGATTTTAGATCAGATTATGTATACATACTGTGAAATGCATATTGTTTAATTAGTTTAATCAATCCCTGCGTGCAAGGCTGTTTCGGCCAGTCATACTTGGATACATCACTGTCATAGTAATAGGATAGTATATTCATCCAGTTTGGTATTGGTTAAGGACGTTGGCGGGCATTGTTTCTGCGCATCCATTCTCCATATAATTATAGCGTGACAGCGCGAGCGTGTGATTTATGTTTTTCAAGATCAAACTCTGTCACGCTCATTGCGAAAACAATTTCAATCGGCTATATTTCAAAAACAACATCGGTGACCCCCATTTTTTATTTTAGTATTTTATGAAGAATTTCATAACCTGCCAGTGTTCCAAATTTGAAGGAAAAAATATGGAAAAATCATATTAAATACACGTATTTGGATGAAAACTTCAATCTACATTACGGCCAAAGCATTATACTCTCAAGTTATTTGTATGTATTCATAAATATTTACACATTATATTTATCTATATGTTATTGGACTGTTGTTTCAAAAAATGTTTAGCAATCCATTTAGTTCTTCCAGAAAATAATGACTTTACCCCTCGACCTATATGTATTGCACGCAAGCGATTTTCAGCAAGAAAAAGGCTGCATTTTAATATCATCTCACTCCTAAACGAGAACAGTGACACCCATTTTATTTGCTCATGGAACTTCTATGATGGTCTTATTTCACCCTGCAAAGTTTGAAGAAAAAAACATGGGAAATGTTTTTGCCTGCGACATCCTTAAGTGCTGATTGAGTACTTTTGGGCTTCCTGTGGTGTTACTTACGGACTTGCAACCCAATTACATAATGGCTTTGCATCTAAGAGGCAGTAGCCATAAAAACGAAAACAAATAATGCATCAGACTGACCATGACTAACATTTCAAAAACTAAGCAATAACTCATAAGCCTTTGATCCAATCGGAGCAACCCGATAAAGTCTACAGAGATAATGTTGCATCCAAGTTTAGATGAAGAGTTGGAGCCTCATCAAGATCAGTCTCATGTTTGATCACTGATGACCCATGCACAAAGTCTCATTGACTAATGCCTGCTTTAAGTTTGGCATGCTATCTTCCACTTGTGGGAGTCTTTTTGGACTAACTCAGGCATGACTAACATACAAATCTCTATCGAAGTACAAATTGAAGAACATCTTTGTGACATGTATCATTATTCCTGAGTTTTTGAAGCTGTTGAATAAATTCACAGATTGTGATTTAAAACAGTACATACTGTATTGCATCATCTTTACACACAGCCAGTAGATTACAACTCAATCAGAGTTATCCTTTAATGCACAACATGCTGTTATTTCCCCAATCTTGCAAGTTGGATAAAACCATCAGTTGATTAGATATCCATCTATCAGATATAATACTGTGATGGTAGTTCCTTGTTTATCAGATAATCTGTTCTAATGTACCAAAATAGTTCCTTCATTACATCTACCACAACAGATAATGCTTTGAAATGTGTTTGTTTCCAAATTTGTATTTTGTATTGAAAATTTAATTTGTTATTGCCATAAAATGCTAAAGTTTTTTTAATCAAATTATGAATATTTTATAAGTGGGAATAAGGATCTCCAGTTCTTGTTTTTGAATTGATTTACTATGCAAAATAGAAGAAAACCCAGAATACTTTTATAAACTGGCATTTGACAGTAAATGTGATGTAGATTGTCTTCTGATCCGCATAGCAATCTTTTTATTTATGACAGTTTTCATGAATTTTATAATTAAATCTTTACCGCCCCAGTGTGAATCAACTAATGGATTTGACTGTTTTCCATGTTTATCCATTTTTGTTTTCTCATAAAGAGAATAATCTCTTTGTCAAAAAGAATATATTGAGCTGTAGACTTTTGTATGAGATAGTTGATGTTATAGTGAGATGTTTGTGAGTTGAAATATATAATGCCTCAAGTCTAGCATAGTTAGAACTGCAGATTATGAACTTGCTTACACTGTAACTGTCTTTTTTCTGTTTGTCTTGGAATTCATTCACAAAAAGGGCAGTGATTTTCTCTGTACTTTTTTGCTTTTGAGAAACTTATTTTAAAGTTGTTTAGTCTCAGCAAATGTTTGAGTTAAAACTGGTTCTGAATTCGAGAAGAGTTTTAAGCTATTAACCGTAATATCAAGGTTAAAAAGGTAGCTTCTTGGTGTCAACGACTACTATTGTTTGGTCTACCTTTCTCTAATTGCTTATTTTCAAGAAAATATTCATGCCTTTCCTCTGCTTCGGGAAAGGGAGGGGGGCTATAATCCTAGACTCCCTACTTCCTTGTACCACCAGCATGCTCCTTCTCAGACCCAGGTAGGGGGTATACTGTAGATACTTATCCCACACCATAGAAAATACGGCCAATCAGAAAGCAGGAAAGCCGTTTTATATTCGTCAGTATTTCAAACTTCCTTCCCATCATGCACTGCGCATTGAATCTACGTATTTATATTTTCTATGGTGTGGGATAAAATGGTTATAAACTGGCATAAGTATAAACTTTCCTAAAGGCTCATGTGTATACTAGAAACTACAAGTGACTCGTGGGATATTCCACAGTATGCCACTCCTCAGACCCTCCCCACCCCTTGGAAATTCTATTGTTTTAGAACTATGCATTTATATTTCTAAACCGAAGTATCATATCCAGAAGGAAAAAAGATTGTTTTTTTTTAGTACTCCAACAATTTCTGATTTTTGCTATCATTACTAATAGGTGTCTCCATCAGTAAGCAAGACCCCAGATCCTCCGGCAACTGAACCAAACAAAGTTACACAACCAACCACTCAAGCTCAATCTACTGCCACTACTGTCAGCCAGTCAACAGCAGCACAACCAGCACTGGTGAGTGTAATAACATGTTACTATATATCCATATCTTAAAATATCTTTTATAAATGTTGCGTTTTGATTGGTCTGGGGTGCATGCATTATGAGAGCACACAGCATTCAGCTCACTTCCTATTGCGTCATTCGTATCCAAAATAACAATTATTGTAACTTGTATTTAAGAGAAATAAAAAACTTGCTTGCTGTGCTGTGTTCATATAAACCTATTTCAATAAATGTTGTCGCAGAACACAAGAGAAGTATTAGGATTTGCTCATCAGTAAAAGAAATCTGCCAAAAATTAGACGTCAGTGCCATGCCCGTAAAAAAGTATTTTGATTGACAGCTGTCAGGATGCTAGTTTGTAAATGAGACATCAAACTTTGCGGGTGGCACTTCAACGAGAACCATTATTATTTCAATTTTTTTCTCTAATTCTGGTGCAGTTATGCTATGTTGCCTGTTCTTCCTGGGCTGCTGGGTTTGTTTCCTGGCTGTTTTGGTATCTTGTTTATGGGAGGGGAGGGGTCAATATAATTTCGTGAGGATATTTTATTTCTTTAGGAATTTTTCTTTTTGATATAACTTTAATGATGATCAAATGCTGGTTAAGAAAGTAAAAATTAAATTAACTTTTGCTCTCATCCCTATTTTTATTAATAGATAGGCTTATCATATTTATTACTAATTCATCAGTGTGAGACCCAATGAAATTGCACGACTGGGGTCACATGAGAAGACTGTAAACCCGACACAGCTCAACCCATTCTGTATCAGATTTATAGAATACTAATTAGGCTAATTAGTATGCTCTAAATCCGATACAGAATACTAATTAACCTGTAGGTCTGGCTTAAGGAGGATGGTTTCCCAGAGCCTTTTCAAAAGCTAGTCCCACCAACTATGTCAAAACCCCTGCACCTTGCTTTGTTAACCTAAACACAATAATCAATGTGGGATGTCAGTGTACCAAACAATGCGTGACGTCAGAAAACATTGTATGCATGCTCCTTAAAAACATCAAGCTGTATTTGCTTAATAACACTGCTTTTGAAATCTATTCTTCAGAAATCAGTATATTCATTAAAAATGAATGTAATAAGAAAGATACAATATTGACAATGGATATACAATCACGAGCCAGATATATCCCATTGTCACTCATATTGTATCTATACATAAAATATCACCTGATAGTGTTCCTTCTTCAATGAGAACCCCTTCTGTTCTTCTTATTTAATTATCTTCTATTTCTTCCCATTCACTTTCTTGTGTTTTATCCCATTTCCTTTCCCATTCCTTTCCCACAGGCAATCTAGGTCTTGGGGTTCAGAGGTTTCAGTTTGGGTACAGTACTAGTACTTCTCGTTCTACTGAGCAGGAATCTTAATTGTGCAGTCACACAGTAAATTTTGGAAGTTTTAAAATACTAAACTACAGTATACTCTTAAAATCCTGAAACTTGAGAATAGAGTTCACTGTTTGAGTTGAATTGGCCTTTCCGGAATTCACGAGGGGACTGGGAACGAGTCTAGAAACATTCTAATTAAAAAACAAACTCCATCACACGAAAGACCACACAAAAATTAATAAATGTGCCAAGTTTTAGAATGTTTGGGCAAATACTGACTGATTTACAGGCTTTAAAACAAATCGTAAAAATAAGAGAATGTATGGTTTTTGGGGACGCTGTGCTCAAACCCCATACATTCTCTCTTATTTTTGCGACTTTTAAAAGCTTGCCACTCAGTAAGTATTCATCCAAACATGCTCAAACTCTATAATAATACTAATATTAGTATGATCTTTTTTGTGATGGGGATCATTTAGATTAATATTTTCACTCGGACCCAGTCCCCTCATGAATTCCGGAAAGGCCTAATTCAGCTTGCACTGATCTATTTTCGAGCCAGTGGATTCATTACAGTCTAAAAGCGCACAGTCCAACCTCTACTTAAGTTTTTGGTGTTTTTTTTTAGTTATTTCACCCCCAAAAAACAACATTTTGTCAAAAATAGCTGTAAGAAATTAATGAATCCATTCGTATGTTTGTCTTTTATCAAACTGAAGCCTCTGTTCTCTGTCTTCCCAGGCCCCTCACTTCTATGCTGTTCCCCCGGCGGTCCGCGGACTGTACTGTGTGGTTGCCAATCTTCCATTGGTCGTAAACCAGAATAAAAGTGCAATGACTTTCAAATTCTGGAACTGTATCACATGTTCGGAGTATTTCCTGCAGAAACCAGAGGTGGTTTTTCGAGTGCAATACCCTCATTTATTTAACGGTCAACCGGATTGGCTATATCAAGCTGCAGTCTGTGCCAAATGTTATCATACCCTTGTAAACACTGTGGAGCCAAGAACACACATCATCCCCGAGAACCAGAGCAGAGCTACCTTCAAAGTCATTGACTGTAAACTGGAAGATAAAGATGGCACTGGAACATCTCCAAGTTATGTACTAGGAGACAATGTTTGTGTGAGCAATATTGTTGCTAAGGAAGTTACCGTGGCAACCACTGATACACAGGATAGTGACCGAGTACAGCCTAGTATTAAGGAGGGCAAAAATACTGAAGAATCAGGCCCTCTTGACTCTTCACTTCAAGATGAAGAGGTGTCCGAAGGCACAGAGAGCACGGAAGAAAGTCCAGAAAACCACGAGTCTTACAAGTGCTATGTCTGTTCGATATCGGTCAGCAAATCTTCACGTCAGGGAAAACTCAGACGAAGCAAATTTCCATCTCTCTTCGTCGATGTTCCTGATAATGTTGGTCATTTCAAAGTCTGTCATACCTGTTTTGATCGCCTGAATCGGCAGCGTGATAGATACATCCAAGCCAATGTACCAGATGAGGAAAGAGACTATGTGGCACATATCAAAGTATGGACCGGTATTGACATTACTGCCAAGTCTTGCTCTTCCTATACAACTAATGTTTGCTTCGTTTGCGAGAGAATTCTCGATGAAAACAAAGACCCTAGTCGACCTATTTTCAGGTCTCGCTACCCGAGTTTATTTCGAAATCTACCTGATCACGTGATTCACCTTCCGATCTGCGATAAATGCTACAAAAAACTCCAAAAGGTGAAATTACGATACGATAACGGCCAGCAAGACGAAGATCAACGAGATTACATACAGTTTATTAATATGTGGAGGGCCAAGAAAGGTCTCGGAAAACACGCAGTACTTGTGTGATATGCTGTAATCTTGATCATATGATTCATAGTTTAATGTGTGCTGAACAGATAAGAAAAGATCTGACTGACCCTGGTTGTCACTAAATACCAGCAAAAATAGAAGAAATGGGACGGACGTCTGGTGATACAGATTCCCTTATGTTGGGATCACTCCTATCAGCTCTTGGCTGATAAAGTTCAGTCTTGCCAACCACTCTGGCAAGTTCCTGTAATAAGGAGCGTTAATTTCCATTGTGGGATCCCTGTGGTCAAACTCTCAAGACCCAGCGTCGAAGTCTTGGCAATCTTCTGAGAGAAGCTCATGTAGAATACGCAAATACAACCGTTATTTTTCACAGATTTCTATTTTAAAGTTATTACTGCTATTCTGAATAGTTTCCTATCTTATTCATAATAGAGTTTACTGCTTATGGAATGAATTTCCAATGAATGAAAAATCGGCATGTAAACATTCATTAGAAAGGCAAAGAACTACTCCCCGTAGCCTTACAGTACACAGTACCAATGGAGTAGATATTGCAGAAGTGTTATAGATAGCGTTGCCTTGCTGTACCTTTGCTATGTCGTCTGGAAGTGTAACACTTGAGGCTGGTAACGAAAAGGTTCACAGAGGTCTTGCATAGACCACATAATTAGCCCAGCAAATGAAAATAGAAAAAAAAAAAATCTTATAGGTTTTGAAAGTGAGTTTTCATTGGTTCATAATTGAAGTCTGATTTATCTATCGATAGAATAAAAGGTTCAAAAGTCGACATGAAACTTTTGATGCAGGCCACAGCAGGCGAACAGAAATGACGTTTTTCGAAAAAAGACTGTGGTTATGAAGCCTCCTGTACCTTTTCGTGATCAGTCTCCTCACATTCGAGAACTAGGAATTGGAATATTGAACGAACTCCATAAAAACCGGAAATTCTTTTCGAATATAGTGTACCACTTGCTGTAAGTTTCCCATTCTGAGTAAGGTTTTCTGCCTTGATTTTTTATATTTTGGTTTTCAAAGTTCCCATGTAGCAAGATGTTTTTAGCTCAACTGAAACTAAAGTGGTTCATTATTATTATTATTATTTTTTCGTTCTTGAACCGCGCATCGAATTTTACTTCCTTCGTTTCCAAAGAAGACGTGCCGGGGTAATATTTCGATGCTCAAGGTTGAATTACCTCTTGATTTTAATGAGAATTTTTAATAAAAATCTGATTTCAAGGCCGAATAACGGACAAAATTTACGGAAAAAAAATCGGTAACTTGCCTTTTTTATTTCATTTTTTTTGAACAAGGATATGTTCGGATCTGTTTATGCCAAGTTTAAATAATTGTGATTGCATATATAATTTTGCCGCGAGCGTCCTTAAAATGTTCGAGTGTTAACCGCGCCGGCGCGGTCTACAACGTGATGCCTTGTGATAGGATGCAATCTATTCACTGGTTTCTTATTCTCGACTTTGAGGGGTACTTCGCATAAATACAATAGCTTGTTATCCTTCACTGAACATGAAAACTATTGTGTTTATGCCAACATAAGAGAGCACATCCCCGTGCCCTATGATAACTATTTGAAAATCTATTTTTAGTTCCGCGCGCAGCCTGAAATATTTTATCATGTGAAAAAGGCCAGATTCAGTGCACGCGCAGATAAAAAATAGCTGTGCGCGGAGCTATGAATAGATTTTCAAATAATTTTCATGGGGATAGACCTATGTATGGAACATGTGCTCTCTTCATACTCTTGGTTTATGCAAAGTGCCCCTCAAATTTGATGCAAATGAGGAAAGTCAAAATGCTTTATTCTTCGTAAGAAAGTAGTGTATAGGTGTCATGTCCATCAAGTTCCCTCACCAAAATCAGAAACTTACAATTCCTTGAATCTCAAATGGCTTTCGCTATGAACCAATCAAAAGGCACGAAATCATAGTCCAAGACACACTAGTAAAGTGGTACGGCGCAGCGAGACAGCCAATCCCATGCATGCAGTATCTACTCTGTATATTACAAGCTAGGCTCATGAAATCTTTGTACATAGACCGACAACATCTAACGAGCATCGACAGATGTAAAACAGTGTGAAATTCAAGATAAGATTTCATACTACAATAATAACGAAAATTTAATTTTCAAATATATATTCATTTTGTGTGATGCTGAATTTTGTATTCTCTTTATTGTAATACCGTTTATTCTCGGTATCTCTGGGTGGGTGACCTGCAGATCTTTTTCAAAACTCAGTTTTCAAAAGAAGACCCTTTTAGCTTGTGCGTGATGTTTTCCCATGTGTCATTCCCTTGAGTTTAAAATTCTTTGTTTGAGTTGTATCCATATTCATGTGTCTTCACATGCACAACCATTAAACAAAGAAATGATACTCTAGGAAATGACACGTCTGAAATGGGAAAACATTATGCCCAAGGAAAAAAGGTCTTGAAAAAACCAGCTGGGACCAAGTGCTGCGAACCTTGTGAAAAGGAAAGGCTTTAGGGCTGTATATTATACACTGTGTTGTATCAAATCTTACTAACATTTACGTAGACTTTGCATGGAAATTCTGTTACAATTTTTTGTCACTCGCATTGTACATACTAGAGGAGTTTTTACCATCGAACTAAGTTATTTTGCAAAGATTGCGGTCGCGATTGCGGCAGCGGTGCCTCTTTTACAGCTAATTTACGTCACACGTGACCAGTAAATCCGAGAATTCAAATGTAGTTTTCAAGTCTTCATATTAACATTTCAAATCTCCGATCAACGGCTCCGATATTCCAAAAAAAAGAAATCAGTTAAAAATTAGGTTTTGGACCCGCTATCATGAATGGTTGTGAAATAATTACCAAAAGTCTGAATTCACTTGCCAACCACATCGTAAAGTGTTAGCTTCAAAAAAAAGTATTTTTAAAATAAAAATATTATGAGTTGCCGGAGTTTTGATCATAGTTGGCGCCGAGATTTGGAATTTCAAACGAAGCCGCCGAAACTCCAATCAAAACTTTCGGGTTACTGGTCACGCGTGACGTAAATTAGCTGTAACATCCTCTGTCTAAGATTTTTGGGATATGTACGATTTACATAATTCTTTTAAGCGGGAAAACAGAATGATTATCAGTATTGAAGGGTAGTCAGGGAATCTAGATATGATTGTTATGCGTCATCGTGATATTTCTGTATTGTTCCAGAGAAAACAGCCAATCACAAAGCAAAGCTCTTCGAGTTCATCAAATTCCAAAAGCGTCCAGAACACTACTAAACCTACCTTGTCTACTGCACCTGTTGTGAAGAAATTGTCTCCTTATTTACAGTACAGTTATCAGGTATGTAGTTATCCATTCCGACTTTATCAACCTTACAATCTATTCCTCTATACCGTACGTGTTCACTGGTCAAATACAGCATTCATTCCAGACTGGGAGGTAGTTATATCAGGTATGTAGTTATCCATTCCGACTTTATCAACCTTACAATCTATTCCTCTATACCGTACGTGTTCACTGGTCAAATACAGCATTCATTCCAGACTGGGAGGTAGTTATATCAGGTATGTAGTTATCCATTCCGAATTTATCGACCTTCACAATCTATTTCTCTATACCGTACGTGTACAGCAAATACAGCATTCATTCCAGACTGGGAGGTAATTTTGAATTGTTTTGTAATTAGGGGATTCGTTGGGCTCCCTGTGATAAAATCCTTTGTGTATGTTCAGTCCATGTCTTGAAGCCCATTAGCAAAGCTAAAAAATGAAAAATACTACGCGTATTTGATGAAAGTCAATTTTCTCAAGCTTCTTGACACTTCAGTTTCGCAGTGACGTCATTTCTACGTCACTATTTCAGATCAGCTGGATGGCATTGCACTTTTCGTACTATAAAATCTGTTAAACAGTCAAACAAAATGTGCTCTTTCTTGCCATATTTTGCAGCTAAACCAAAATGACCGTCCATGTACCTGGTGTAAGAAAAACACCCAGTTAAAGAACTTCACGTTCAGAGAGGGTGTTCGTGTTCTCGAGTGCCGTGGCATCTGTAGCGAAGAGTGTTTTGAGAAAGCAGCTCTAAGCATCGATGTAAACAATGAGAACATCAAGGGTATACAGGAGAGAATCCGACAACTGCGTGATTCAAAAAGGAAAAGTAAGTCTCTCAACTTAGCCTCCTCAAGGCATCTCCTTTGGGGTCTGTGGGCTTTCTGTGGAGAGGAGAAAAAACGAAGGGGGAGTAGGAGAGGAAGAAAGATAGAAGAAGAGGCAGGCTACTCCTCGCTTTTCTCCCTCCCTCCCTCGCCCACAGTTCTTCTCTGCCATATATTTCAACACAGGAATCCCAATTGCGTTCTGGAGACACATGGAATATAAATAGTCAAAAATTTGACGTCATATCCTGTCTCGTGTGGAATGCCCATCAGCTGAATCGCAACGTTTTGATAGAATTTTCTCTGGTTGACAGCAGGTGGTGGTCAGTGTTTCAACACCATTTAGAACAGATAACGAAATTCTTAACCCAGCAATGAAAGTACATATAGTGCCTTTAGTGCCAGGATACTCTTTAATTATCTCTGCAAGACGATTTGTCAAAATATCACATTCAGATGAGATATCAGCTTGTTCAAGGAAAATGCTGGGTCACTCAGCTTCATGGCAAATATAAACCCTCACCCGACTTCTTTTTCTGTTTGGTTTTCATTTCTTAACGTCTTGTACAGGGGCGGATCGAGGAATTTGAGAAATGGGGCACAGAAAAATTCTACGTCAGACGAATCTTACCGCTGACTGTAAAATTAATGCAGAATGCTCCCAAGGAAAATTTTAAAATAAGGGTTTCAGATATGAAATTTTCTGTGTATTAGGGACATTTTGGACAAAAAAAAAATGCATCTCATGCAATCCCCGATCCCAAACTAAAAGGGGACCCCCAAAGCCCCCTGGGCCCACCCCTAAATCCGCCCATGTTATAACCTATTCTCTTGTCCTCTTTTCTCAGAGTTTTCGTGGCCATTGTTTGACTGGGAGCGGTACCTGAAGATGACTGGGTCTAAAGGCGCTCCTGGTTCTTTCTTCAAGCAGGTAGGACTTTAATCAATACGGGTATGGGATGACATGGTGTGTAAGCTGGTCTGTGGATGCGTTTCATATTTGTTAATTGTGCGTCATTCTTCGAGCAGTGCGTTTTCGTTATGTATCTCATAAAAGGGTCTCCGTGTTTGCAGAACATGCCCGTACTATGTTGGAAATATAGTATATGTCATCTCCAGCACCGTATGCACTTATTATCCAACTTGGTTAATAACAGTAATTAAACTGAGTGGAGTGCAATTTGGTCTGAAATCAAATGAGTGATTACAAAATTGCATGACCACGTAGCGGGAGAGTAATTTGTTAATCACAAGTTTGATTTCAGACCAAAATTGCACGACACAAAGTTCAATTACCACTTAATTATATCCATTTTGAAATCACTACCGTAGGAATTTGAAATTTAAATCCATTTCTTTCAATTCCATTCATTTTCACCTAGAAAATCTCCTTCGAGATTGTTTTTTCATGCTTTGGCTTTTTTACTGTAATCTGATTGGTCGAATTTTGTTTTCTGCAATTTCATTGGCTTTTCAAAACATTGCGATTTTTTAAAAAACTCAAAATGGTGCGATTCGTGAATAAATCGCACTGTTGAGAGCCAATCAGATTGCAGGATTTGCTTGTGATTTCAAAATGGATATTATTAAGCCTCTTATCAATATCTCCTTTCACACTATATAGCCAGTGGCTAACAAACCTATGGCCCTCGTCCAATATATAGCTGTATATCATGGTTGCCACAGGTCAGGGAAAAGTCAGGGAATTCTACTTTCTGTCAGGAAAAAATCAGATTTTGAGCAAAAGTCAGTCAATTTTATTGTTCACACTACTTTAAAATGTATGGTCCCTCCTAGCTGGTATGATGGGTTTATATCATTGTCATCTTCTTAAGATAGGGAACACAAAGAGAACACCTGGCTTCGCAGGCTAAATTGAAAACATAGAATATCTAAATTATCGGGTCATGGAAAATCATACTTTTACTTTTACTTTTACTTAAAAGTCAGGGAAAAGTCAGGAAATTATGTGATTCAATTATTGTGGCAACCATGTATATGGTGTTTACGAACAACAATCTGGAAGTATTTTGTACCTTTCATTATTTTTGTCTTATCATTCAAATTATTTTTTCCGTCATTTTGATTGGCCGAGAGAACTGCAAATAACTGCCTACAAATAACGGTCTGATCATGCGCATTACGGTGCAAAGCCATCTTGCTGCAAATAACGGTCTGCTCATGCGCAGTAACGTTGCATTTGACAATGGCTCGCTTCCCTGAAAAAATGAACTGACTTCTTTGTTATTGTTTGACTCGTGCGCACTGCACCTCAAAGATTAGAAAAAATAATTTGAATGATAAAACAATTATTGAACTCGGTTATCGTAAAATATCGAGATTTGTTAGTGTCTTACAAACTAACAAATCATGCTCAACCTCGTCCAATAATTGCTTATTGTATGATGATATTTTAGGGTACTACCCCTCCACACAATGGCTTCAAACCAGGAATGAAGTTAGAAGTATCAGACCCACGTATCATAAAATGTACTTGCCTGGCTACCGTTGTGGCGACGCTTGGACCGCGTATCAGATGTCGCTTTGATGGTACGGACAAGTCTAATGATGTCTGGCACATTGTGGACTCTACTGAGATACACCCAGTAGGGTGGTGTGTGGCGAACGAGGGTATACTACAACCCCCTATAGGTGAGTTCACTTGAAATATGTATTATGAGAAAGACGAAGGTGGTAAGTCATGCACCTTCACTTTTAAAGTGCCTATAAACCCGCAAGGGCGGATCCAGGGGGAGGATCGGGGGGTCGCGACCCCCTGTCATACCTGAGGTCAACGTCAAATACGGCAAAAAAATATCAAGCGAGCTTATAAATTCGATTTCAAGATTTCACTTCTTTTGAACCAAATGGAATATTCGACTTTTGAAGGAAGTCTAATGCTTCTCAAACCGCTGGAAATCGCATTTCCGAGAGTCTAAATTTCAAACCCCCCTAGTTCCCCAGCCTGCGGCGGTCGATTAGCTCGGTAAACGTGACGTCATTTCTACGTCATTATTTCAGATCAGCGGGTTGGACCCCCCCCCCTTCAAAAATTCCTGGATCCCCTCTTGAACCCTAACTCAATATTTTCAGTATTGATTCTACATAAAGTGAATGGTTGAATGGTAAAATATTTTAATATGATTTGAGTGACACATCTTGGAGATATAAAGGTTTATACTTCCAATATGTTAATGCTGTGACGTATCTGGAGGCATTTGAGTTTATTTGTCACCATTTGTAAATTGAAACACTGATCTCTATGAGAAAACAAATTTGCAATAATCTTTCTATAAACCCTGAGTAAGACAATTATGTTTTATAAATGATGTTTTACTGCCCCAGAAAAGTTTTGTATATTTAATAATTCCTCTAGACAAACCACAGAATATAGGCCTTCCCACCTAGGCCGTAATGCCTGATGGGAAGATACGGAGGTATACCGCCGAATATTCTACGTGTTTTATGTTTGAATGTGTTTTCGATGGTGTGAGATAAATATTAGTACATAACCCGTCATCATCTATTGTAATGCTTCAGGTTTTCGCAAGGATGTTGGTCAATATCAAATGTTTATTACAAAAACCTTGGCTTCTGATTCACCTGAATCAATTGTCGCTCCTGCCAGAATTTTTAAGAAGGTAAAGTGAAACTTCTTTTTTTCTATCTTTCTTTCTTCCTTCCTTCCTTCCTTCCTTCCTTCCTTTCTTTCTTTCTTTCTTTCTTTCTTTCTTTCTTTCTATCTTTCTTTCTTCCTTCCTTCCTTCCTTCCTTCCTTCCTTCCTTTCTTTCTTTCTTTCTTTCTTTCTTTCTTTCTTTCTTTCTTTCTTTCTTTCTTTCTTTCTTTCTTTCTTTCTTTCTTTCTTTCTTTCTTTCTTTCTTTCTTTCTTTCTTTCTTTCTTTCTTTCTTTCTTTCTTTCTTTCTTTCTTTCTTTCTTTCTTTCTTTCTTTCTTTCTTTCTTTCTTTCTTTCTTTCTTTCTTTCTTTCTTTCTTTCTTTCTTTCTTTCTTTCACAACTTAGAACTACATGGATAGCTCTTGATGTGCAGCAGAAAGCTCAAAGTGTTTTCAGCTTCGATAACAGCCTATTATTCTCCCTCCCCCCCCCCCCCCCCCTCACAGTGTCAATAGGTTCACCAACGATCGTTACTTTTCTTAAAGGAACCAGATGGCCCTGAAAAGAACAAGTTTTATCCAGGATTAAAGCTAGAAGCCATGGATCCAAAGAACCCTGCCCTGATCTGTGTAGCTACTGTAGGAAAAGTAGAGGGAGAAAAGATACGTGTAGACTTTGATGGCTACCTTGGATCAGACTATTGGTGTAGATTTGACTCTCGAAGTATCTTCCCTGTTGGTTGGTGTGCATTAAGTGGCCACCCCTTACAACCTCCTGGTAAGAATACGAATGAGCCATTAACTAACACAGGAAACCCGTCATACTAATAATGTCACATACTAACTTCTTTTACATACCGTATCATACCAACGGATTCTTTTGGTTGTTTTCCCCCCGGTTTGTTTTTGTTGTTGTTTAGATAGTTGGTTGAGTTGTTCCTTGTTTGTTTGTTTTTGGTTTTCCATGGTCGTAATTATTTCTTTTCGCCATCAACAGGTAACTCAAAGAAATTGTCCAAACTGCAAAGTGCTACCAGGTAAAACAAATTTTATCGATGCAAATGCCAACTACAAGGACATCCCAAGGTCGCAAAATACAGCTAAAACATCTCCAGCCAATCTTGTTAATTTTTTCCCAACTCCTGTTGAACTTCTTGGCAAGTTAGCCTTAGTCTTCGCCGCTGTCGTCAAGCAATGCTCCATCCTCACGGTGGGAGGCGAGGGGAGGGAGCGAGCGTTGCGTGACGACATCTAAAAACTACTGTGGGGGGGGGGGGGAGGCTTGGCATTGCCAACTTCTTTTTTGGATATCATTTGGAGGGGGGTGGGGGGTGGGGGGTTGGGACTTAGGGAGCGGCGCATCTCTGCCATACAAGGCCTGTTCAAACTTCCACCAATTAAAAAACCTCAAATGGGTGAGTTTTTTATTGTTCGATTTCCCCTTTTCTGGTGATATATCGTTAACTACATGCAATCTTTTATTTCTGAGGTATCTGTACTCTTAACTTTGCAGAACAAAAAATTTAAAAGAACCAGAAGATCCAACACAAAGGTCTTCCCGAACCCACACACCTTTATCCGCAACCTCATCACATCATCTCACATCCCCAGCACAAGATTCCAGTACAATATCCACAAGCTCTTCTCAATTAGAAGTCCCCCAGTCTCACTTGAATCGCCTGTCATTCCCAACTGTATGCGTCTATGTCAACCACGGTTGTAAAATAGGTCAATTCTTGGACCCCAAGAAAGTGGGCCGTTTACCGTCCTTCTGGCGTGGTCGTATTTCAGATGTTCTCAAACCATGTTTACAGGGGATAGTGGACTGTGCGTACGAACAGCCAACTGTGTTCGGCTTCCTAAGGCCTGGTACTGGTAAAACACGTATTGTAGCCCGTGGTAATGGTCAGAAATTAAGCTGCATGTTACAGACCATCGACCGTGTGCGTATCTTCTGGAAAGTGTTGGACAGGTTCATCGAGGATTTACGGTGCTGCGAGAACTTTATGTCAAGCACTCAAATCAACGGCGGCTGCAACAAATGTCAGAGAACGTCAGGTATTTTATTCTTCTTTATTCTTTTTTTCTATCTTTAAGACTCCAACACACGTTGCAGTTGGTGTGCGCAATTTTCCCGACGCAAGCGTTGTAGTTGGGTGTTAGCAAGAAAATAATAATAAGCAAAAAACGTGAGCAAAACGTTTTAAATAATTAAAAAAAAAAAATTTGCCCTTTATCAAACAGATCCAAAAGGTCGAGCAAAGCGGCCCTCCACGGAAGCGGCAAGCGAAGCCCCGCCCAGCAAGGCCCTCAAACTATGTGTCCAGGAAATCGGTAAGCATAAGTCTACCAAACATGCCAAGTCATTTTCTGACAGCTGAGGGAAGCGAGCCTTGTTAACAAATGCAACGTTAATGCGCATGAGCAGACCGTTATTTACAGCAGCATCATTATTCATTACAGATGAAAGTCCCCCTCAGGTTTGTTCAACTTCACCAGCCAAGACATGGACGGTGGATGAGGTCATCAAATACATGGAAAATACAGAACTCGCTGATCACACTTCACTCTTTAAAATACATGTAAGTCAAGTGGAGCATTCAAAGTGCCTATACCACATCTGGCAATATCTCAGTACAGATTCTACACGAGGAGAGCTGTTCAGTGGCCAAAGAAAATATATAGCTTGAGTGATACGTCTTGACGCTTCGTAACGTGTATCACTCGAACTATATATATATTTTTGGTCACTGAATAGCTCACCATGTAGAATCTGTACTGAGAATATTGTCAGATGTGATATTGGCACTTTAATATCGTTCATTGCGCGCAATGTTGCACCGTGTGTCATACCTTAACTGTATGTAAAACGAAAACAATCACGCGGTGTAATCTAGCCAAGTAGCTGCTCTAAAATACGTCACGTGGTCTATTATAGCCACTGAATATCTTCTTGAAAACATGTCATGTGATCTGCCATTGGGAATGTCACGTGATCTGTTGTAGCCAATTCGCTGTCACGTGATCAAGTTGAATACGATTTTATGAGCCAGTTCAAAGTTTAAGAATCGTTTTCAGTGCGCATGCGATTTTATCCCGAATTTCTCACCTTTTGTTTAATTAAAAACAAAAGGTTTAAACAAAAGAAGGTTTAAACAAAAGAAGGTGAGAAATTCGGGATAAAATCGCATACGCACTGAAAACGATTCTTAAACTTTGAACTGGCTTATATTGCTTGGTAGTCGGTTGTAGCCAAAACATTCATTCAGAATTGTTGTCAAATTTGATGACTAATCTTTTGAACATGTAACGTGATGATTGATGTCAGCTAATTCTTGTTTGATTGTGTGTTTTTGACAGGAGATCGATGGCAGGGCGTTGCTTCTGTTGAACCGTGACATGATTATGTCATATATGGGACTAAAGCTGGGACCAGCCATCAAACTACTCAACATCGTGCAAGATCTGAAGCCAAAACAGACATGTGAAGCCTAGAGAACAAAAACAGCCCTTACCCGTTCAACGCCCTCTTGTTGACTGGGATTTTATTTGTTTATGCTGTGAAGTAACCGATAAACCCCTTGCAGCACGTCGGAATGTTGCTCAATAGCTGGGTTTCACTTGACGTCATTTCCTTCTCGTGTGGAATGTTCATCAGCTGAATCACAAGTTTTCAATAGTATTCCTTCTGGCTGACAGCCCATAGTGGTCAGTGTTTGACTACCATTTGGAGCAGATAATGAGATTCAAAGACTTTTATCAGCTGATTGAAACCCAGCTATTTGGAGGGCCAAACCGGCAAAAGAATTTCAAACTCTTGAAAATTGGAAACGATTTTTTTTCCCTCCAAATTGAACTGCATTCCGACGTGCTGCAAGGGGTCTATTGTTCATGCAAACCACAGATTGGATAACTGCTTTTACCAGTCTTAAAAGACTGTTTTTCACAAATGACATACGCAAATACAGATATTTCTTTAAGTTTAACTGAATGTTTTGTTGTACCCAAAGGGGTTGATCAATAACGTATGTATTCGTATCACTAGTGAAAACCAGGCTTTAGAAACGAAGCAAGAATATCTTCAGAATCTTTGTGCTTAAAGATAAAGATAAGGTTGATTAACAGTCGGCCCTTGTTCATTTATAGAATTTAGACTAGTTTTACTGGCCCGTGAACCAAACTCGTATAGGGCTGTTAACTTGTGACGTATTTCCTGGTCCAACTGCTCACAAAAACCGCTAAAATAAAGTGAAAAATGTTCTCAATGACTTTTAAAACCTTTCCCTGAAATAATAAGAACTTTGGGCAACAAATCCTGTCTTAAAGAAAAAGTAAGAAAAATCTTTATAAAACTGCTTTTCATCTTGGACCCGGAAGTTTTTTTTCATTCGATTGACATCACACTTAAAAGCTCTATAATTAGTGAGTAATAAACAAAGCAAACCAAAAGAAAACAATGGAATTAGTGTCTACCACTTTCTATTATGATTACTATTTACGACTCCGGCTCAAAACTCCAGTTCATGAGTATTCTCCTACGCAGCCGCTGTTGGGATAGAATGTAGAGATTACCTTAACAGCGACTGCGTAGTTAATGGGGGCTTAGCCTCACCAAAAGAAAACAATGGAATTAGTGTCTACCACTATGTATTATGCTGACTATTTACGACTCCGGCTCAAAACTCCATTTCATGGGTATTCTCCTACGCAGCCGCTGTTGGGATAGATTGTAGAGATTACCATAACAGCGGCTGCGTAGTTCATGGAGGCTCAGTCTCACTTCTGAGATCAGAAAACAAAAGCAGAAATTAGAATAACAAAACAAGCAACTCCTTAACGACCTACTCGCCATTAGAGTCTCCAGCAGCTCAGTGGTAGAGCGTCCGACTAGCCGCATACGGAGGGTCGTGGGTTCGATTCCCATCTGGGGCTCAGAATTTTTTCTGAGTCTATCCAGTATGGTACGATCACATATACATTTCATATTCCATCATCATAAGCAAACCAACATTATCATACAAGCAACTCCTGCATGTATTTGAGGCTAAGCCCGTATACACTGGAGTTTAAAGAGTCGTCAATTTGTCAAGAGCAAAGTATAACCACTATAAGAATATTCTGTGCTTTTACAGGGGCTACATTTTTTATCTAAGGTACAAAGAACAGTCAAAGTAAAACAATAGAAAACAGAATGGAATTTGTGTCTATTTATTAAGATACTATAATAAAATTAGCGTACCTACGAAAAGCCATGACAAAGCAAAAACAAACAAACAAAACAAAAAACCCGGGCTATCAGTGACTGCGCATGCGTTGGATTAACCAAAAAAATCATCACTTAAAATAACTGAACTTATATGCATCTATTATATTACATAAATAGGTCTCGTACAACAACCGATATCAGAGATACACTCCATTGCTTGGAACGTAATTCTGATGTCTGCTATTCATGCTTGATACATATGCACATTTGTACTGTTATGTTTTTGCTGTTTTTCTAATTTTATTTTTGTTTCGTTCTTACCCAAGGGATTAATTAGCTCTGTCTTCAATAAATTCTCCACTCCCCAATCAAATTCTATTCCTTTTCTTTTAACATCCTCAAATCTCAAATACTCTCAAGCTAGGTTAATTATAAAAGTGATTGATATTTTTTTCACACACTTGGACATCTCGGGTCCGCAGTCCGCATTTTGAGGGACGATGGTGATGCTGATTAAATCATTTCGTCCCAGTCTTCCAAGAAATGATAGGACGTGCACGGTCATCTCAATTCAAATTGTTATTCCTGGCATATTACGAGGTGATTCCAGGATACTCCTAGTTATCTTGAGTCAACTCAGCTCAAATTTTGACCACCCGAAAATTTGGTATCTTTTTAAGAGTGAACTCGAGTATGGTATCCTGCTTCTTCTTGCCATCTGATCCAGGGTGATCTCTTAATCGTTTCGATTCCTTGTACGGTATGCAAAAGACACAGAAACTTATTTCTTACTGTTGCCAAGTTTCTAGATTTGACCAGAAGAGGAAAAAATTAGACCATTAATAATAGAATAGGGAAATATATACGAACTTTACCTCGGCGTACCACAGCGAGCCCAAACATACATATGAGCTGAGTGAACTAACTTGACGAATCACGATCCGATAGCATAGATTTTGTAAACGTGCCTACCCGAGTAAAGACTTGAAGCTCTGCCCGGACGGCTGATGTGGTGTTCTTTTCTGGGTGCAGGAATATCATGTATATCTTCGGCACAAATATGCATCCCAATACGCCGTAACCGCTGACCAGAGATGTGGCGCAAGAAACCACAGCGACATACCAGCCTTGGAGAGCATAACCAACTGGGAAGTACGCAATCCATGACAGAAGTATGATGTACATTGAGAAAGCGATATACTTTGCTTCGTTAAAGTTTCCAGGTAGTTTTCTAGCCCTGAACGCGTAGTAGGTGCAGACCAAAGCCTGGACTATGAGGTAGATGAGCATACACATCATTAGCACTAGACCAGCATTGCTGTTGAAATTCCTACATGACAGGAATATGAAGCCATCATTAGTGACTGACGTGTCTAAGTGTGGTGGATCGATGGATATCCAGCATACGGCCAGCAGAACGTCTACCAGAACCAAAGCACCTAACGACAAGAGTTGACGGGTTGCGGTTTTGATGCATGCTTTGATAAGAGCCTTGACTGGCTCCATTTGAAACGCCTGTACGATACGTATGGTCTTGAGAACAAGAATAGAACAACAGCTGGTGAAGGAGATGTAGCGTAGTGGCTGCAGCAAGGCGCAGATCCTGTCTGTAGGCGTGGCTATGTACAAGAATGTCAGCATGAAACAAGAAGCTGTTGCAAGCAGCAGAATGAAGCTGATCTCTGGATTGCTAGCCTTGACAACTGGAGTGTCTTTGTACTTGATAAGGATGATCAAAACAGCACCGGACAGGAGTATCCCAATTAGGCTGATAACAATTAACATCATGGAGCTCGCATCGCCCCATTTGATGTTCAACAAAGGTAAGTCCACACAAGCAGTTCGCTCGTTGTTCGAGTATTGTGTTCTGGGGCACTTGGAACAGTTCATTTGTCCTGATTTAGACGTTATCCAGCCTTCTGAACACTCGATACATTCCCAACAACAATCAGTGGTTCTGGTTTTACGTTCACCTGGTTTGCACTCCTCTCGGCACTCGGAGGGCCCGGGACCTTGCAGATTTTCACTTGTTCGCCAGCGAATAAGCTCGGCCTTTAGAGTAAGGGATATTATCGCTCTCTTTTCCCAGGATCCTATCGTGGCTTTCATGGGTAACAGTGTGAAGTTTCTATTCGTCTTGTTGGTGTTGAGGTAAACAATATCGTAAAGAGCATCTGGTGGATCCCCTCTGCTGTCAAATTCAACTCTACCGGTCAGGCCTTGAAAGCTCACATTCCTGAGGTAAATCAACAAGTCATTTGAATCAACACGCGAGATGGTTCCTTGGGGACATTTGCCTGCTTTCAGCAACCCATAAGGCTCTTTGCATCTTAGTATGGCGTCAAGCGCATGCGCAATGGCGTAGACCGCATCAATGACAAATGGAACATAATCATTGATGAGTTTAAGAAGTAAAGCATCCGTCACGTGAAGATCATCTTTACATTCACCCGGTGAACAACCGAACTCTGTCTTCCACAGTTCCTCCCACCAGGGATTCCCGCGGGAGTTTGAAGGTGTTATTTTCTTGATGTGTGTCTTGAACGGTTCGAAAACGTGTCTGCGCGGTAGAACACCGATAAAGTTTCCTTGAGTTATTAGCTTTTCTCCGAGATATTCTGGTTGCTGCATCGAGAGAGACTCACTCATAATCCACGTGCGACTGACCACACCCTGAATGTTAGCCTCATCAAGTAAGGCTTTCCCAGTTGAATGCAGCACCCATAAAACCACTACTTTAACCGTCCGACGCTGTTTCAATCGATAAACGATCGACGGAATCCGATCGATCTGCGACTGTTGTACGAACTCGGTCATTCCAAGGCAAAAAGTATTCCTTCTTCTTGCTTCTCTTTCAAGTGCTAGGATACCGTTTCTTCCATAAGAATCGTCTTCACCGATTGCCGCTACGAAGTTCCACCCAAAAAAGTCAATAATATCAGCAATGGCTTTAGCTTGGTTCCCATCCGCTGGGATAGTTCTTAGAAATCGATGATGGAACGTAGAGCTGAGTTGTTCAGTCGTTGCCAGGGAACCGATTATTGGAATCCCAACGGCTTGAAGTAGCATGGAAACAGCGAGCGCGGTCTCCGACACCAAGCCACCCACAACAGCAACAACAGGTTTCAAGGTGTTACTAGCATTATGGGTCTTTATCATACTGGCCTCTCGATTCCTTATTGCGAAATCGTACACGTTTCTTGCTCCCAGAACAGGACTTTGACAACAATCAAGTATTTCATAGCCAAGAGTCACACCTGGTAGAAGTTTTTTGTCTTGATTAATCTGTTCTATGGCAAATACAATCGACTCGGCGACTCCCAGGGCTGGAACGTCAAACTTTCCACATTCTGCTACATTTTTCCGACCATGAAGAGAAGTGAGCGCTCCGATATTCACATTCCCTTCAACTCGAACTTGTCCTCTGCTTACAGATACTTTGAAAAGTGCAAGCACACACAAAAATATGATCGACAGCTGCATTTGAATTCAATTCGATTTTCCTCCGTTGGTCTTTGGCAGACTCGACCTCTCCAAACAGGTCACCAATAGTGTTATCTTGTCATTAGAGCGAAGACAGGACCAACGCTGGTGTTATCAATTCAAATACTTGCGACGAATGAAACAAATAATTTCGCAGTCGTTCGCTTGCACGGCTCCAAATTACGCTGAATTCTAATGTTGTCTCTGCGAAAGGAACTCATCATAAACGCAACACAGGAATACGTCCGGCCAAACCTTCTTGAATCCAAGCAAGTATAGAATAGAGTTGTTAGAAATCAGCGTATTGTCCGGATATCAACTTCAGGAATAATTTCATTCTCTTGTAATCATGACAAATAGAATTAAATGAAACGATTGCCATGGAGCGATGTGGAGTCAACGAAAAACGTAATGGACTTCGTTTAATATTAATGAACCTGCCAGGGATTAATTTCTTCTTAACTCTACCGAGCTCGAACTTTCTTGACATTTCGCCGGCGGTCATTTAGCTTTGGCATATGTCTAGATCTGGAAATGCCGCTAAAATTTCTGGAAAAAATAGATTATTAAAAGCGGTTGTGATGAGCGAGACACCTCATTGTGAAAAAAAAGCCTGATTGCTTTTGGCTGGGCAGATATTATGCTGAGGCAATGATTAATCTTCCCAATAGATACCGCAATTGTTTCATCAAATGAGTATGGATTGTTCATTCTAGCTCGAAGCGTTATTGGTTTCAAAACAACTTCATTAGATAACATCCGTCCTTTGGGTTTGACTTTTCATCACGTAGTCTTTCTTGTGTTGTTCGTAAAGTATAATGAAAGATCCCCACCTCTAATTGCATATCTGGAATCTCATATCCATTTTCTTTCTCACTTTTTTTTTTACTAAGACAGCGATGAGAAAAAGCTTTGAATAATTGATTAAATTTTAAAACATCGCTCAGCCTTCTTCCTTCTCACTTAAAGAGGGTAACTATTTTAGCAAAAAGTAATTAGAAAAATGCCTAAGAAAGCTTTTTTAGTTTTTACACAGAATTAACGCTGAATCATAAAGAAAGAAAAATGGGGTGTCCTGAAGTCGTTTTTGAGATTCTTAATTTTGGATATTACCATCTTGACAGTTTTAGAAACAAAAATGGCGGAAGCTTTGCAAAAAATCCAAAACTCAAAAACTAAAAATGCTATATGGAACTGGATAATTTACTCTGGTCATCTACTTTAAACATCATTTTCGAGAAGTACAGTGCGAATCGAAAAACTATGGGCACCCAGAAATATTTCAGAAATCGTTTAACATTTGCTTAACTCAGAAACGACTTACTAACTCTCTAAGCCATATAGTTAAGACTAAACATACCCAAGTATAGAGGAAGAAACGTTTCAACATCGACAGTGAAAAACAAATGTTATTTAAGAAATCTGTGTTAATAATTTGCACAGGTGTAAAGTTTTAACGGTAAAGGTGTGAATACGACGTCATATTGATGGCTGTAGTGACGTTCAATCGCCTTCTTCTTCGTCATCACTGAAGTAAGAACTTTGTACTATCCTTCTTTTTTTAGATTCACTTGGTTGTTGGTTTTTGTGTTCGTCTTCTTTCTCGTCAGCGAGTCGAGCACATTCATCAATGGCGGCCCCGAGACTCCACTCAGATGGGTCTTCTCCTTGTTCCTCTTCCTCCTCCTCCTCTTCCTCCTCTTCCTCCCTAGAATGATATCGGAAACTACATGTTAATACATGGGTGCCGAATTGGGCGCGGGGAGAGGGGGAGTTATTCCATTTTCTAGGCCAAAATGTATGGCAAAATCTCAGTCACAGTCTTAAACAAAGAAATAATTCTGACCCCTCCCCTCTCCCCTCTGGTATAGAACTGCACCCCCCTGACCTCAGATCTTTTGGTAAACTTTCTGAAATCAGTAATTTTCTACACAAACAACACCTGTACAAAACTTTGTGCTCTTTTTATCCCATAACTCAAATTCTTATTCTATAGATGATTTCACCCCTCCCCTCCCCCTTTGGTACGGTAGTGCACCCCCCTGATGACGGATCTCTTGGCACCCCTTCTGAAATAATTTTTTACACCAAAACCCACTTCTGTACCTAATTTGGTGCTTTAAACCACTCTGCAACTATTGACCCATTTTTTTTACGCTAAGCCACTGCATGGGGAATCCTTGTTTTCACTAACGACAAAACTGGAATCGGAGTCGCAAGTAGCCTGCCTACCGTCCCCCCTCCACCGTCCCCCCTCTACCTCCCCCCAATGAGCCACCACGCAGGCTAAGTCGCAAGCAGCTTAATGGCGAAGTGAAATGGTAATCGGAGTTAGAAGTACGTCGGAATTGGAAATAGAAGGATTGGAAGGTTTCATTTTACTTGGCTTATGCTTTAGCTTATGACGAGGTTTTTTACTTGCAATTTCCTGCATAACTTTGATGGTTTTATTCAAGACCTTTGACCCGCACGCTATTCAGTGTTCCTGACAACCCCTGATTTGTTGACCCGACTAAACAGTCAAACCAAGTGTTTCGTGTCGTTTCATTCTAAGATTTTTTTCATTCTTCACAACAATATATTGCAATTGATTATTTTTATCATAAATAAAAAATAACGAGCTCTAACTATTCTGGGGATTTTGTTTTCTATTCCCAGTCACTTGAAGCCATTCATTGTGCATCAAATCCCATTTGACCAATGAAAAACTACTAAGCACATTCCAGTTCACTCTTCCAGAAGCCTCTCTCTGTCTTAGAACAAGGTTTTCGGCAATGGTTTTGTATCCGACAAAACAGAAGTGGTTTGCGTGCAAGTGTGAGTGTTAATGAAGATAAATGGATACCGTATCGCTTACAGCACGTACACGGTACGACTGGCCGTCACACTGAAATGGCTTCTCATACGAATGGTTACCGCATCGCTTACAGCACGTACACGGTACGACTGGCCGTGATACTGAAATGGCTTCCTATAAGAATGGTTACCGTATCGTGGAAACGTTTGGCAACGATTGGCCGTGACACTGAAATGGCTTCTCATAAGAATGGTTACCGTATCGTGGAAACGTTTGGCAACGATTGGCCGTGACACTGAAATGGCTTCTCATAAGAATGGTTACCGTATCGTGGAAACGTTTGGCAACGATTGGCCGTGACACTGAAATGGCTTCTCATAAGAATGGTTACCGTATCGTGGAAAAGTTTGGCAACGATTGGTCGTGATACTGAAATGGCTTCCAATTGTGGTTGTACGATTTATCGAATCGCATCTTAGTAGATACCATGATTATATGGCAAAATACGATTCAGGCGCAATAATAACATGCAAAAAAAAAAAATCTTAGTCACTATTAATCCGTTCTAAAGTGCTAACACCTTGAACGAAACCCATTTAGCAAGCAGCTTCAGAGAGCGATGAACCGGGAATATTAAAAGATTTGGTATTTTGATCCTCGAGTTTTTTTTAGTTGCATCAAAAACATTGCGACACAAGAATGTAATTATTTAAGATTGTATGAGTTGAGAATCCGGTAGAAATACACGGCAAGATTAACTGACCAAAATAGATGTACTAAAATAAAATATGATGCTAAGAATAGCGAGTGTAGGAACCATGTACGTGAAGATATATATGTGGCCTGTTAACGTAATGAAGCACACTGAATGATGATAAACCAGCTGTGGAAAGATCTAAACATGCGAAAGATTTGTGTTATATTCTCCTTATAGTCAAAATGTTTTGTGTAAAGAGACTTGGTTTTTGTTGAAACAAGTGTGTTCTGAAGTGCTATTAAAATGTGATTCTATTTTCCCATTATTTGAATTCCCACTAGAATACAATGGATCAATTTGAAAGTTAAAAATAAGTTTTTTTTTAAAGGTATGAAAAGTGATCTCAGGTACTTGTTTGACTGTAGGTAATTTTTCCTTATTCTAAGCCAGTAAATCAAATGGAGGAACGAGGGGTGGGATTACGAAAACATAAAAATCTTCTTTTCAGTAAAAAGGTTTAAATTTAGAATTAAAATTAGTCTGATACTTTTTACTTGAGTTTATATTTCAACATTATTTGCTGTAAAGATTGAGGCATTGCGAAATGTTTCCCAAGGGTTTATTATTACATTTTATTTCATTTCATTTCATTATTATTATTAAAATTATTATAGAATATGAGTCAAATTTTTATTTTTTTATTTTTTTATTTTTTACAATTACAATCACTAAGTTAGAGTGCTAGTTGTTTCCCAAGAAATGCCACTGATTATCTTACAAAAACAAGAGCTCCTATAAGACCAAGTTTTTCTCCCTCTGCAAAAATCAACTTCTAATTTCTGATAAGATCATGGTTAACTAACCACTGCCTAACAATTCTCATTTTTTTTAAGCCAATCCTCTTCCCAGAGCAGGGCACACCTTAACATTTTATCCCTTTGTCTTAACATCTTCACAATCAGCCAACAAACCAAAAAAACGTCTCTGAAAATTAATTCTTACATAAAAAAATTGTTTGGCTTAAAAAAGGCTCAAGGGATTTAAATGATTACCCTAAAATTTTAATTCATTAAAACAAAACTGGAAACAAATTTCATAATTGTGATGCTAAAAATGGAAATATTTCCAAATTTAGAAAATACAAAAACCAGGAACTAAGGTAATAAAAGTCAGGAAAATATTTCTGTACTTACTCTTCTAGTTTCCTCTTCTTTTTCTTGGGTTTTTTTGGAGGCCTTTCTCTATCTCCCAGGACATTCTTTGGGCATTCATAACTCAAGTGACCACCATCCTAGACAAAATGCTTTGATGTTAGAACATGTCTTCTATTTTTAGTAGATTTTCTTGGAAGAAGAGGAAAAATAGAAAGGAGGTATGAAAGGAAGTGTTGACAATGAAAGAAATTTGAGAGGAAGCAAACATTTGATTAGGAAAAAAAAAGTGCTGAATGGCAGGGTTTGGCATATCTCACAAAATATCATTGATTTTATTTATTATATGTATAACAAGCCTGCCATTACAGGAGTTGGTTGTACAAAGCCTGGATAAAGTTAATAGTGGGGCAAGCACAACTATTGAATTTGACATTTTGAAGGACGTCACATTTAGGTTTCCCAGCTCAACCTCACCCACTGGAGAAAATTTCTGCTGCTAGGAGTGAACATGTCAAATTTCTTAACCTGGGGGGAACTGGGCTAATTAAGTCAAAATTTCAACACAGCCACTGTCAATGTCAAAATCCACTAATTTTACTTCTTATTTATAGAGACCGATTCATAAAATAGCCGGCAGTAGCTGCCTTCTATTTAAACACTTGATGCACCCCAAGAATAGTTACAAGTGTTTATTATCCAAATGCTCAACAAAAAAACATATACTGCAGACTCAAAAAATTATCCACCTGTACTGCACCCTTATAAAATGTCTAATAAGATACTAAAATATAATAAAATAATAATAATAAAATATTAAAAATAATAAAAATATAATAAAATGTAGTATACAGCTATTTCAAAAAACGTTGAATACAGAATACTGAATAGTGCATTCCAAGACCGAAATGCAATTTGGGTCTTGCTATATGCTCTAAAGTAAAATAAATAATAATTATTTATTTTATTTTAGTGCATTCCATCCGAAACAATACTGTATACTAGCTACATATAGAGAACAAATCGCTGTATATTTACTTTTTATTTCAAATTAATGAGACCCACAATGCCCTTTGGTCTTGGAATACACTATTGAGTATACAGTATTCAGTATCCAACGTTTTTTGAAATAACTGTACATGTATATCACACAACAAAATAACACAAACACTAATATCATGAACTTCAAAAAAAGGTGGAAGACACTTACCCCACATTCGTAACACTGTGATTTATCAGGGTATTCGCGCCGTCTGATGAACTCTGAAGCCCTGCCATTATCCTTTGCTATGCAGCATTTAATTGTACGGCCAAACATCTAATCAAAAAGAAAAGAAAAGTTATCAAGTTTTTCCATGGTATATCTCAGTGCTTATAGAGTTGCAGTAATACCAAACACTGTTTCATCTTACAGTATTTAACATTTTCTCAGAGTTTCATAAAAGTCTGAAATTGATGGTTAATAAAAAAAAAAATTATTATTGGTTAATGATGGATGCAGATTTTTATTCATCATACCATAAAACCTGGGGTATACAGCCATTTCCATCATTGTCCAGATAAATAGACATTTTGACTATTTTAAATGTCACGTGTCTTATTAAATATTCCTTTCTCGCACTAAATATGGTTTGTGCATGTGGAATTCATAGCTTCTGAGCCAATTAAGTTGAAGAAATGATTAATACTTAATACGGCACATGACATTTGAAATATTTCCACAAATTCTAACTTGATAGTTAATGCCAGATACGCAAGGGGGAGGAGGTTGGAAGACTCAAACTTGCTTCCTGTAGAAATTGGGCTTCCTGTGTTGTCTCAAGGTATTTATTCACTGACTGTTGGATTTTTGCATATCTGTTTGCATTCTGACTCATTATTTGGCTTCAAAATATGAAATGATCCAGCCACATTCCATAACGGCCATGTCGTACTGTCTAGATATTTTATGAATATATCTCTATTTTTACCTGCTTTTTATTGACAGCAGAGACAGCTGCTTGTGCTGTCTGTTTGTCAAGAAATAAAATGAATGCAACACCCTTGCTTTCTCTGCTTTCTTTATCCTTTAAGATGGTAACTCTGATTAAAATAGAGATTAATAGATCATCACTTTAGTATTATTCTCATGAGTTTGGGTTGAACAATAAAGTAGTTTCATTTTCTCCCAAACTAGAAAGCAATTCACCATTTTCACATTCCCATAATACTTTGCATTTTTGGGGGGCAACAATACCAAAAATTGTTTTTAGATGTTTTTCTTCAATTCTTATTAATCTTCATGGTAATATTAACGATTTGTTCTCTTTGTTGCCCCCATAAAATGCAAAGCATTATGGGAATGTGAAATGGTGAATGCTCCTTTGACCACTGCACATTTATTTATAATATGTCATATCATAATTCAATTTCTTTTCTTGTAATTTATAATTGTTGTATTAGTGTGAATAAAAGATTGATTAATCGATTAACTCTTCATCACTATAGCCAGAACAGGAAACATGTGTACAAGGGGAGAGTTAGCTGACTGTCTATGCTTTATAATTAGATTGATAACATTGGCAAAGTGCATCAACTTATTCTTATCCTCCCCCATACTCTAGTTCGGCCTTAGCATCTGAGATATTGCAGAACCTTGAACCTAAACTCATCTCAAAACTGGGCATGTTGCCATGTTTATAATAGCCAGGACACTATTCCAGTAAAGGCAAATAACAAAAAGAGCAAGAAAGTGTTGAAAAGCCCTCTTCATCTTTAACAGTTTCCACCATAGGTTATCCTGGTTTGGTTCCTGTAACACCTGGAGTGTTTTCCATTTGTCCAGAAAAACCGGTAACATCAGTTAGAATACAAATGGAACTGTCACTTTTTTGGAACTTCCAACTGAAAGAAGGGGAATACCTTTCGAGCTTGTCCAGCCATTCTGGTTGGTACGAACCAACTGGAATTATCTGAACCATTTGAGAATTTCTTGAAAATTCTCAGGCCCAGTTCTCTAATTTGCACGTTCATGACAAAAGCTTTCAAGATGGTGGACCATCAGGTGTATAGTTGGTTTGAACTGTTCCATTAAACCATTCTTGTCTCGGTTTCATCGACCAGTTTTTTGGACAAATGGAAAACACCCTTTACTCCCCCCCCAATATATCAAATCAGGCCTAGCCTCCCTACAGGTTCTTAACCTCTGGTCTTGACATAAATGTGCTACCCATGTGGATATGTCTCAAACATCACATTGATACAATATAACAATAGCATCCAAAGCAGGCTTTAATGCAAAGGGTATTCTCTCGGAAAATGTAAAAAATAGAAATCGACCTTTTAGAGCAATTTTGGGGTACCACAAACTGAGCACTGGTATGCTTACCTGACAACCTTGCCATATCTACTAAACACCTGAAATTAAGAAGATATTGGCTTAATATCAAACAAACAAACTATAGACCTTATTAAAAACAAATAAATCTGGTCCAAATGTGTTACAGTAGTTATTGACACAGCTGTTATTGCAGCGTGTATTTACCTTGTACAGGTCACTGTTTGTGAGGGAATAAGGCAAATTGCCGACATATATAGTTGATTTACTTGGTGCTAGACCTCCACTCATGCTTACACGACAACGTTGTCCAACTTCAAATGAATAAACTATTTAATCTTATTACTATGAGAGTCTTGAAGTCCATGTCAAGTACGTGTAACTGTGGTGTTGAGAAAAAATCCAATTTTGTTTCGTTATTTTAGATATTTGCCATCCCGAAGAAAAGTAATAGGTTAAAAAATACCGTTAGCATTCAAGAATGCCTTTTGTTGCTTTGGACAAAGAATTCACAAAGATTCTGAGAAGAATTTTAGTGTCGTAAACAACCATATGGAGTCACGTTTTCGTTCTTTCCACCGATGAATCAGTCGATAAATAATCGTTTTAGCGTCGATAGCTAAGCGTTGACTAAGCGTTACATCTTCGATTCATTCGAGGTCAACGCGAATGAACTCGAGCTAACCCGAGGTCAGGTCTCGCTCACGAGATCTCTCCGAATTGAATCCGAGTGTTGACAAGTGACAGCTAGGTCCCTAAGCGAATCTTTTTGAATTGAAAAATAATTGAATATTCAGCAAAACAACGAGTGAGCCAAAGGATTTAAGTAGCCTCGTGCAGATAGCGTGTTAGTATTGGCACTTTTGTTCAAATGTTCACTGATCCTTTACACAAATCCTAAATGTGCTACAAGAACTGGCCTCCAGTGGATGTATTTCTATCCATTTGGTCTTTATGAATGCCATTCGTGGTATCACACTTGTTTTTATATTTAAGATTTTGGTTCCGGTCAAAATTTCAACTTTACCTAATAATAATTATCTAAATAGACTCGCAGCTTTTCCTAAACCGGACTTCAGCAAGAACTTCACGTTACGTTCTCAACAAGGTTTGAAGTCATTCCAAGAGATTCACCATGGCTTAGGAAAAGAACCTTTCTACGTGCGTGTTTACGCACAACCAAAAACAGGAGCAAATCAAGGCTTTTGCTTTAATGGAATCGGGGTAAATCAAGTGGACTCGAGTCACACTTCATATGGAGGAATTATCTACGCTTATAACTCAGAGTATATTCGAGTGTGGGCTCCTACTCAGCCTAGTGGACATATAATATTTATCAAGGATGGCTGGGGAGGGGGACGTTATTCTCAACAATCAGACGAAGCATTAGTCGTGGTTGAAATTTGGGCCTCTGGTCCCGAGCCAAATTTTCAGATTGATACGGTAATAGGAAATGGTACGAAAAGGGGAAGCTTTGGAGAAGTGGATCATCAACTACGACAAATACCTGACCGAGTGTTGGTCCGAGTATCGCCTGAAAATACTGTCAACAGTAAAGGCAACCCTAATGGAGGATATTGGTTTCATCCTGTCAGCTTCTCACAAAATTCCAACCCTAATGGCAGCTATGGAGGGGTTATATTCGCTTATAATGAACGAATTATTCGTTTGTGGGCACCAGACATTGGTATTGATAATACTGGGTGTATTTTGATTGACAGGGGGTGGGGTGGTGGAGCATACAGTCAGCGAGAGACAAGGTGTCGCATCCATGTCAAGGTTTGGGTCAATATGCTCCCAGTACCCTCATTTCAAACAGACTGGTTTAATTTCAAGGCTCAGAGAGGGTCTAGTTCATTTAAAGAAATTCGTCACAATTTGAACAGTTTACCAGCATTTGTGATTGTCCAAGCTCAAGCCCTTAAAGGAATGAATTATCTCTTTACATTTGAAGGGCAAGGATCCATACAATCAGATGATAACAGTGATAATGGTTACGGAGGCATAACATTTGCATATAATAACAAAAATGTCCGTCTTTGGGCGCCAAGTCAAAATGATAACTCCAAAAAGGGTTATGCATTAATGATAAAAAAAGGTTGGGGTGACAATAGATTTCTCCAAGAAGGTGCAATCGAAGTACGAGTTAGAGTACTGGTATATGACAACAAGTGCACACCAACAATTGAAACTACGTTCACTAATAATACGTGTGTACGGACCGACCATGAAACGTATTTCTGGCTAACATCCTCATGGTCCAAGTGTTCAAGCATATGTCGTCAAGGTCAAGTACAACGTCACAGCACAGGTAAAGTTTTTTTAATTATCTCTAAAGTGATATTTAGTGGTTATCATTTATCTAAAAAACCTGAATGCTGTCAAAAATTTTTTGTATCTTCATTTTGTGGGAAAAAAATACCCATTAGCCATTTGTCGTAACTAGGCGACTTACCTAGTAGCTAAGATTTCTTGAGGGTTTTTTGATAATTAAGCTATGCACATGATTCTATCTAGAAAACACTTTGTATGATTTATAGTAGTTTGAATTACGGGCACTGATCAGTCAGCTTTAGAATATTTAAATTTAGTTTTGAGTATTCTGTCGTGGCTTGATGTTGTCAGACCAGATGTCATGAAAAAAGATAAGATTTTTTTTGAAATTAAGCGATGAAAACAAAAGAAGTGGAAAATGATTTTGCAGGTTGCTTTTTTCTCTTCAAGTCTTTTATTCTTGCTCTAATGAATTTAAAACCTGTGAGGGCAAATTTTATTTCATTTATTATTGATCCAAAGTTAACAATTTTTTGATAGCCTTTGATAAAATAAAAATCTTACTCTTGCTTTTGAATAAAGAAATCCATTATACAATTGCCTGCCCCCAGGCTATGTCATGTCTTTGCCTCCTTTCAAGCATACAATGAGTGGTTTTAATTGATATTGGAACTACTTTCATTGTTAATAATTATTGCCCTAAAACCAGTTCAGTTTAATCTTACAATAACCCTTATTAAAATTTTGTTATTCACCTGCAGTTCATGAATAATCAATTTAAAACCACCCGCAGTACCTGTATTGGATATATTGATTTGTATATTTCTATTTTACTAGCGACAGACCATATACACAATACGATTTGTCATAAGATATCTTAAACTGTCTACTAAGATATTGGCATTTCCTTGTTGAGTGGTTTTAACACCAAGAGTTACAGTGCTACTGTTCAGTGATTAGCATTGTTAGAATCAATTAAAGCCAAGGTTACAGTTCTGAATTCAATTATTGCTCGCCGCTTCTTTGATTCTTTTGTTACTTCTCAATTTTTTTTGCCAAACCTAAAGAAATTACGTAGTTATGCGTATGTTGTATACTTCTGCCTATTGCATTTTTGATCATTGAAAATAATGTTCTTGATAAGTAAATAATTATTGTAAACAAACCTTTGTTCTGGGTTTATTTTTTAATCTGAATTTTTTTAGAAAGATGCATATTGCATAATTAACTGAAATCGCCTGAAGTCTTTTTGTCTGTTTTACGTAATAAAGCTATTTTTAAGACACTAATGGCACACATCATTGGATTTGAAGAAGGATTTTTGACAGAGCACTTGAGTTGTAAAAATGTTTGATGACACAGCATAAGTAAATGATTTTGAGGCTGTTTCACACTTGACTTAAACATAAGCATAAGAAAATGGAAACATTTCCATTTTCTTATGCTTATGTCTATGTAAAAAAAAATTCAGTTCATAACTTTTATATTTTTGACTGGCGGCAGTGAAAAACCAAATCCCAACTGGCAACTAAAAACTACCAAGTTTGCAGATAATCAAGAATCTCAGTATAAATTAAAGTAGAGAATCATGATAAAATATTGAAATAATGTACATTTCCTTCTCGAAGCAATATATGTGCTCAGGATTGACTGAATCTCTATATTTCTATACTAAGGATGGTTATTGTGCCTGGACAATCATGCAGTACTATGCTTATCACAGTTGGTTGACAAAGCATCTGAGGTGCTGTCCTTGTGTATTACCCAAACATACTACCCTTATCACTTAAGTGAGAAACAGGAAAGTTTAGAGACATAAGTTTTGTCCCTTGCCCCTATAACATTTTATTGTACTTTTGATGGTAAAACTTATGTCTCTAAATTCTCTCCTTTCTCACTCTTGTGATAAGCATACAATGTAGTATGTTTGGGTAATACACAAGGACAGCACCTCAGATGCTCTGTCAACCAACTGTTGGCTGTGGTCGTTGACATCCCACTATTACTACATCAACAGTGTAGTGTCACCTTTGCAATCTTGGTTAATGTAGTGTACAAACTTAAGTCATGGAAAAACAGTTGCTTTCTCATGAAATTTATACATGTAGATATCATTATTGCCAGCATTTATGAGTGACAGAAACTTTGATAGTTGAATATGCAGCTTTAATTTGAACCTATATATCTTTTAGGTTGCCAAGTAACTTCCAAGAAACTTATCCCTGAAGGATCTTGTGACTTTGAACAAGGCATGTGTGGATGGAAGACTACTTCATTAACTAAAATACAGATGAATTGGAAAAGAACAAATGGGACTACAAATAAACTGAACAGTGGCCCAATGTGGGGATATCCACGAGGGTCATATTATGTATATACCAACTCTGATGGAGTAGTGCCACGTGGAACAGGTATAAAGTATAGCATAAAGTGTAAAGTATACGTGTAGTATTACTACTGCTAACTGCTGATAAAGACATTAATCTAATAGCAGACTACCATCAATGAATAAATGGTTAGTGCATGTTAATGGCGTAGCGAGGGGTGAACGAGGGGGGCAGCTGCCTCCCCAAAATTTTTGGGTCGAGCATTTTTTCTTTGATGTATGATGTCAATGCCACTGGTGTAGGGAGGAGGCAGCCATGTGCCCCCCCAAATTTTTGTTGTTAGTTTTTATTCCATGTGCCCCCCCACCCCCCCCCCCAGATCCTGGGTCCTTGAACTGTGGGAAGGTACATTTGAATGATTTATTTGATTGATAGTAGTCAGTATTGCCAAATAATTTATCTACACTTTCCTCTCAATCAGTACATAAAACAAAAAAAAGTTGTAAACATCTGTTGCTAAGTGAAATTTAAGCTGAAAATTATAATATTGTAGTTTCAGCAAAAAAATTCACTTTGTAACATCCTAGTCTTGCAAATTTTATTAGGGAGAAGTATTTTCTCAGCTCAAATTACCATGATCCATGTTCCCTTCCTTTGCCTTTCCTTCACCTATCCCCTCCAATAAATAATGAAAAGTGCCTTGTATAAATTTTACATAATATTATTAACATTTTTTGTATGTTTGGATGACTGGCATCTTGTTTTCTGTGATAGCCCAGCTGAAGTGAGCTGTCATTTAATTTCAGTAATAAGACTATCTGTTCTGTAATGTTTCAGGTTCGTTGGACAGTCCTTCAATACCAGGACCCAGCAGATGTCACCTCAGTTTTTATTGGAATATGTATGGGGCTGATATAGGAGACCTTTCTGTAGAAGTGAGCACTGCTGTCTGGGGTGAATGGAAGGACACTGGTATGTAATTATCATGATATATTGAGTGATTAATTATATGTAACACAAAAATTATGGTACTGGTGATGGTGATAAGGATGATTATGATGATTATAACAGAGATGACAATCATGGTGGTAATAGACCTTTTTCGAGATGCGTGAGCGCTTTCAAAAATATCGCAGGTGCAGACATGAGAAAGAGGCATTTTCAGGCAAGATCACGCGCGCTATTGACTCTGCCCGAAAATGCCTCGAGATCATGTACGCGCCTGCGATATTTTTGAAAGCGCTCGCGCATCTCGGAAATGGTCTATTAACACTTATTGAAGGGGACTGACAGAAACAGTGTGTTTTGTGGTCCCAAGACAACAATGTTTCCCAAGGCATAGCCAAGGGAAACATCACTGTCGAGGGACCATAAAATACAGTGTTTTCCCCAAGGTTCCCGTCAATAAGTGTTTTGTTATATACCAAGTGTCAAAGAGCACAACAAAATAATTATTATTCTATTTTTTGATTATTTGACTTTATAAACTTAAAAACTCTTACGTTTCCAGTGAAATTCCTTCCGGTTTTGTTATTTCCCAGTAGATAACATATTATTGCCCACTGAGAGTCGTTGCTGGGGAAACATCGAAACTTGATACCCTCTCGCCCAATCAGAGTATGAGAAAAATGGACTTTGACACTTAGTATATACTTTAACAATATTATTTATCCCACACCATAGAAAATACAGCCAATCAGAAAGCAGGAAAGCTGTTGCATATTCGTCGGTATTTCACTCTTCCTTCCCATTTTTGTGTTTTGTGTTTTCATGAATACTTCAGTCTTGATAATTGTTTGTAGGATGGAAAATGTCAGAAAGTCAAGGTCCAATATACTGGAGAGCAGCTTACATTGACCTAGAGCAATACGCTAAAGTATATGGCATCCGCTTACTTCATACACTGCCAGAACGATCAATCTTATGTAACAAATGCCCCAATTGTCCTGAGTGTAAGGTGTGCCCTGGAGGAACATGCAATCTGGCTAATGTTGCTATTGATGATATTCAACTGTGGTGCGAAGCTTCATCTAACGTGACAGTTACATCATTGTGTCAATCAAAGAGAGCACCATCAATTGGGTGTGAACATACTGCAGTTATTAAATCTCCACAATTAAGAGGTAATTTAATCCTACAATAGTGTGTCAAATTAGCTCATTTTATTAATACGATAATAATAATGATAAAAATAAGGATAATAATAATTTCTGTAAGCCACCTCCACTTTAAGGATGTCTGCGTGACATGAAAGCGATCAACATGAACGTTGAGAGGTGGGAGGAACTCACCAGCGACTGCTGTCAGGGGAGGCAGGAGCTGGACATAGGCCTCCATAGGCTGCGCATGTCATGCATACATTAAAATCAATTAACTAGTATAAAGCATAAATATTTTTCAGAACTACAACTCCTTATACCAAACCTCAAGGATCAGATACATATTTTCTAGACTAAACATTATATGAAATGTACCTTTTTCCTTTTCCTTTGAATTCACTTCCCTAGCTATGGGAAGCTATAAAATTTAATATCTATTGAACACCACGTATATCTATTTATTTATTAGGCTCTTTGTTAGTAAATTACAGTGCGAATCGAAAAACTGTGGGCATCCAGAAATAATTTAGAAATCGTTTATTGTTCGTTGAACAATCTGAAACGACTCTCTAACTACAAGAAGTTTATCTGACTACAAATCAGTCAAACTTTTTTGCAGTTAGAGAGTTGTTTCAGATTGTTCAACGAACGATAAATGATTTCTGAAATATTTCTGGGTGCCCACGGTACGGTTTTTCGATTCGCACTATAATTTCTTCATTGACAAGTAACACTGCTATGTAACAATCTTTCTAGGGCCTGCATACAGTGAAGAGGTGGTGACATATTCTTTACAGAGGGGAACAGTAACATTTATCAAGGCAGTTGGTACAAGGAACGACATTATTGGCATATACCATGTGCATGTCTACTACCCAGCACAGTATTGCTTGTGGATGAGTGTATATAGCACCAATGAATCTAACAATGCAGTGTCCTTTAGGATAGATTATGGTGACTGGCATCAGTTCAATACAGCAAAGAGAATATTCCATCATCTCTGGGTTCAATATCGACAGAAGGTGACAATTAATTTCAGATAATAATAATAATAATAATAATAATAAAATAATAATGATAACAACAATAAGGATTAAGTATTAGTTTTTCAGTATTCAGTATTAAGTACCATGTTTCTAATATTTTGTAAAAGCATTGAGATTTTTATTATTATTATTATTATTATTATTATTATATATGGATTCAATAAATAGTGGTTAATATTATTATTATTATTATCTATAACAACAATAATAATAATAATAATAATAATAACAATAATAATAATAAAAATAATAAAAATAATAATATAATATATTTTTATTGATGGGGAAAGAAAAAAACCCAATAATATTTAGCTAAAGCTAATCTTACATTTGGCCATAAAAAAAAAAAAAAAAGAAAAAAATGATGACATTTAATTTATGCTTATTTGATGATGATGATGATAAAAATAGTGCTGTGGCAGATCCAAGGGATGGTGACCACAGGGTGCCCATGACCCCCTTTCTTGCTTGGAGTTAATTGGTTAGTACTAGCGAAAGGTGTATCTTAGTAATGATGTAACGATGTGATGGATAATATATACAATGCAAATAATCTAAATGTACTAGTCTTATTTTGATAGGTTTTTCTTCTGATGCCTGGGGACCACACTATAACATTCCGTCAAGCCAAAAGACACTTTCGTTTTGACAAGCTAGTCCTGTCACCTGTCAGACTGGAAACCTGGGTAGATCTCGGCATGGAAAGCCATCTGATTCCTGATTCCTTCTTGACTGCTTACCAATATCAGTCAAGACCTCAGCCAAAGTTTGGTAGGCTCAACAGCCCAGGTGAGAATTGTGACATTTTACATTCATTTTATTCTACTAGACCTTACTATGCTTTTTAGTTGAGCTTGGACTGACTGAAGTTTTGTCATTGAAATGTGCATGTTGTCTGGGGCAACATCAAAAGTATCAAACCGTATAGTGTGGGAAAAATTCCTAGCTTAATTGCCGCTGCAGTGACGTCAGTATCAAGCTTGCTTCCTATTGAATACTTTAACGTTGCCCCTGACAACATGCACTTTTCAACCACTAAACTTTGTGACAAAATAATACAATGTAACTATGTGTATGTGCCAATAAATGGTTAAAGTGCTACTATCCTCAAATTTTTGACTTGCTGTTTTTATGAATGGGTTGAAAGACCTTTGATAGCGAAGTGAAATGCCGCTTTCCTTTTTCAAATTTCTTTTTTCCTTCCAAAGATATTCAAGTTTGAAAAATGGCGGCCATTGTTGCTAACTAAAAATGTTAACAACAAATGGTAAACGCCAGTTTTCTTCTTTTGTAAAGTACTTTAACATGTCTTCAAATAGTTACGATTGGAAACATTAAAATTTGATGATAGTAGCACTTTAAGATTTAATGATTTGGTGGTTTTTCACCCAGCCTGATTTTCTTTCCTCCACAAAACATACTTGTCTAATAAATTGCATTTAGATATTTGAGTGAGTTACCCTTACACTAACTTAGATCAGCCTGGAGGTTATGTTTCAGGGTTTGAAAAATTGTTGTTTGTTTGTTTATTGGTTTAGGGGCTTGGTGCTCCACAGACAGCAATAGATATCATATATTCTATGCAGTTAATCTACCCCAATTGGCCATCGTATCCAGGATTGCTATCCAGGGTGGTAAGGATATCTACCAGAAGTCCAATAACTATTGGATCAAGAGGTATGCATGACTTCACTCTTTTTGCGATATTTTTAATAAACAGGATGCAATAATGGGGTCTACTCATGATACCAATTTCATATGATGTAAAAACGATGTCAGGAATATCTCCATTTCCCAGTGATTTTTGTTCATTTAGTCAAGATTGGGCTGCATTTTGTTGAGCTCAATGGTATTATATACCACTACATATACTTACAGTGTGGACACTCAAACCTTGAACCATTCAAGGTTTTTTTTAAATTATTTTCTTGAACTATCCAATCAGCACTCTCCATAGAAAAAGGGATCAAACATTTTTTAGGCCTCATCCAATCACAACAAACGGCATAATTTATGTGATTTAGCAGTTCATTAGTTCACTACCCTGGTTCCAGAGGCGCTTTTATATAAGGCGAATCGCCTTCGGCTCGTCATATAAAAGCGCCTATGGAACCAGGGTATTAGTTCACATGAGAAAATTACTAGTAAAAGTAAACTTCTAAAGATTTTCCGTTGTTTGTTGTGGTTGGATGGCGCCTAAAGAATGTTTGATTCCTTTGTTTTTGCGGAGAGCGCTGATTGGATAGTTATGAAAAAAATGTCCAAAAAACCTTGAAGTGTTCATGGTTAGAGTGTCCACACTGTAAAATATTCATTTTATCCAGCCTCAATAGTTGTCCAGCCTAAAATAAAAAGATAAAAATAAATGGGACTCACATATCTACCTTAGGAGTTATCTTTTTCCCAGACCGTCTATATTTAGAACGGCTTTCACGCAAAGTAATGTCGCTGCACTCGGGCGCAAAATTGATGCTACTCGGGCCACAAATAAACAATATGCCCTCCAAAAGTCATGTTATTGTCCTATTATGATGAGCCCTTGTCAGCTTCTTCAGCTTTAGTTGAGAAAGGCTTCTCATTTTTCAACAACGATACAAAAAAAAATGATGTAATATTGTTTAATGATAGTCTTTCTATCTAAGATCTACGTAAATATTTTTTGGATTTTTTTCATTTTATGCAAAATCTGCTGTAAGCTTGTTACTATCTTTCAATTTTCAGCTACAGATTGAAAACATCTATTAATGATGGGCGCATGGGTTTCTTTACCTGGTATCGTGACAGGGCAGGACGTAGGACCTTCAAAGGAAACAATGGTAAGAATGTGGAGAAATCTACATTGCTTTCTTGAAATTCAGAATGAATTTTTGTGCAAATGTGAAAAAAAAAAACTGGTTTGCGTACAGCACAGTAATGATATGCAGTTCCATTAGTTTATGAAATGATCAATATAGTTATCAAAGAATTCATAGGGTATGCAGGGAATAAAGTAACTTCTTACAAAAAGCATTTACATTGAAAAAGTAGGCTAGAAAACATCAAAACGATATGACCCTCTTTAACGAAAGTTCATGTAATTTCTGTACTTTCATTGCAATTTATAATCTGTATTTGGAAATAAGGCCTTCACACAAGTTCAGCCTTGATGTGTGATCGCAGAACTGTTAAATGTCTTTGTGCCTTTGTGAACATCATTCTATGGTTAATCTGTTCTTAGATTCCTTCAGTGTGTTTGAGAATGAGCTGCCATTTGCTGTACCAATGAGAGCTGTTCGTATCCACCCCTGGACATACGAGAACTGGATATGCATCAGGGTGGAGTTGTATGGTGTATATATGCCCAGTTCTGCTTGTGCGTCGTCAGGGCCTGAGCTATCCAAGACCAAGCCATGTACAGGGGATAGGAATTGCGGCAAAAATGCTGACTGTAAACCAAAAAATTCTGGAATCATCAAACAAAAAAGTAAGAAACTAAATAAATGTACATTAACTATTTTTTAAAGCTTTTTATTGAAAATTTAAACACAGCATATCTAATAATATATTTATTAATGAAAACACTAATGAAATAATGAACAAAAAAGCTATCCGATCCTACGTGAATAATATATATAATACATGCATGTATAATATGTAGAAGCAGATATGTTAGAAGGATACATACATGCATGGACACCTACACATACATAATAATTATACTACAGGAGAACTATGCAATATCTAATAAGAGATGTATGAATATGAGTTAAAATATGAATTAAAATAGAGTTACTATGCATGTATTGAACTAAAATATATATATGTAGTTCGTCAAATTAGGATAGGAATAAATGATGATAATACTTTTCGCCCTGATGATGCACTAGAAGTGCGAAAGCTCGGTATCATTTTAAAAAATAGTGGAAGAAACAAACGTAAACCAAATGATAATACTTATTGTTCATATGCTAACTTAAATAGATGAGTCTTTAGTTGGCGCTTAAATGTCTCTACGGATTGAATTTGTCTTAGTTCACTCGGTAGAGAGTTCCAGAGTTTAGGGGCTGCCATAGCAAATGAACGATCCCCCAGCGTAGCTTTCGCTTTGATTGACGAAAACTAACTCCAGTTTTTATGCATTTAGTTGGAGATCTTTGGAGGAAGTTCCATTCAAATGATACAGCAAAAGAGTATTGCACGTGTCATCCTGGTTACCATGGTGCCAGTTGTCAACACTACGGCTGCACAGTTAATCCATGTCAGAATCAGGGAACTTGTATTGAAAAGTCCCAAAATGGAGCATTCGAATCCTGTTCGTGTCCCCCTGGTTTCTATGGTACATATTGTCAAGAGTCATGTCCAGCTGGTCGCTATGGTTACAACTGTTCAAGGCAGTGTCATTGTAATGGGCGTGGTAGTTGTGATGAGGTGATGGGCAAGTGCCACTGTTCACTTGGGTTTAATGGCACAAAATGTCAATATAAGTGCCACCCTGGTTACTATGGTTACAACTGTGGTCAAAAATGTCAGTGTCAAAATGGAGCACTTTGTGATCTTGCAACAGGTGCTTGCAACTGCACATTAGGCTGGTCTGGCCAATTCTGTGATCAGCGGTGTCCATGGAACACGTGGGGGGCGGGGTGCAGTCTAAACTGTTCCTGTTCAAATTCAGCCTTGATGTGTGATCGCAGAACTGGTGAATGTCTTTGTGACCGTGGCTATTATGGCAGGTAAGGTTTTTTTTTTTCAAAGTTAGGATGTCAAGGGTCTAGATTGCTAATGCTTCACACACCAAAACTGGAACCTTTGGGGACGATATTTGAGGAGATCAACTTGCCTTTAAAGGAGCAAGTTTATCCCCACTGACTGATTTCTTAACATCTAATGTCGTTATTTTACGATGGTAGCACATAATACTGTTGATACATTAACTAATTTTTGGTCCTGCTCTTCTTGAGCACACATCCATCATTTTACAGACAACAGTCATATAATTCGAATTTACCTAACTCACTTTCCAAAATATGTGTGCAGTTTTTTTCCCAATCAAAGCTGTAGGTTATTTGGTGATCAGAGAACAGTCAGGTGTTTTTTTCTGAATGGGTGCCTGCTTCTGGCATTGCTCTATGCACTCTGCGCATTTTTATTCACTCATGCATTGGACTTGTCACTCAACAGATACTGTGAAGATAAGTGCCCTACAGGAACATATGGATGGAACTGCAGCCAAACCTGTCAATGTGCTTCTAAGAGCTCTTGTTCACAGAGGGATGGATCTTGTACGTGTACCCAACCAGGGCTGACTGGGGTTCTGTGTAAGCAGCCATGCCAGCAGGGATTCTATGGGGTTGATTGTCAAAAGAAGTGCTTGTGCAAGAATGGAGCTGACTGTGATGGTGTAACAGGTGAAGACAAATCTGTGCATCTCTTTACCTTTATGATAATATTGCATGGTTCAGAGTTAATCAAAATGCTTGTTATGTCTTAATAAGAGATTCAATGGGTAGTAGTGCATAGTGCATAAGAACTCGCCTCTCATCACATGGTCTTGGGTTCGATTCCCAAATGTAAGTGAATAGACCAATTCACGGTTTTCGGCGGCCATTTTGAATTGGGGCAAACCCGGCAAAATATATAGAAATCTGGATCACTTTGACTTCCCGTAACTCCGCTCAATTTTGTATTGGAAAGCTACAAATTGAAATAATAAGATTTTTGTTTTCATAATAAAACGATCGGCACTTGAGTCATGGAAATCACAGAAAAAAAGAGTGACTCGTAAATGGTAGTTAAAATACTTACATTGATCTGATTTTCAGTCCGACAACAGCTGTAAATGCCTGCTGCTTATTGAAGTTTAAATTTCGAAAATCCGACAAAACTGAGCGGAGTTACAGGAAGTCGAAGTGATACAGATTTCTATACATTTTGCCGGATTCAAAATGGCCGCCGAAAACCGTGAATTGGTCTATTACACACTGCGTGGGTTGGGTTATTTGTTTAAGTTTTTTTCTGCAGCTGCTCCATTTTTCTTCCCTCTGCCAAAACCTTATCAATATGAGCTGTGCCTTCAGCTATTATAAATCTGCAAGAAAGAGCATAGCCTCCTACGCAGACGCTCTTAGGGTCGTCACGCAATGCAATCACGTGACTCTAAGAACGTCTGCAAAGGAGGCTAGAAAGAGCATTGATATATCTGTTTTTGTTCCATTCCCAGGCAAGTGCTTTTGTCGTAATGGATGGAAGGGTCAGTTTTGTGACACCTCCTGCCCAACAGGATCATGGGGTCACAAATGTTCCTTCAAGTGTTCCTGTGTGAATGGAGCTGTGTGTGATACAGTTACTGGTCAGTGCTCATGTAAGACAGCTGCAGGATGTGTTTGTCATAAAGGATGGGCTGGACTGGACTGTAGTGTTTCTTGCAGTGACGACAAATGGGGGATCAACTGTTCCAAGACTTGTCTCTGTAAAAATGGTGCAATCTGTAATTCAGTAAGTATCTAGCTACACGTCGATACATCGTTTATCAATGATTCCATCTCAGAGTTAAAACTTAAGAGACACTTTGCTTGTTAGACCTTGTTAGGGTATAGGGTGGAGTTGCAGCCAACTGGAGAAATGACAATAGGACACGCAGTCACAATCTCTCAATCGCAGTTTAATCCAAACAACCTTCATGGCTTTTGAGTAGAGCTACTTATTGGTTCTCTCCTGTGCTTCAAGAGTTTTTCTCCAGGTTCTCTAGTTTTTCCTTCCTCTGCAAAACTCAGATTCTAAATTCTAATTCAATCTTTTGGGTTTAAAACCTGTCAGATTGTCTAACTATGTTCAGATTGGTAAATTAATTTTAAATCCTTAATAGAAAACTATGTATTGAGGATGTTCGTCGATATTTCAGGTTAATGGAACATGTAGTTGCCTACCAGGATTTCATGGATCATACTGTGAAAAGCCATGCTCACCAGGTTTCTATGGTGCAAGCTGCATGTCACCTTGTGGTTGTAACTCCTCAACATCCAACAGCTGTGATACCAAGACTGGTGTATGTAGATGTGTAGCAGGATGGCAGGGATTCAAATGTGATATTCCATGTAATCACGGTTTTTGGGGGCCAAACTGTAATCAGTCATGCATCTGTGTCCACGGCTCTTGTGACCCAGTAACAGGAAGCTGTAGCTGTAATCGAGGATGGACGGGGAAACTCTGCAACCACACGTGCAACAACTGTAACACTCCATGCCCTAAGTGTTACCATAGCAACTCCAAGTGTGACGTATCATCAGGGAAATGCCGTTGCTATGCTGGTTACCATGGTGATGCGTGTCTAGAGTCTTGTCCAACAGGGTACTATGGTCAGGGGTGTCAACACAAGTGTCAGTGTGTTCATGGTTTGTGTAGACCAGACAGTGGCTCGTGTGACTGTAGACCAGGATGGACTGGTGCCATTTGCAACAAACGTATGTATCGCTTTTATAGACCCCTTGCAGCACGTCAGAATGCAGCTCAATTTGGAGGGCAAAACAATAGGTTCCAATTCTCAGGAGATTAAAATTATTTTGTTTTGCCCTCCAAATTGAGCTGCTATGACGTCACGTGCAAGGGGTCTATCCTATCCAACACCCGGTAGAAAATACAGCCAATTTGTAATATTGAGACTGGCGACTTGGGAAAAAGTTGTTTCTATATTCATTTTCCCACTCGATATTGAATATCATAGTAAATGTATAGAAAATATCAAAAACCTTTGCTGAAATTTAGATTTATCTCAAATATAAATTTTTAAAATTCAATTTGCGCAGGCTTCATGACCTCAGTTTTGCAGTGACGTCATTTCAACCTCACTATTTGAGATCAGCTGGTTGTATTTCTTTCTAAACTTTCACTTGTCTTTCACAGCATGTCCTATTGGTAGATTTGGCTACAACTGTTCCCAGGTCTGCTCATGTACAAATGGTACTTGTAACCCACAAAACGGATCCTGTTCATGCCCTCCTGGTTACCATGGTAGTGGATGTAGACAAGCATGCCCTAATGGGTGGTATGGCTCTGGTTGTGGCTTTAGGTGTAGTTGTTCAGGCAGTGGTTTATGCGATCATGTTACTGGTCAGTGTTCTTGTGCTAGTGGATGGATGGGAGACAGATGTGACACTAAGTGTAGTCCTGGTTATTATGGAGTCAACTGCTCAGCAAAGTAAGATTATTTAGCAGTTATTCGCCGAAGGCGAAGTGATTATCGATGAATATTTACCGAGCGGCGAGTCTTCGAGCTGCGAGGTAAATATTCATCGATAACCACTGAGCTTGAGGTGAATAATTGTTTTAGTATAAATAAAAAGGTGATTATTTCAAAAAAGAAAGAAGGAAACAACATTGAAAGTGAAAATATTTTATTTTTTAAAAGCGCGACGGTCACGCTGACAGCCATTTTGTCCGAAAAGGTGATTATCGGCTGATAATCCGAGATAGAAAACCAATCAGAGCGCGCGATTTTGTATAATCACCTTTGTATTTATACTAAACGGTATTATTATATATCCTAGTCAAACTCGTTTTCTTATTGGTCGAGAGTACATCACGTGGAGGGAAATAAATTTCAATAACTCCCGCGCGGGTAATAAATGCACGTGATCAAAGCGTGAGAGGGGAATAAATCCCAAAATTTTCAAAATGGAGAGAAAAATTTTCTTCGTTTGACTAGAGTATATAATAAAACACTTAATGACTGATCCCTCGGGAAATCAGTTAGTTTCGTTTCCCTCGAATCTCAATGTTTCCCGAGGCTCCGGCCGAGGGAAACATTGAGATTCGAGGGAAACGAAACTAACTGTTTCCCTCGGGACCAGTCATTAAGTGCTAATTATTACCCTAGTATAATGTAGTGTAAGTTTGGAGGGGCTAATCGTCCTTGCTTGCAGCTGAAGAGCTGAATTACGAAGGACGCAGCTCAACGTGGTCGAGTCGAAGGCATACGAAGGCGCCTCGGGCAGCCGATATACGATTCATGCCTGACCACGGAGCACAGCTCAGATCGAATTAGGGTTGGTTTTTACGGAGGGAGGAAATTATGTCGAAATAGCGACTTCCATGAGTAAAATAAGTAATAGAGTGTCACATCCTCTATCCAAACGATGAGATAATTTGAGTCGTAGCCGAGCTTTTTTCTCCAAGTTTGTTGCGTTTACATATCGGATGAAACACTCTTTTGTGAGTTTGATAAGGTTCTCAAATGTCATGCCAATTACAGCGCTTTTCATTATTGTGCGACCTAACTGACTCCAGACGTTTGGGGTTTTGGCTCCCGTCAATCAAACTACGACGGGCCGAGTTCATTCCGATTGATCGTGAGAGCGATAAAGAGATTCCTGTGACTAGACAGTTATTTTCACATGGGAATTTCTTAATCGCTTGCGATCGGGATGAACTCGGTCCGTCGTAGTTTGATGGACGGAAGTCAAAACGCTAGACGTCTGGAGTCGGTAGGTCGCAGAATTATGAAAAGCGCTGTAAAAAAAGCACATATCCAAACGGTATTGATTAACTTTGCTTTGTCCTTATTGAATATAAATAAATGAGTTTGAGAATTCAGTTTCTAACCTCTGTGTTGAGCAGTGTTCGGAGACTTGAATTTCTCCATCCTTTTCATATTTTTGCCGTTTTCATTTTTTCCCCCGACATTTTTCTTTTCAAAGGTGTCAATGCCAAGTCTGTGAATCAGTGACTGGTACTTGCATCTGTCCAGCAGGATGGCAGGGTCTGTCCTGTACCCAACCCTGTCCACCTCGTTACTATGGCAACAATTGTTCTGAGGTCTGCCAGTGTGCCAATGAAGGCACGTGTAATCAAGTCGATGGCAGATGTACCTGTAAACCGGGCTGGATGGGTGCCCAATGTACTAATCTCTGTCCAGCTGGTCGCTTTGGGATGTTGTGTTCTAGTTCTTGTAACTGTGGCCTTAACGGGACTGTCAGTTCCAGACCTTGCCATCATATCACCGGTACATGCATTTGCAAGCCAGGCTTCCATGGGTTAAGGTAACTGTTAACACCCAAAATGCGTTTCTATGAATACGTCAATTGAACAGTCATTTAAAAAGGATAAATGTATGTTAAACACTATAGAGGAAAATGGATTTAACTTTGCTGACGTTTTGGACCTCGAGACCATCTTTTATTCCAACGAAGGCATCAAGCCCCGAAACGCCAGAATAACTATCTTTTTCCTATGTGATGTTCAACATATATTTATAATTTTTATATAATATATATATATATATCTTCACAAGGACGCAGATCTTTCCACACCAGTTTGATTCTTGCTTGTTATTTGTTTACATTGCAATGAAGCAAAATGTAAACAATGACGTCAGCACGCATCATATTACCAGTTGACAGGCAAGTTTTACAGAGAAAAAATGAAACAAAAAGAGCATTGCTAACCTGTGCATTATTTGCCCGCCGCCAGAGGTTAATAATACACAAGATTTATACAGCTGACTGATACTAACCACTAAGCACGAAATTATATATTTACTTTTATCGATAAGAATTAAATGCTCCTTTCCGTAGTCTTCCCAAATCCCTTATGATCCCAGCGCGACACGCGTGAAAAACGTCTGCGCATGCTCTAAGTCCGTATGCAAATTAGTCGAAAGCGTCTTCGTGCTATTGTAAAAATATGCAAATTTGACTTTCACACTTGCCTGAAGAATAGTCTTTACAAAATGCCAAAACTTAAAGTCAGTTCTTGAAACTTAAGGCTAATTCTTTCATATTGTCTTTATTAATACATTATCTTGGTCTCACAAAAGTATACCCACGAAATGTTTTGTATACTCGGAGAAAACAAGCATTTATTTTCTCACTAAAACTCTATGAATTCTTGGAAAGCGTGCTGAAAGGCACGCATGCGCAAACGTTTTTCTCTAGTGTCTCCCAGCGCTTGCTCGAGGTCAGTGTAAAATTTGCATAAAAATGTATAAAAAATATGCAAATTTTACCCTGACCTCGAACTCGAGCTGGGATCATAAGGGATTGTGGGAACGGATTGTGGGAAGACTACGGAAAGGAGCATAGTACAACCCAGAAAAATAATAAAATAATGTGTGATTTCTTAACAGATGTCTAGAACAGTGTAATCCAGGATACTACGGTAAAAACTGCCTTCAAAAGTGTAATTGCCTCAATAGCGGCGTGTGTGACGTCAGGGATGGCACATGCATTTGTTCCCCTGGTTACCATGGAAACGTATGTGAGAAAACATGCGCACGTGGTTTCTACGGTGTCAAGTGTAACAGCACGTGTGAATGCATCAGCAGCAATACCCGTGTGTGCAACAAGGTAGATGGAACTTGTTCATGTTTAGACGGGTATACCGGTGTCCTGTGTGAGAATCGTTGTCCACAGGGAAGATATGGTCATGGTTGCCAAGGGAACTGTTTTTGTAAGAATGGAGGTCACTGTGATCACAGAACAGGAGAATGTGCCTGTACTGATGGATATAAGGGCAAGAACTGTACTGAGAACTGTGATGAAGGCACGTTTGGACCAGGCTGCATCAGGAAGTGTTTGTGTGAGAATGGTGCTAAATGTAACCGATTCACAGGTAACTACTCTTCATTCTAGATACTACAATGGCAACCTTATTTGGTTAGATTGGGAACCCTGTGGTAACACGCAAGACTGTAAGAGAAAGACTGGTGAACCACAGGAATCTCAATCCTATCCCGCAAAGAAATACAAAAATTTACCTTCTTGTTTCGTCTCCCTCCCAATTGTTTTTACTTTAAATCCTTTTTTCCCCTCCATATTATCTCCATTTTTTGTTCTTATTCGATTGAAAATATTTCCCAATGCTTCAACAACAACATCAGGCGGCCATGTTGGCCCAAATAGTATATTTTATAGCTTCGCCTTAAAGCGCCTCAGAACGAGTTCATGAACCGGGACTGGGATACAGAGTTTTATGACCGTGACAGTAAACACGATATTAATTAACCTTCCTTGTATTATGATTATTATTCTTGTCAGGAGACTGTGTTTGTGCTCCAGGATACGAGGGTCAACGATGTTCTGACGCGTGTCTTGAGGGTCGTTATGGTGTCAATTGTGTTAAGATATGTGACTGTAATCCTAGTCAGACCAAGAGATGTGATCACAAGGATGGCACATGTCACTGTATGCCAGGATACACTCATCATAGATGCGATCAGGTAATCCTAACTATGTCCATCCTTTTTGGTCCATCTTTTGTGTAAGGCTCAGACACACGGTGATGTTGAACTAACAATCTCCTGCACAACAGTCCAATGCTCAACCAACTGGACGCCGGTTATCGAACATTGCGCGCAACATTTACGTGTACAAGGATATGATTGAGGGTATTGAAACACATGACTTCCCACGCTGTAAATACTTAACATACTACGTCAATTGATTCATTTTGCCTTCCCTCTATCCCTCCCTCCCTTCCTCCCTCCCATCTGTACATCCTTCCTCCTTGCCTGCCCGAGTTCCTTGTTTACTACCTTCTTCGGTTCATTTGTTTCTTCTCATTCACTCACTTTGATTCACCTGTTGTTTCTGATGCACAGGAATGTAAGGATGGATTCTATGGCCAAGACTGTAAGATGTACTGCCCAACATGCTCACGTCACGTGTCAGGTGCCTGCAACAAAAAGTACGGCAACTGCACCTGCTCGCCAGGTTACCTTGGTTACCAGTGCTACGACGACTGCCCCCTTAAAAAATTTGGTTTGCACTGCAAAGAAAAATGTGCATGCCGTAAAAGTATGCTTTGCCACCACGTGTACGGGTCTTGTCTGGAGTACAACCATGGGTTATTTCCTATCGTTGTCATGGATACGATGGATATGTTCAACGATGTCGATAGTTTAAGGGATCTCAGAATAGGCATTGAAGACATAATGTTTAAATACTTCGATAAATATTCATTGTTTCCCGACGACAACTCTGTTTCATCCCAAGTCAAGCAGAACACTAAAAGTATGGCCAATCCTCTAGAGGCCCTGAAGGACACCACTGTGAACCAGTCTCTGAGTACACCAAAACCTACAGTCTCCCCCACTGGCCATGATTTTGTAGTGCGAATTATCAGCATTGGTCCAGTCTTGGTGTCAAAAAATGTAGAGGCAACACGTGCTCGATGTGTGTTACTAGACAACGATACTTTGATCAATAGTTCATCTGTCATGATGGTATTGAAGCGTGTACCGAACTCTGAAATATCCACGGAAATTGCTGCGATGTATTATACTGGGAAACTGTACATTCCCCTCAAGCCTTCCAAGGTCCAGGTTCACCTACCGTGGATCATTGGCGTTTCTATTGGTGAGTGGGTACCTTAGGAGGGGAGGGGAGGGGTGGGGATACGTTAGGTAAAGTATGCCGACTAATTTATTTAATGTTAAAACACTGAGGGAATGGATTAGTCCACCTTAATAATTCGTTCAAAAGTATGCAGTCACCTCAAGGTGCGATTACACGGAGCACGGAGCCAGACATTCCTTTCCAACGGTTTAGCCAATCACGGATCTAGTTCTAAAATCGAGAACTGAATATATATTTTTTGAATGTTAGAGAAAAGCCGTCGGCTTATTGTTTATTATATTTGGCGAGCAATCAACAGGGCGGCCTGTCACGGGCCTTTCTCCTGATTGGTTAAATCAAACAATTGGAAAGGAATGTCTGGCTGCAGTAAGCAGCCGTTAGTGGGGAGGGATTTTGAGACCGACACTAAGAACGGCTGCAAAGGTGACTATGCTCCTTGAAATCGTGTCACAACGCCGTTGCGAGACAAATTGCAGAGAAAATTGCTCCGTGTAATCGCGCCTTAAATAGCGCTCTCGCTGATTTTTTCAAACTGTAACAGAATGATGGCCATTATGTCATAAGCTTTTATGTCTTATCACTTTGCATTAACCGAAAAAGATTGTGCAATTTGGTTCATGTGCAAACGATTATTTATCAAAGCTTCTACATTAATGTCATAGGTATTCTGCTGGTCATTGCTATCTTGGTCATGTTCAAGTTACGATACAGTCATATCATCAGACGAGGCTACCCTAGCTACCGAAAAAACAAGAAAGATCATGCAGAATTTGAGCTCCAACCCTGCTTGAGTCATGGCAGCAGCCATCTTCTTGCCTTTGATAACCCATACTACGATGTGTTGGCAGCCATGGGCATCGATGATGATATAGAAGAGGAATATAGTAATCCACTATATGATGATGTCAGTTTATGTAGTGATAGTTATACTAGCAGTACAGATGATACTTGTAATAAGGACCTGCAACACATGATCATAACGTGACTGGTTCTGTACTATATACTATATATATATATGTAAACTGTATAAGCCAGTTCAAAGTTTAAGAATCGTTTTCAGTGCGCATGCGATTTTATCCTGAATTTCTAAAAACAAAAGAAGGTTTAAACAAAAGAAGGTGAGAAATTCGGGATAAAATCGCATGCGCACTGAAAACGATTCTTAAACTGTGAACTGGCTTATACAACTATTTCAAAAAACGTAGAATACTGCATACTGCATACTGAATAGTACATTCCAAGACCAAAGGGAATTGTGGGTCTCATTTGAAATATAGAAAGTAAATATACAGCGATTTGCTCTCTGTGAGCCAGTTTAAAGTTTAAGAATCGTTTTCAGTGCGCATGCGATTTTATCCCGAATTTCTCACCTTCTTTTGTTTAAACCTTTTGTTTTTAATTAAACAAAAGAAGGTGAGAAATTCAGGATAAAATCGCATGCGCACTGAAAACGATTCTTAAACTTTAAACTGGCTTATATGTAGCTAGTGTATTGTTTCGGATGGAATGCACTAAAAATAAAATAAATACTATGTACTTATTGACTGAGTGGGAGGTCCGAACGGGAAAATATTTGGCTCGAGGTCCTGAAGTACGGAACGAGCGCAGCGAGTTCCGTACTTCAGGACCTCGAGCCAAATATTTTCCCGTTCGGACCGACCTTAACTCAGTCAATAAGCATTTTATCATATGACCACATATAAAAAATCGATTTCAAAGCGTTTTTAATAAATGCGAATCAAAATGCGTAGTTTTTACATGATTGACGGCAGCGAGTCCGAACGGCGAGTCCGAACGGGAAATTATTACACTTTTCGGAAAAGCGTACTTTTTTTGCTGACGACATTTTCCCCAAAGGTTTTATTTAGAATCACGCGTACAGTGAAATACGGTCATATGATAATTATTATTTATTTTACTTTAGTCAATATTAAATGACCCAAAATGCATTTCGGTCTTGGAATGCACTATTCAGTATGTAGTATTTAGTATGCAGTATTCAGTATTCATTGTTTTTTGAAATATCTGTATCATACAAACTGGTGTCTGGAACACTATTACTGTCAGGTAAAACTTGACGCAGAAAATTTAGAAATTATATTTTTGGTAGGTTTATTTATGCAACAAGAAAATAATATCGCTTTATGCCATGGATTTCCCAGCCTTTTCTAAACATATTTATAGAAAAAGAACAAAGAAAAAAGGTCAACGGAGAACAACTGTTGTTTGAACGCTTTGTTTTGGATTGTGTTTTATTTAAAAAATCGAACCGTTCAAATTCAATAGAAAATTATGGAAAAGAAAAAGAAAACCCAACAGGGAATAGTTATGTACGTTAAAATAGAGAATAAAATTGCCATTTTCAAAGTTCAATGATATGATGAATGATAATATATAATAAATCAACACGGACGACTATGGGACTGAGAAAAAATCCCAGATGGGATTCGAACCCACGACCATCTGAATACTAGTCAGATGCTCTGACCACTGAGTGAGTAGGACTGAGACCTGTTTTGGTGGCCCTTGCGAGCTTTGTCTGCCACATATATTTCTTGTAGAGCTTGACCCAGGCAGATCCACCAAGGGGAGTAGTGAAAAATGCAACTTTCTTCTTTCGCACCTCAAAATAACTTGTTGAAAATCAATATGCTATCGAAAACGGTCAAGAAAATCAGGTTTTGGAGTGAATATCGAGTAGCGGAAAAAAGTCAAAAAATCCTGTTTCAGAGCCATACATTGCCTAATAATCTGTTTCGCGGGTATGGGAAGGCTTAGCCAAAGTAAATATGGAATATCTCTGGTTGTACAAAAGCTAGATCCCTTAGGTAAAAAGTTTTATCCACTTTGAACCACTGGAATCCCATCCAGATAGGTTTGCTGAATTTACGCACGACAAAGTAGGATTGAGACCTGTTTTGGTGACCCTTGCGACTGAGCTTTGTCTGCCACATTTCTTGTAGAGCTTGATAAAGGGGTCAGTGAAAAATCCAACTTTCCTCTTTCGCACCTAAGAATAACTTGTTGAAAATCAATATGCTATCGAAAAGGGTCAAGAAAATGGGGTTTCAGTTTGGAGTGAATATCGAGTCGCGGAAAAAAAAAATCCTGTTTGAGAGCCATACATTGCCTTATAATCTTTTTCGCGGGTATGGGAAGGCTTTGCCCAAGTAAATATGGAATATCTCTGGCTGTACACAAGATAGATCCATTAGGTAAAAAGTTTTTTCCACTTTGAACCACTGGAATCCTATCGAGATAGGTAGTTTGGTGAATTCACGCTTTTGGCAAAACAGTGTATCATGGGTAAACAGGGCATTGTAACGTGAAGATGGGTCGAGTTCAAGATCAATTTACTGTAACACAACTTCCGCAATTGTATCCTGTTTTATTACAAAAGGTAAGCTAAAATGAAAAAAATATTAACATTCTTCCATGGAACAACAACTAATTAAGTCTTGAGAGATCCCTGGGAGTCATTTCAATGTAAAAGAGAGAAGATTTATGACAAAATGCAGAATGCCGTCTTACGAGCGTATGTAGCCATGCGAAACGTAAACAAACGAGCTGCGAAGCAAATTATGCCTTCAAAAATCGGCTTTTTCAAGGATCCAGAAGCTGTAATGAACGCAGACTGTTCCCTTTGATTCCTACTGCTTCTGTGCAAAAAATTTTAAGAGCAACAAGCTTTATTTTCATTTATTTATTTATTCATTTTTTTTGAAGCCAAATGAACCCACTTATGAATTTCCCCATCCCACGCTGTATTTGGTTCAAAGTGATGAAAACAAAAAGTCTCCCATTGAACGAAGAAAACTAGAATTGTTTAAAAGTCTAACAAAGTATATACTTCTACTGTTAAAGAAAATTACTTAATAATCATGTTTATGAAGCTGTTTATAAAATGCTGAAAACAGAGACTTTTGATTTGTTTTGAAACTCTGTTAGCGATAAGGGATGTTGTGTTGCTTTCACGACGAAAAAAGGCAAAATATAATACACAATTTCAAATAAAACAGCGAAAAACGACAAAAAACAAAGTGTTTTAGATGATAAATAGCGGAAATATCATTGAATTTGCTTTTAAAATGGGGAAGATTGACTGAAACTCAGTAATAAACTGATAAACACAGCCATGCAAAGTTGAGCTTTTTTTTTTATAGCTTTTTTACACTTGTAGGTCTCTAGCTCCTTCGCAGCCGTCATTAGTTTCGGTCTCACCCGGGCCCTCTCCACTAACTAATGATGGCTGCGAAGAAGGTTCAAAGGTTTTTATTTTTCCACACACAAAAAAACAAAGAATTACAAAAATAGAAATAAGAATGAAGTGGAAAGAAGACTACACACTTGTAGGATGATGATGATGACGATGACATTTGTAGTTTAACATCTTTCACTAATTCACTAAGTGAAAATGTTTTGTGAATTCGCGCCAACGTCATGTCTATTAATTCTCCGGCATGGTTTCAGATTGAAAAATCGCGTTCAGAAAATATATTTTTCGTAATCTTTATCATGACCTTTAAAATGATATATAGTTTTGTTGAAAGTGTCGCGTAGAGAGACTTTTAAACGAAACATACCCCTGAAGGTCTCCAGTAACCTTAATAGACAAGCTGCCGAAGCCTTGTACGCCTTGCTAGTCTTGCTATGGTGCGCGTTGATAAAAAAATGAAAATTTCACAAATTGATTCTTCGTTTTGAAAAGAATGAATAAATTCTGGAAAAATTGTTTACTACTGATGACTCGTGCATGACTCGTACTTGACTCAGGTTCGAACTTGACTCGCTCAAGCGAGCAACTCGACAATGAATCACGGTTAAAATGACACGGGTGAAAAACGCACTGCGCATGCTCGGAAGTTCGGCAGAAAATTCAGACTTGTGTTTACGAAGGAAACCATTGGAGATTTACATGTCTTATATTATGCGAATTTCTCTTGTATTATTTGAGCAGGGAAAGAAAACAGCTAAAGTAATGGGCCAGGAAAAAATAAGCACTAGCTTTCCACGAACGGCCTTAGCTGTTAACTTTAGAGATTTACTAAATGCCGGTAAATCTTCAATGGATTTCTTTGTAAACACGACGAACTTTCGAGTATGCGCAGTGCATTTTGCACCCGCGTCGGTTAAAGTGCCTATGAACCCTAACTCAATATTTTCAGTATTGATTCTGACGTATCTGGAGGAATTATTAACTTTAAATATGCAAAACTTTATAAAACATTATTATCTTACTCGGGGTTTATTGAAAGGTTATTGCATATTTGTTTTCTCACAGAAGTCAGTGTTTCAATCAGTTTTCAAATGATGACAAATAAACTCAAACGCCTCCAGATACGTCACAGCATTAACACATTGGAAGTATAAACCTTAATATCTCCAAGATGCATCACTCAAATCATATAAAAATGTTTTACCATTCAACTATTCACTTCATGTAGAATCAATACTGAAAATATTGAGTTAGGGTTTATAGGCACTTTAAGATAACATTCACTTGATCAAAATCAAACAAAAGAAAAACTGGTGAAAATGGTTGTTTTATTTTCGTATGTATGACATTTAAATTCTGCTCTTTTGTTGTTTCAGTACCTTGCCGGTTCGTACAAATGTTGAGCCCCACCCTCCCATCCCTTAGATCAAAAGCCTGTGCGCAGAAGTTACACTTTTTTCACTCGCCCACAAGGAGCCTTTTATCAAAATCGGCAGTTTTGTGTTGTGGGATTCAGCCTCATTGGGCTATGCTCTCGATGAATGGTATTTCGCTTTAGACCAATAACCCTCACTTATTACTGATCATAGAGATCAAAAGTTTTTTGTTCTTAAAATAAAAATAAATTAGACCACAGACTAGATATGGACCTTTTGTGTTTCTTCTGGGATCGGGTATGATATTTTGTCCAAGAGGGTACTATCGTGCGATCTGTAGTTTTCACATCAGGTTATCGCGTTCATATAAAAGTTGTACGTAACTGGATTGTAGTTGGCGTTCACGCTCTGTTTGCCTCTGGACATCTTCTCTTAGAGACTAAAAGAATGAAAAAGGAAAAACAACAACACATACTTTAATTTAACACGGATCTATTTGTGAACTTTATCTGAGAATGAGCATATAGTCTTTCTGGAGATCCCAATGCTAAAGCGACTTCATTTAGCTCGGAATTGATTTCTTACCTCTAATCTTTTGGGGATGGCTGTCAGTTCCTGGTCTCGTAATGCCTGGAATGTTTTCATCTCGACATGAGTCTGTTCCAACTGCTCATGCACATCTGATATCTGTTTTGCGAGTCCGACAGCTCGCGTCTGAAACAACGACATAATACTTTGCTTTTAAATAACAATTCACAGTTCCGACTTGGAAAATTACAAACCCATCACCACTAAACAAATAACAAACGCCTGTTTTGAAGGGTACTACATAGCAGTAAAAATAGAAATGATATTTGAAAAACTCATGAATAGTTCATAAGCCTTTGGTCCAATTAGAGCGACCATACACGTCACGTGCATGGACCTTTATGCCACGGAATAAAGTCTTCTTCATTAGTATTCTTTATCGAAAGTTTTATGAAGATGAGTACTATCCATACTATAGGTCTCGTTAAGAGACGTGCACTCGGGCGGCTTTTCCCTACCCTCCCTCCCATAGTTCGTGTAGCGCTCCTCACTTCCTTTCCTACAGACACGCTTTTACCCATAACTCTTTCTGTAGGTCTTTGTGAAGTGGGGTTGCACTTTAAATAGATTACTTAGATTAGTTCCCTATAGTTAAAGGTGCCTCCAAGTGTAGATGAAGACCATCAAGGTCAGTCTCACGTACGATCACCGACGACTATAAAATTAAGTCGATTAGCAATCCTGTCTTGAGACTGGCATGCTATCTTTAAAATGTGGGATCCTTTTTGGGACTAACTGCATATGACAGTGACGTATAAACCTCGACTGCGCATAATATTTATGTACAAACTTCTATCGATGTATTAATGTTTGCGACGTATGTGGTCACTCTAATCCGACCAAAGGTTTGTGGATTATTCAAGAGTTTTTGGAGCTGTTCAATAAACTCACAGAGATCTATCGTGCATTACCAGCTACGTCTCATGCTTTTAAACCTGAGACACTCCTGCTCGTATATCAAACAGTACATAATCACTTTCCATCGATCAGAGGTTTAAATTCTGAGATATTTTAGCTAATTTTGAGATTTTGGGACATAGCAACGGTAACTAAGGGAAAACAAAACCATGAATTCGTCATTACCTGGTAACCACCAAGAAGGACTTTTAGTTTCTTTTCTACTTTAGCAGCTCGTTTGGCTTCTTCGGTCATCTGGGAGCGATTTAACTGGAAGGAAAGGGTAAGGCTAGTGTTAAACTTTCTTGGCTGGGGTTATGAAGTCACTGACAAATCCTTAATTATTTAATTATTTAATATTCAATAACATCTATGTAACCTAATATATATTAATCTATAGTATAATATCTACCTCTAAGCGTTTTTCTTGTGATTCCAGTCGATCTTTCTTGCTGGCCATCGCAGCTCGCGTGTATCTTTGTTGTGATGGCAAAAACAACACCTGTTGAGGAGATTCAGAAAATAATTTCAAGTTAGTGTTGTAAAACGTTTTCTTGGGGTTTCCTTTGGTAAGACTCGCATGGAATTATGGGTTTGTTTAGGGTTCTCAAGCAAGCTAATGAATGTAACTGTGTAACTGTAACTGTGATTTTCGCTGTAACTGTGATTTAAAATTGTAGGTCAAAAAATGAAGAAAATGGTCAATAAAGCAAATGCACCAACACTTCACCATAGTTACATATTTATTCCGATTTCAGAAAGAAACCTGCTCATAGTTTGAAAATGCATCTTTTTTACCTTAAAACTCCTTGAAGTTTTTCCCTCCAATGAATTATTTGCGTTCGCAAATTTATGATAGTTCAAAGATAGCTTGCCAAGAAAACCTCATCGCGCCACCTTAAAATTTCGCCGGCAGCCTTATTTTTTTTTCTTTCAGGTAGTTTGAGTATTTTTTTACCAACACTATATAGAATAGACCCCTTGCACGTGACGTCATAGCAGCTCAATTTGGAGGGCAAAACAAAAGAATCTTAATCTCCTGAGAATTGGAACCTATTGTTTTGCCCTCGAAATTAAGCTGCATTCCGATGTGCTGCAAGGGGTCTATAGATCACCAAAATCTTCATTTCATCCAATTTTGAGAAAATTGGATTTTTTCCCCATTCGGCACGCTATAGGCGATATTCATGGTCCATATTGGAAAAAAAGGTTCTACTTCGTCTGTCACCCAATAAACAGTTGTCATTATTCTTTGTTTATTTTCATTCTATTTTTGTAATCGTTGTTGTTGTCGTTGTTGTTGTCGTTATTATTAATACAGACAGCTGCTCTTAAATTCTTTACCTGATTGTAACATTCTTCCCATACTTTAGAGTAAGCATCCAAGGGAAGATCACCATGAAACATTTTCTGCTTGACCATGTCCATCTCTCTCGCCAACAAGGCTTTTGCGTTAGCCATCTCCTCATCTGTGAAGCTGTCTAGCGGTTCTCGTTCCAGTTTGGCTCGATTTGCAGTGATGACACCTTGCGCTGTGGTTTTTGTTTTTTTGTTGGTCAGAGCTTCTATCTGTTGGCTTGTTGGGTGGTTAACGATGTCGTTTCGTAACATTCCTATCATCTCTTTCTTGATTAATTCCTCCGCCTAAAAATTAACGTTAAATAACACCATCATGTTTGGAAACTAAAACGTTTCTATGTTTCTAAACTACTATGCTTCAATACTTCAATACGAATTTCTCGAAAATCTCACAGATTTTCTTCAACTTTTCTGAAATAATCATCATCCTAAATATGGTCCCTTACCACTTGTAAAGCATTGAGAGGTGGTTCCACATTAGATGGTCTAAGAACAGAAGTGTTGGTATTGGAAGGACGTGGTAAGTCCCGCTGCACGGCCTGAGATCTTCGCCTTTTCTCCAACTCCTCTGTAACACAAAGAGTTAGGTTTAGGTTTTTACTTGATAAATCTTATGCTTACGAAAAATTATTTAGCATAGCATTTCAACCAACTTGTTTGGAAATCCTTACAGTGAGGACACTCGAACCGTGAACACTTCGAGGTTTTTTCATACTTTTTTTCTCCTTTATGCCTTGTGTGAATCGATTGGAAATATGATTTATTTTGAACAATAAGATTATTTGAGTTCAGTGCTTCATTTTCAGAAGGTTTGAAGCAGTAGAAAGCTCATAAATTAAAAGTGTTCATGGTTCTCACTGTAATAAGTTTATGTGTACAACACTAAAGAAACAGTACCTTGTTGTGCAAGTAGAGCAAGCATTCTGTCATCCACATCAGCTGCATCTTCAACGAACTCAGATGTCTTCTGCTCAGACTCATCTCCTGCTGGTGTCTGGAAGAAAAATACAAGTAATTACAGTAAATATTAGTGATCTCTTGCAATAAAAGATGCCTCTACTGTGACTGGAGCCTCTGCTGTAGAACCTGACTGGGACCTCACTAGAAAATTTGAAAAACTATAGAGCTGTTAAGTTGTGACATACTTCCGGGTCCAACTGCTCACAACTGAAAAACCGCTAAAATAAGCGAAAATAATCTCAATTAATTAACTTTCACCTGAAACAATTAGTTTTTTGGACAACAAATTCTGTCATGAAGAAAAGGTAAGAAAAATCTTTATAAAACTGGTTTTCGTTTTGGACCCGGAAGTTGTTTTTCCATAGGAATGACGTCACACTTAACGACATTCATCATGGCATGGAGAACATGGAAGGATCAAACTTATTTATTTTTCCTCATACTGCCCTGTAATGAAAATTTCTGAAAGTGTAATGAAGATTAGAATTGATGAAAGGGTAGAATATCAATGTAGACAATAAACTATGGCATAGCGTACCTCAGGAAGAACCACTTCAAAGTCATTTGATGGTGCTGGGAGATTGGCCAGACCAGCCTTGAGCTGCTCCTTTAATTCATTCTATGACATCGAACACAAAGAAAAGAAATGTTTTTTTAGTAGTTCTCTTAGAATTCATTAAGCTTCTCACACAGTAAAAACCCGCGTATAAGAACCTAGAATTTAAGAACCGGTTACGCTAAAAATATCAGTTTAGACCCCATTTACATAAGAACCTATTTTAGCCAAAAAAATTTAATAGGTTATCATGTTACAAAATGAGCCTCAAATCTCCAGGTATCTTCCACTAGCTGCATCCGGGACTAGAATACCCCGGATTTCAAAACACAATCATTATCACTCATAACATCCAGGACATTCTCGGAGTCCTCGTTTTACGTCATAGACGCCATATATTAGGTCTTTTCGTTTTTTTTCAAGGTACCAATGAAACTGAATTTGAAGGTAAATGAGCTTACTTGTTGTTGTTTCACGGCAAACTCTGATTCATTTTCCTCCAACAGAGCCTCTTCTGGGTTGATGTTTAGTTTGTCCCTGACAGATGCTCGTCCAGGAGTAGTCCCACTACCCTGACGTGGGGTGGTTCCCATGCGTGGTGTACTACCTACAAACAGATTGATTTGAATGGATATATATGCTTACAAGTCTTGAATAATGTAATGGTTCCAAAATGAAAATCAGTTCCATCTCGCACTACTATGACTGTATATACTTATTTCAAAAAAGGTTGTAATAGGCGATAGTCGATAGTTAAGTATTGTAGTATAACAGAGTGTAGTGTAAATATTGATGTGGTCTGGTGTAGTACGGCATAATTATGGTACAGCATAAGGAACGGGTGTGCGCTGATGTGACGTGATGTGGTGATGCCAAGTATAGTTTAGTTTCCAGTGTTAGCACAGAGCACTGTTCTGTTGCAGCAGCATTTTGTTATGATGTGGTGAGGTGCAGTGCAGTGCAGTTCAGTGTGGTGTGGTATAGTGTCATGTTGGGTAAAACAGTACAGTGTGCTGCTGTAATAGTCCCCTTCACAGCTCCCTGCGCCATCTTGAAAGGTAGCCGTGCCCTTGCATCGAAGCGAGACGAACGGTGAGCTTGCAATGATAGAGACATGTGTTCGTCTCGATTAGATGCAACGGCACGGCTACCTTTCAAGATGGCGCAGGGAACTGTGAAGGGGACTATTGTAGTGTAATGTTGTGTCATTACATAGTGTAGGGTAGGTACATAGAGCAGATTACGTCTGAATGTGAAAAATTCAGTGCCGTTTGTATGCCTTGCCGCGACCGCGATGTTTTCTATAATTTTAATTGGCTGATTTTTTTCTCGCGCAATGTGATTGGTCTGGCGTACTTAGTCTGTGCCGTGACCGTGTCGTGTTTCGTCCAATTGATTCGATGAAGAGTGTGTGCCTTGCAGCGACCATGATGTTTTCGAAATATGCTCTAGTAAGGTTCGTGATAATTAACCAAGGGCTTTTTGGTCCTGTCTGTCGTAATGTGTATTCCAGGTTACAAGGCATGTCAAGAGCACAAGAACACCACCCAAAAAAATTCCCTGAATATGGGAAAACAAAGTATCAGAAATAAGCTAGGTTGTTCTACCTGCACTTTCTCCCTGAGGTGTTCTGTATGGAGTAGCTAGCAACATATTTGGTGTTTGGATGTCCTGTGGTTTTGGGGTCACACCCTGGAAATCACTCTCATGCATAGGCGTATTAACACCACCCTTCAGAGGCGTGTCCACATTTGATAATGCCAGGATATTTTGAGCTTCCTGTAATTAAACAATAACAATGATCCTTAAAGTGCTAATGAAGAAGTAAAAAACGTACCATTTGAATGGTTTTAGCCACATTCTCTGACTGTGTGACACTGTTCAATCATATCCATTTTCAAATCATAAGCAAATCCTGCAATCTGATTGGCTAAAAAGTGTGCGGTTTAAGCATTTATTGCACTATTTTGAATCATTAGTTGCATCATTTTGTCAACCAATCACTTTTGAAGCTACATATAACTGTTGAGTATTTGAATATATTGAGATTTCAAAATGGCTATGATTAATAGGTAATAGAACTTCGTGTCATGCAGTTTTGGGCTGAAATCACACTCGTGATTAACAAATTGCACTCCACTCAGTTCTATTACCATTATTTAATCTTAACCTAAGCACCAGAATTACACAAAACAATTTCGTGAAGACTTTCCAACGAATGATCTCGTGTGATGCATAGTTTAGACTTTACTTTTTGATGACGTAATGTGAAATCGATCTATTCTAAAAATAACCATATTATACTAACCAGCATGATAGTGTCCTGGTTGGCAGGTGTGCGTGGTGTTCTGAGTGCATGACTCATGGCAGGAGTAACATTGTATTCACTGAGGAGTGCATCAGACGGCCCTCTGCCATCTTCTACAGCTGCTCTTGCTGTTTCACTAGCTTGACCCATTTTAACAATCTACAAGAAAGAAGTAATAAATTTGTAAACATTTTGAATATTTAACAGTGGATATTAAAACTTCAAAAATCAGAGATCAGGATGTTAAGTAAAAGGGCAAAGAAATCTGTTTCTCCTTAGAATTGGTAGGAAGCAGGGAGAACTTTAAAACTAATCTGTGTACATGTTTATGCATGTGGAAGGGGTGCAGTGTACATGTAAGATCAGCAGTGTACATGTAGTTACTGGGAACAAAAGAATGCCAAATTGTTTATTTTATAGGGAAGCAAGGGTGGCGTAGCGGTGAGAGCACTTGCCTCTCACCAAGGCCACCCGGGTACGAGCCCGCTGGGCTTGGTGTCGTATGTGAGTAGAGTTGTTTGTTGGTTCTCTCCTGTGCTTCAAGATTTTTCCGGGTTCTCCGGTTTTTACTCCCTCCTCAAAAATCAACTTCTAAATTCCAATTGGAATGCAGTGGAGGAAGAGCCACTCTGCATGCTGTGGAATCCACTGTTAATTCTCATTTGCAGATTTATTTATTTTATTTATTTCTCCAACCTCTTCCAATTCTCCATCTGAAATCTGTGGCTTTGGGAGAACAAGTTTGCTTCTCTTCTTCACATGGTCTGGATTATTTAATCTGAATAAAATACAACAATCAATATTGTATGTTTTATAATTTATAATTTTAATTACTAAAAAATAATGATATAAATTGACACATAAAATAAACAGAAGTCAGAAGATGGAATATTCATTTCATTGGGATAAAAATAGATAAAAGAAAGATATAAGAATGTTGAAATTGCGGTCAGGTTTCATGTTTAAATAGTCCCCTTCACAGTTCCCTGTGCCATCTTGAAAGGTAGCCTTGCCTTTGCATCGAAGTGAGAAGAATGGTGAGACATGTGAATATTGTCCAAGGTGTTAAAAGAGGTCTCTATCATTGCAAGCTCAGCATTCGTTTCACTTCGATGCAAAGGCAAGGCTACTGTACCTTTCAAGATGGCGCAGGGAACTGTGAAAGGGACTATTGAAAATATGTTTTTGTCTATGGTTGCTTTTTATTCAGACATTTTGACTATGAATCAACAGAATCAAATAGCTGTAGAGAAATTCCCATGACTCGACAGCCATTTTCACATGGGAATTTGTTTAATGCTTGCGATCGGAATGAACTCGGCATGTTGTAGTTTGATTGATGGAAGCCAAAATTATGCAGAATTATGAAAAGCACTGCTGTAATCAATTTTACTAACTTATTGATCTGCATCACAGCACCGGGAAGATCACTGTCTTTCTTCTTTTCCATTCGTTTTTTGTCCTTTTTTCTCTCTTGCTGAAAATTCAAATTTGTTTTAAAATTTAAAAAAATTTAAGAGATGTATCATTCTCATTCTATAGAATATATTAACAAGAATTTCTAGCACCTTCCAAGTAAAAACTTTAACCTGAGGTTACTACGTAGCTACTGTACTGCCTTATAAAAATTCAAATTTTTCTCTATGTTCCTGTTGATTTATTGCTCTTTTTTGTACAAAGGATTACACAATTTTCTTATTTGCTTTTTTGATACCAGATTGGAGTATGTAAAAGGTACCGAACAATTAGTTTGATTGACGGCAAAGTGTTGCCGATTTCCCTGTTGCTGTTTGTCTAGATCAGCACATATATACCAATAAAAAAAAACGGAAGTTAAAATTAAATTTTTTTAAATTATAATTTATTCTTTGTGTTTCTCGTTTTTATTTGTTTCTTCTCGAATGATCATATTTTAACTCACTGTTCATTTCTTTTATTATTGGCCTATGCAGCAGTATAACAGCTACATGTAGTCATTGACTGCATAATTTCTTTTAGCTTTTTGTAGATTTGTAAAAAAAAACCATTCATAAGAGAAAGAGAGTAATGGTGATCAAACCTGTTCAATCTCATCTCTCATCTTTCCATCCAGATGATCCTGTCTTAACTTCTTGAAGTCTGGTTGGTACTCAGGTAGATTTTCATTAGATGTATCATAGAACCCTGTATTATAACAAACATTTAGATTATTATTAGATTATCAAATGTACAGTATATTAATAGGGTTTGCACAGAATCCCCTGTGAGAATTTCCAAAACTTTCCAAAGCCCTGTGGTAGTTTAATCATGAAACGGCATGAGGTTAGGGGACAATTGCCAGCGATAGTATACCCTAAGTTCAGTTGTAAAGCAAGCTAAAGAAATGACAACTAACCTGCTGCTGGTCTTTTCTCAAATGGAATTTCAGCATTGTAATCAACTCCTCTTCTTTTCTTTCTGTGTTTCTTGATACTTAAATTCAATAAACAAAGTATGTAATCAATTTGTGACAAAACAAAAAATATAAGCAAGAACTAAGGTTACTGATGATGTCCCTAAAAAAGAATGATGATGAGTTACGGTGCGACTACTCCAACTAAGGCCACTCAAGCAAATTTTCATACAAATTAGCCAATCATATATCTAAACAATAGAATCAGCACAAATTTTCACTTTAAAAGCATATATTTTACTTTTTTACTTGACTATGTGTATAGTTTATGATCAGAAGTGAACAAGAAACAGTTTAACCTCCAGAATTTGTCACCATCCTGTTATTCAGCATCAAAAACATGATTTATGAATTTGATTTAAAATTTGTTTGGGTGGCCTTGGTTCAAGTAGTAGTAACGCTGTACCAGTGGCATAGTGAGGACCCAGGATCTGGGGGGGGGGGGGGGGGCACCTAGAATAAAAGCTGATTACGGCAAAAATTTGGGGGTAGGCACCTGGCCTCCCCCTCCCTATGCCAGTGGCATTGACATCATACATCAAAGAAAAAAAAACCTTGACCCAAAACTTTTAGGGGGGGGGGGGGAGATGCCCCCCTTGCCACCCCTCGCTACGCCATTGTGCTGTACTATTTAGTGGTTAGTCTTTATAAAACTGATTGGAAACAGTGATGTTGAATGATGATGATAAAGATGACTGAAAATGATTACAACAACATGATGATGTCTTTTATCATGTAACTTACATTGATAATGATGAGTTTGGTAAAGAGAAAATGGATCAAACAGTACTTTTTAAAGGAGCACTTGGATGAAAATGCCCTGATTCTCGAAATTCTGAATATTTCAAATATTTGAGGATAATATGACCCAATTAATATGATAATTTATGAAGTCTAGCTTAGGAGCTACTTCCAGTTGAGAAACTTGGTTTACAAGTTTAAAAGAACAATAGAGTTGAGTAAATGACTTCATTTACTTACAACTTAGATGCTTAAATAATTGATACTTTTTATCCACCACTTTTTGACTTTGAAGAAAATATGTTGCATGGCTAATATTGCGGCCATATAGATAGCTAAGGTTTAACCAAGTTTCAAGTCATTTTCAATTTTCATCAATTTTCATCCAAGTTTCCCTTTAAAGGGCAACTTACTCAATGCCAGCAGCTCTTAACTCTCGTCTCTTTTGCAATGCTGCAAGACGCCTGAAAAAAATTAGAAACAAATCTGATTCAAAAAACAATATTTATGGAAGTTCTTGGAAGGAAAAGAGATGATGAAGTTCACTGAGCTTTTATAATAATAATAATTTCTGCATCATTCCATGAAATGAGGTCAAAAATACATCACCTTGCTTCTTCAAGTTGTTTCTCTCTGGCTTTTCTTTTAGCTTTTTTGCCTTGTGTATTAGCCAGACGAGCACGAGCCTCAGACAACATCTCAAGTTCTAAAACAGAACAGTTTCCAACACTTAAACATGTGGACTATATGCAAAGGACATGTACATACTTATTATTTACTAATAGTAAAAATATTTCAAGGGGACATTTGCAGCATACGTAGATTATCAATAATGGTGACGCCCAGTTGGAACCTTGGAAGTTGGTCAGCTTTTTTTTTTATGCTTTTATGGACAATACATAACAATAATGATGTCAAAGTAATATTGAAAAGGCAAATCTTTATCTTAGATAAGCCTCTTGCTGATCACACATAAATAGATCTGATCGGCTAATGCGTTGCTATGTATGTTTCCACCCAATTCAAAACCTCTGGGAATAACATTCTTTGTCTGTCGTATTTCGATATCACATGGAAAATTTTTGGGACAAAAGTTTTTATTCCCAGAGGTTTTGAATTGGGTGGAAACATACATAGCAACGTGTTACTGTAGCAGATTAGGTCTATAAAAAGAGAAATACATGTAAAAAGAAAACAATAATGTACCATCTTCATCCATGTCAATGGGATCTGGTCGTGCTGGTTTTGTTTCAGGGTTAGGATCAATTTCTCCTGGCCGAAGCTTTCTTGGATCATCATCTTCTCTGTCTTCTTCTTTAGCTTGTGCCTGGTCACTGTAAACAGATACACCAATAGTCTCAAAACAGGAGCTATGAGTCTTGTATACAGTACAATGTATTCCTAAATTACTAACTAAAGGCTTAATGCAAACATTTTGTCAATTTCATCTGAATTCGAGATTCTTAGTTCATAACCATCATTTTTGTTTTACTCTGACAAAGGACTAACATTCAAAATGTGAGAATAAATATAGTTAAGTTTCTTTTCTTATTCAATCATCACTCATGAAAATAGAAGTATGCATTTGTTTGTTTAAATATTTCATTTATGTAGTAATTTTCATATGAAAATTGTTTTCTTTGTTTTTGTTTTTTACTCCCTATAGTTGGCAGGGCTCAAAATAATGGCCAGTCATATGATATTTTATTTTTTTCAAATATGACTGGTCAAAACCGTATTTGGCCGGTCAGGTTCCAAATTTGGCCAGACATTGACCCTTGACCGGTCGTTATTTTGAGCCCTGAGTTGGGGTACCAACACTTTTTTGGGTTACCATCATCACACAAAAAAATGTGTACGTTTTAAAAACATCAGTTGTGTTACATACAGAAGATATTCATATCTCTCCAAACATTGTGCCGCTGTTCTGCCAATCAAAGGTGCAATAGTTCTCCATTGAGTTGGCATGAGCTTTGCCAAGTGAAGCAGCTTTTCATCTTCTTCTCGACTCCATTCAGTCTAGATAAGCAATAAGGTACCATTCATCATTATTATCATCAGTGGGAGGGGGGGGGGGGGCTAGCTGGTGTACACGATGGGGAAGGGCAAGCACAATTTGTCCAACTCCACTCAATTGCTGGCTCTCATTGCTGAAACTTTGCAGATATAAGAGACAGTCATTATCATCATCCGAAGTTTGACACTTGATGAAGTTTTTTTTATTGGTATAAAGCATAAATAAAGGGGGAAATCTTAAAGTTGTAATACTTAAGCTTAATCCTGCATTTAAAATGTTTTAATAAGTTCCCTCTCTCTATTCAGTCCCCCTTCTCTAATAAGCCCCCTCCCCCCAAAAGAAAACATGCCTCAAATAAATATTCCCCAGTAATAGGGGATTTATGGTAAGATAAAATCCCATCAGTATTACCTTCTTAATACTTGGATCTAACCATTCATACCTAAGAAAGAAGATAAAAAAACAAGCCTCAATATCATGAATCTAGTGATTGTTATTTTTAACCCTTTGACTCCTACAATGCCCAAAACCGCCTGTATAACTCCAAATATGGTTTTGCTAGGACTTGGAGAAAGTTTAGATCCAGAAAAACACTGAAAAAACCTCAAAAATCTCCAGGAATCAAAGGGTTTTAAACTCAACTTGCAACAATAGCTGACTGGGTTGCCTGTGGTATATTAAAGCACAGGGACCCCATAGGATTTCACAGGAATCCCTAACCCCCAAAACTTGAAAAATCTATAAAAGGCAAGCAAAATAACGTTGAATACAATGATATATGCATTAAATAAACCTTGAATAATGAATCAGATATATTTTGGATGGAATTAGATTCCAAATTTACAAGGTTAATACAATGTTAAAAAGTTTGGTTATCTTACCATCTTGCTTTACACTGCTTTGCTGATTTTCTGTGCAGCAAAGAAGCGATTCTAGACCACTGATTCTTGCCATATTTCATGACAGCTGCTTTCAAGATTTCATCCTGCAAAAAGAATTCAATCAAACGAGGTTTAATCACATTTGTGCGTTCGTTTATGATAAGAGATAGAAAACTCTGTGATTAACGAATAATTTCAATGCTTCTTACCTCTGTATTCCGCCACACACCACCTTTTATCATAATACGAGGCATGGTGAACTTCTTGGTTATGTTCAAACCTATAAAACGTTTTTACGAATGCAATAATCTTTTGACGCTTTGAACACAACTACCGCAGCTTCGTATAAAATTCGTCTCGTGGAGAAATGATCCATGATCCTTTGCGTGCGCTAGCAGTCGATAATTACTCGTAGCACTTCAATCTTAAAGAAAATTATTATATTTAACATTAAAATTACATGTTAAATGAACTACAGTAAAAACTCAGAAAAGTACTTTGCTTCAGATGATAAAATAAAGTTCGAAAATATATATAAAGTATTTTTGCCAAAATTGCAGAGTCAATAATTTTTCGTTTTTCTCTCGGAGTTGATTCGGTTTGCTTCCAGTCCCTCTCTGTTTCTCAGTAGTTTTCAAGATGGCGCATCGGTTTCGAGCTAAAACTGGACTTTTGTCTCCATTCGTAAGCGAAAAATACTTTAACAAGATAGCAAGACGTGTTTTAAATATACCTTGGTCTACAAAGGATACGTCAAAGGGTATTTAACAAAGATAATTGAAATAAAGTTCTGCAATATTCTTGTTTACTTTCTTTAAGTTTCGCTTATGTAAGCTTACTATCAACTCGAAATCTTTCCTTGTAGAATCTTCAGAAGCCAGCAGTGAAGGACAAAAGAAAGAGGTATGTTTTGATATATTAAGATACTAACCTAAAAGCAGCTCTGATATTTTTCGTATATATGCATTGCAAGCTTCGCACTGAGCTTACAAATTACTTTGAGGGTAGCATGGGTGGCTTACGCTGCTATAAAATGCGTCGTCTAATTTCACCACTGTGGTTCCAAAGATTCGGGCAGGGGGGCTCTTGTTGAAGGTTTTTGTTTTTTTGTTGGCCGTATTCTTGTTTGGCATTTTTAAGGTACGCATTTTTTTGGTTGATGTTCTGAAACGGATTTAGGCCACCCCCCCCCCCCCCCCTTCCTCCCCCCTCCAAGGCAAAATGGGGTCGACCCCCAGGAAAGCCGATGATAAGTGCATAATAGCTGAAATATATACAGCTATTTCAAAAAGTTTCGAATACGGAATACCACATACTGAATAGTGCATTCCAAGACCGAAATGCAATTTGGGTCGTGTTGCCTTAAGTAAATAACATAAATAATATCTTATTATTATATCTTATTATTGTAATTTGCTGTGGTTTCTCTTCAGCAAATCACTACACGAGTTACTCCAGAATGCTGGTTCAAGCAAGATGCTTCTCAAGTTCAAGTAGATTCCATTTACAAAACTCTACCAAATGCTGAAAAAGCATTGCTAAGAGAGACTCCCGAAGCAAGGTTTTTGTGGAAGGAATGTGATCAAACACAACAGGAATTTCCTTCATCTCCAGAAGAAGCACAAGTAGATGTTATGACATATTTAGAACAGAGAGATTGTTATGAAAGAATCAAGAGACTACAAGTCCCAGAATTCTGTGTTGGCAGTATAGTGGCTGTTACCCGTGCTGACCCATATGTACCTCGTGGTAAAGTGAGGTAAGGAATATTCTACAACGCTATGCGAAGAGAAGGAAATTATATTTTTATGGGCGAGGTTGAGAAATTTTTACCAAATGAAATACATTATAATTCAATTTCTCCCCTTGTAAATTTGAGAAATTAGCCACCAAACCAGAAGAGAAGTATTGGAATGAGAATAGTAGTGAATTACGTTGTATGCTATGCCCTGGAATATGTTTATTATTGCAGTTCCACTTTTAGTTTTGGAGATATTTGACTACAAAATGCAGAATTACACTTCCAGAGGTGATGGTGTAACCTGACCCCTTGAGCGAGGTCCAGTTAGATGACTAGGCTTGCTCCAAGTCAACCTCTCTGAGAGTCACAGAGTCATGAGGGAAGCAAATAAAAAGAAAAGAAAAAATCAAAGCGAATGTCAAAAATGCGAGAGGTCGTCCTTCGTCCAGCGCTTGTAATCCTTGTTCATGTTGGGCTGCCTGTGCTTTATTTCGCGTGCGCGCGGTAGCTAGTACGGATGGAGACGAAGGACTTTGCGAAAGTCTATCAGATGACAAGCATCTTGACTTCCTCCCTTGTTTACCACAGGCAGTAAACCAATTACAGAACAAAACTCTTTATTAGCTGCTGTAAAAATTAACATGGTACTTAATTTCCTTCTAGATTTGTAGGTCTTTGCATCGCCAAGAACCACTGGCAAAACACTTTGGGTGCAACGTTCACTTTGCGCAATGTTATTGATGGAGAGCCAATGGAAGTAAACTTCCAGCTTTACTCACCAAATATCCAAAAAATAGAAGTATTAAAACATGAAAAACGAGACAAGCCAGCACTCTGGTACCTAAGAGACTATCCTCCTAACAATAGCTTCATAAATGAGGCTATGGAAGCTCTTCCTTATGCTCCAGAACCATCAACATATGTTCAGTCTAAAGAGGAAAGTGCAAAGATTGAAAAATGGTTTGACCAAGTGAGAAAGAAGAAAAAGCGCAGATGATTTTAATATCATTAGATAATATCAATCCTAGCCAACCATGGTCTTACCAAAAAAATTCCAATTCCCGATCACAAACATTTTGAGATGAATGGTGTTGTTTTTGGGTGTAAATGGCATGCTTTTTCTCACATTACAGAACTATTGTTCAGATGATTTTGTAATACATTTTTGATTTTGAAATTAAAATTGTTTGAGTGGTACTGATTTCATGTTCTGGGAGAAAAAAGTTCTTTTTTTTTTACTTGAGATTTTGGCAAACAAGCAAACATTTCTTACAAAAATCAGGTAGTTTGCCAGTTTCATTGATGAGTCGTAACACTCTTGTTGCCACACAACAGTTCATTCGCATCTAAAGTCTTTAACTCATTTGCAATGTTTTCCTTTATTCTCCTCAAGTTTTACATAAACATTCTTGGTGATCAAAGTCGTTTTTTTACTCAAGATTTTGGCATACAAGCAAAGGTTTTTATGTTCTTATACCTGTGTGAAAAGACTTCATACTTGTTTGAAAGGACATGAGTTTTGACCGAAAAGACCTGTGCAAAAAAACACTTCAGCAAAAAAAAGGAATTCAACTCATAAATAAAAACAAAAACAGTCATCTTTAGTTTTGTATATTTATTAATAACAGTTTTTAAAAATATATAATCTTCAAGGACTCTCACTATTACTATTCTAGGTACCCATTGTTTTATCACATTGTCTAGCTGCTTATTCTGTGTTTATGTGAATTTTTTTGTTTTTTAGGGGGGAGGGGGGGTTCTTGTTTATTATTTACCTCATGTTTGTCTAACTGGGTACCCTGTCTTTATGTTTTTTTAATGCTTTGTTTTTTAATGTGTTTATTGTCTTTAACTCTTGTTTTACTTTGACACTAGTTCTTGTATGTAAGGGTTATCTTTAGCCAGAACATTTTGTTTAAGCTGATCTACTTCTTTAATGACTTGATCATCTGTCATGGTGTCCATTGGCAAGTTCTTTATTTCATCTAGGAATCCCTTGATAATCATCTCCCCTTCCTGTGAAAAAAATTCAAAGTATTGAAAAACTTTGCTTTCTCTAAAATAAATAAATTTGATATTCAAGTTTTCTTCTGATAACAATTTGGCATCAGAGCATGGAGTTGCATGGATCTCAATTTAAAAAAGGGCTCTACAACTGTGTTGGCCATGGTGATCAAATTAAATGATCAAAAAGACTTGGCTCAATAGTTTGAAGAACACTAACTAATGAATATGAATTCTGTTGGCGGAAAATGTTGAGCAATTTTGCATGCATATGAGGGGTTTCATATGAGCCCTTACCTGTTTAATTTTTCTTCGCCTTTTGGAAGGAGAACATCCGGATTGTTGATCTAAAATCATAAGAAACAATTATTATGCACAATGAAAAATCAAAATAGGGATTCTTATAAATATTCAATTTAATTAATAAGTGAAATTAAATAAATTTAGTACAGTTTCACAGATTAAGTGTTTGCTTTCTACTATGGATGTCCACCAAATTACTGTCCCAAAGGTGTCTCAATTAGAGGTAGTTCACTAAAACACAGACGGCAAGAATCTTAGGAATTTTATCTGTCAGATCATAATGACATTTCCTCAATATTATAATATCATATAGATTACATACCAACTATTCCTTCACCAAGTTCTGCTGTGCAACCCTGAAAATCTTCCAGCTCAGCAGCTTTTTGCTTAGCAAACTAACAAGAAAAAAGATCAGGTTAGTAAGGTTTTGTTAACATACTTATCCAAAGATCTATCAGTAAATTAGAAATATCTTGTTTGACTGTCAATAATTGTGGTTCCATTTTCTTACCTCTATTACACTTTGAGGAAAGTGAGCCAGCTCGGCAACATGAATACCAAAACTCTGGTCACATACTCCTAACACCAAAAAAGATTAAAAACTTCTTCAACTGGTATATAATATGCAAAGGATTCTTTCATTGTTATGAAACTTTTTGTACACTTTTTTTTATTAATGAAACTTGGGAAAAATTGTCTTCCCCCACTTTTACAACAGGGAACATGGAGGAGGGGCTTTGGTGGGTGGGTTAGCCTCGGACAATCCCTGCAAACCATTAACTAAGTTGATCAGACCATATGTACCTGGCTTAACTTTGTAGAGTAGAGTCAATGTGCCTTCAGACGTCATGGCAGTCACATGCTTGTTGGTTACCATAGGAACCACATCAGCTAAAGCTGTCAGTTCATGGAAATGAGTTGCAAATAAACAGAAGCACTTGATTTTTGTTGCTATGTACCTACAACCAATAAACAATATATTTATCAAAATATGGAAAATTTTATAAAATGTATATATAAAGTTGAATGGGAAAAAAGGGTATCTTTTTTGAGTGCACAGGGTTCAAAATAACGGCCAGTCATATGCCAGTCAAGTTGTCCGGTGTATCATATTTTATTTTATTTTTTTCAAATATGACTGGTCAAAACTGTATTTGACCGGTCAGGTACCAAATTTGGCCGGACATTGACCATTGGCCGGCTGTTATTTTGAACCCTCATGCACGAAGAATTTAGATATTAAAAATGCCCCCAACCACACCCCCCAAAAAAATACTACAATGTAATTCACTTACTCAGAAATAGCCCAGGCCAGGCCAAACCCATCATAGGTAGAGGTACCTCTGCCAAGCTCATCTATGATGATTAAAGAATCCTTTGTAGCTGACTAATAACATGAACAAAAAAAAAAACAGCCCTGATTTAGCGACAAGACACAAATTAGCAAAAAAATGACAGTAATAGAATGACACCATCATGCATTTGACCTATGACCTATGACCTTACCCTAAGTATTGAAGCTGTCTCAAGCATTTCTGACATGAAAGTAGACACACCCTTCTGCTGGCTGTCACCAGATCCCACACGAGCTAGAATACAGTCTACAATAGAGACCTGCGCTACGGAACAGGGTACAAAGCAACCAAGTTGTGCCATCAAAACTATTACACCTATCTGTTGATAAGAAAGATAGAACTGTGAGGAAAATTAGATAAGTGGATTTCATGTGTTATTCAGCTTGTACAAATACCTGTCGAATATATGTAGACTTTCCACCCATGTTTGGACCAGTAATTATGAGAAACATATCTTTGTCTTAAGAAAAGGAAACAAGAATATAATTACTAAATATATAAATAAATCACTTTTTTTTAGTGGGATTCAAATTCAGTAACTAACTGGTTTCCAATTTGGCCCACTGTCACTCACACACACTACCACAACATTATATATTCTATGCATTCAACTCAACTTACATGTTGATTTTTACAGGGGGAGGAATCTGGAGTACCCAAAAAAACCCTTGTGGCAAGGGAGAGAACAGCACATCAAATAAACTCAACTCACATATGATTTGACCCAAGCCAGGGCTTGAACTAGGACCATAGCGGTGAGAGGCTAGCGGTAAACCACTACGCCACCCGATGCCAGGAAATAATTCAAATTATAGCAAATGAGTGACTGACTGAGTGGGTACTCGTTGAATGAATGAAATTCCACTTGTCTTAGCTTCAGTTGCATACATGTCCAGGGCATAATGTTTACCCATTTCAGACTAAATTTTACACAAGATTCTTTAATTTCTTTGAGTTGTATCCAAATTCATTTGTTTTCTCATGTGCAGCCATAAACAAAGAAATGACATTTTAGGGAATGATACATGCATATCTAAAATGGGAAAACATTACACCCAAGCTAAAGAGGTCTATTCAGTCATGTTACATACTACAGTAGATACCCTGGTCACTCACCTTTGTGAAGCTCTACATCATTAGAAATAAATGAAACATCTTCCTGCATCTCAAGGCAAGGATGACGAGATGACATAAGGTTGATGTCACCTTCACCTGATAAGTCAATCAAAAATGTACTGTTAGTAATATAACTAATGTGACTCTGAACTCAGTAGTATTATGGGGTGGGGTGGGGGGGGGGGGGGGGGGTCAAGTAACGGCTCAATCTTGACTTACCTTGAGGGGTAATGGTTGGTCTTACATATGGAATGGGTGCATTAGCAGAAACATGGGAAAAGCTGAAATAAAGTTAAATGGAAAAGGACAAGTTAGATCAAGTTACATCAAGTTACTACACTATTAAGATGAATCTTATTGCTGTAAATTTTTAATACAATATTTTAAAATAAAGGCGAGATAAAATTATTGTAAACCGTGGTGTGTCTTGTTCTAATATTTGATTGCATTTTTTAAGTACCATCCTGAAACGCAAATAAAGTCAGTCATGAATTGGGTTGCCATCACATCAAGAAAGAATTAACCCATTATACTTTTACTGACTCTACTAATATTGCATACCTGACCAGTACATCCAGCTGTGCCATTATATCACTCATAGACTGCATTGGTTCACTGTAACCACCTATAACAAAATATTACTGTCATAATGGTTCCTGTATAGGTATTTTCTGTTAATAGTAAACAATCAAGTATTCCAAACTACTTACTAGCAACCCTTAACACCTCAGCAGCCAGCTTGCTCTGAACATCATTGTAAGTATCTTTGTAATCCTGGAACTCATCATTCAACTGCTTCAATGAAGAGTTTGTAAAACGTATGCCATCTTTTTTTGTATCAAGAGTGATATATCGCTTGTTATTGCGCAGCCCCTTTTCTTCCTATCATAAGAAAATATTGACAAAACTCAGAAAATCATCTTATTCAAGTAGCTATAGGTAGATTAAAGTCCAGTTCTTTCTTTCCATAAAGGACAAGCTAGTAATAGAAAAATATCACAATTAGATGACTGGGCTCCCTGTGTTATGGTTCTTACCACAGGAAACCCAAAGATCTGGGGACATTCTGACTCACCTTTCTAGTGACTCTAAAGAAATATCCAAGCTGATTATTAGACTCCAGTTTAATTGTCTTTCCTGGCTCCAAACCTAAGTCCCTACCAGCCTAACAAGATGAATTTTAAACATTTAAAAATGTAATATGTCTGATTGTGAACAGCTCCTGTCCATGGCATTATTAAATGTGACTAAATGAAATTTAGGCAAAGCTAAAATCGAATCCTGCAGGTCTACATTTGATGTGCCGTGTATTGTGTCCTATTGATATGAAGGGCCATGCGTAAGCTGATCATTGTGGATCAATGCAACCCTCGTTTTCCAGTTTGGAATCTGATGCAGCATTAGGCCAGTGGTCCATGGGCTATGAGGCGACCTTCATTGACTCAGTGCTAGAAACAATTATTTAAAGCATAATTTTGCCCCCATCCTCCTCTCCCTGGTAAAGATCACAGGTAAGTAAAACTTCCACTGGCTGCTGTTAGTGTGACTGGTGCCAGGTGGTGGACCGTGGATGGTTACCATGGTTACCTCCTTGCTGCCAGGGACAGCCACATCCCTTGTGGTGGCATTTGGCACCTAGCCCAACCTCATCATTGCCGATGAGTTTAAGGCAACAGGGGCATAGCCAAGGATTCTGCCTTAGGGGAGCCCAAAACCTGTTTTCAGAACATCAACCAAAAAACAGCCAACCAAAAAAATGGCCAACCAAAAAAACGGCCAACCAAAAAAAGGACACAAAAAAATTGCCAAACAAGGGGGCAGGCCTCCTGTCCACGCCCCTGTGCAAAGATCCTTTAGTCTGATTTTAAGGTCTTCATTTGTAGTACAGATATATGTTTTTTAGGCATTTCACAGCAACTGTGTGGTAGGGCAGAAACAATGCAATATTTCTGCATGCCTAGAGATTTCATTTCCCAAAGGAGAAAATTTCTTTTGTTTTGACCCACAACATGGATGCCAAAAAAAGCCCTTTTTAAGATGATGGACAAACTAAACTTATCAAAGACGAGAGTGATTGAGAACATTAAAACAGATCCTTGTTCCATTTCCCCTCTTCTTCATAAATTGCAGAAACAAACCTTATTCAGTTCCAGAGGAATTTTTTCCAATATTTCATCCATCCTTTCTCTGCACTCTGAAAAAAGAGAGTATCACGCAATTTGTCACATCTCTCACTCTCTACAAGTATAATTTGTCTTGTGTGTGTCTTGTGTGTGTTTTTTTTTGTTTTTTTTTGGGAGGGGGGGGGGGGGGTCAACATATGCATGTAAAGTATCATTTGTTTGGGGAATAATCAAAAAAATATTTGCTCTTGATACTCTTAGAAATATTAACATAAAACTGTCCAATTAAGGCTTAAGAGCGGCCGTCTGTAAATATCGCCTTACGTGTGTAAAATGAAAAAAATCAAAATTCCTGAAACTTTGTCAGAATATAGGTTTTGGGGGACTATTAAACAAAAAAAAGTTTAAGGTTCATTGGATTAATATTTTAGCCGCACGACGATAATTTCGATTTCATGGTTCTGAGGGGGTGTTTAGCGTGATTTTACCGTAGTAGTTTAAAAGATCGACTAAAAATTCAGGACTTTATGGAATCAAACACTGAAAGGTTATTTGATAATACAAGATACCGGTAAACATTTCAAGGGGTTGATCTTTGATTTCCGTTACATATTTAATATTTTTCAGATTTTTGAATATTTTCCTTTTCGGACCCTTTTTTCGTTGACACAAAAATGCTCAGTTTCGAAGGCTTATATCGCCACTGATATGTGGCCTACGGTAAACAAATTGCAATCCGGCTTTAGTCCAATTCCTCTGCTTCAGATAGATGTAATAATATTTTGGGGCCGTTCAAAATTCCGGATTTTAGAGCGCGAAACATATGTAGACCAAATGTCTAAAAACTCGCTGTCAGTTGATCGCTCAATTCGCGACGGACGAGAGAAAAAAATATTTTCGTCCGTAGAAGCATCTCCTACGAAGTTATTATCTATGTTGAAGATAAAAGGAACACATTTACTTACATTTCGTCCAGTTTATTAGTAGTTTTGCTTGTGTTTAGCAGGGATTTTATGGCAACATGACTGGAAGACCATCAAATAACACATGAATGAAATAATCTTTCTTCCTCACATCATCCTCGTTCATCACCAGAAATCCTCAAAGTCCTCAAAATGATCTGAATAACCCACGCCAAGGTTTATCAGAGTAAAAGAAAGGTCAACAGTTGAGATTATGTGGCTTTTAAGGTTGAAATCGTTCAACGACCTTGATGATTCTTTATGTCAACAAACAGACGCTTGCGTGACACACAGGAACCCCACTCTTTGTAATACCAATATGTTATACATTCTGTTGTACGACAGAATAGTTTACTCTCAGTCGCAAATGAATTTTGGAAATGGATTAAGTCTTTAAGCTGAGCAACTGCACGAATTAACCATCCTGTTTATCAAATCTATATAAGGTGCTTTACGACGGACTGATATTGCTGAAACATCTATATCAAAATGCTCACATATGATACGAAGGAGGGAGACACTCAATTTGTTCAAGCGGTTTTTAGCACTCAAGGTACAAAGGTTATATGAATCAAAAACTATTGGGTGTTGTAGCTGACACTCCTCTAATATGGTAGAGCGTGTTTTGGAGTACGCTATCTGATCCTCAGCTGCTGCTCTATCTTCTGGTATCTCCTCTTGCCTCTTCTTCTGTTTGGAAGCTCTTCGAGAGAAGTAAGACTGTACTTGCTGGGGAGTTAGGAACTCACTCAAAACAAATCTCCGATTGCCATTTTGGTCTCTAGCATAGCGCATATCTCGACTCACAGTTGTGGGATCGAGTTTATGCCCTGTCTCCTTCCCTATTTCAAACTTCTCATTGAGGTATGACTTCTGTTGGTCGTTAAAGCGAGTATTGGCTTTTGTTGTTTTAAGTGCCCAGCCCTGAGGTAGCATATCTTCAGTATTGACGGGAATAGCAGAGCTTTCCATGACTGGTTGTATGCCAGCGCCATGCAGAAGTTTTTCTGTGTACATTATTTTTGCCTTGTCGAGGAGGCTTTCTCTCTCTAGTCTGAGCTTACATGTACCATATTCCAAATGGTTCTCAAGGGATTGATAACGATGATAATTTTTAATACAACCCTCAACAGGACAGGTAAATAGTTTCGATGACTCCTCCTCCTCATTATCATCAATATCGTCATCGTCATCGTCATCGTCATCGTCATCATCGTCATCGTCATCGTCATCGTCATCGTCATCGTCATCGTCATCATCTTCTCTGCCGACCGCCTTGATGGTATCTATCGTTGGCGCTTTCCCACGTCTTGATGGTGAGATGTCTACGAAATCACCGTCAGAGAAACCGGAACTGAAAGGAGTAATGCATAACCTGCCAGACACTAAAAATAAAAATGTGTTAAAATTCATCAAATTTTTATCTATTTTTGTAAAGACGTATTAAAGCGGAATATTTATTTACCTTTCAATTTAGACCATGGTACGATCTTCCCTTCTCCAATGTTGTATGCTTTCCAAACGGTAATCCCTTTGTCAGTGACGACGAAATTGTTTAAAGTGCTTATACCGACAATTTTTATGGGCTCCAAAGGCTTAATTCCTCCTGCATCTACCACTGCCACTCGTACACCACGCACCCCTTCATTAGATAAAATGGCATCTCTTAGTTGTGCTGCATTCACTACATCATGACCTTCGTTTATATAGCGGCGAACATGGCTTTTGATTGTGGCAGCCTTGCGATCGCATGCCCCCTTACCACCCTGGGGGTCACTGAAATCAACGCGGTCAACCTTTATTCCTGTGGTTTCCTCCATAAGTCGACAAGCTGCCAACATGTTGCCGCTGTGGTAGCAGCCAGCGTTGTCTTGACGAAATGCGGCGGACGCGATGTTTGGATTTTCTTTCTTTAGCTCGCTAAGAGTGTGCTGCATGATCGGTATAACCACGTTAGTGTCTTGGCTACAGTTCTCTACAATATGGACAAATGCTTGGTGCTGCAATTTACCATCTGCGAGCCGCCTTACAACAACACTGAGGTGCCAGGAAATGCCCCTCTTCCCAAACCAGTCAGTCTGGGTTTCTCTGTATTTTTGGGGCAAAAATTTCATTGCCCAGTCTTGAGTAATTAAAACTGAATTTTCGTCTAGTTTATTCTGGATCTCAGTGCGCGGTTTATCTTGTTGGATGGAACGCAATTGATGCTCTTTCCATGCTTCTATTGCAGATATTGATTGCTGACAGGTAAATATCATATCATCGCGTTCGTCGTCTGGTAGTGTTTCGGACACATTTTTTACTGACGACTTTATAGAAGCCAGGGTAGATTTAAGTTCTTCGCATGATGGGCAAGAGTGATCGTGGAGATGATGCTTGCAATTAGAACAGAAGAGAGTTTCTTTCTTGTCACTCAGGGCGTAAACTAGGCAGTGGTCGGCGACATTGGATGCGTCAGAAACGTGCACCTGAAAAGAATATAAAGTTAATAGAATGTCTGTTTCTTTTACACCTGGGTTAGCTAAAAGATAGCATATATTTGCAAGTTTAATTGTGTTGAATAGAGTCTATAATTTTGACAAGGATTGAAAAGAAAAAACGCCTTAGTGGGATTACCACTAAGTTGCCAATATACAGTATACAATTTCCCTTTGAGTCTTAAATACGGTCCACCTTTTACCGATCTGTCTTAAATAGGGTATGGATTTTCCAGATATCTTTGTCTTAGATGTAGGGTCAGGGTTTTGAGGCTCAAGCGGGAAACCCCTAACAGAAGCCTATTCAAGTACCCCCCCCCCCCCCCCCCAAGAATCTCAGCAACTGACTAGTAACAGATGTGGTAGTATGAATTACCTTGAAGTCAGTTTTAATGTACTGTTTCCCAGCTTTCAATGCTCCCTCACAAGAACTGAGCCACTCTTTGTCACAACCATAGTTTCCGAGTTTTGTGAGCAACCCAGCCAGGTCATCAAAAGCCTTTGCCCCGTCAGCTGAAATATAGTCCAGACCTTGCAAAGACTTCCGGACAGTTGCAGTACAAACTGATAAAACCCGTAAGATGGTGGAGGGGCTCAAAGGTTTGGTTCCACTTTCTTTACAAAACTGTGTGTACTGCCTAATGATTCTTTGCGGAATCATCGATCGAATTACGTTCGGACATTCTAAGACTTGGCCATTTGCTAAGTGGAGGTATCGTTGACCAAACGGGAGGTCTTGAATAACATGTGGACTGGTTATGAAAGAGAGCAAGTGATCTAGCTGGCTCTCATTTACTCTCATTCTGGGACTCTTCTGCACTGGCACTGGTGCCCCACGACCGTACTTAAGGATATGCAGTCTGGCTAGCTTGAAACGATATTCTGTTATACCAGGGATAAATTTCTGGATCTGAGACAAAGGCACTAGGTCTGCAATTATTCCCAAGACCTGTCTTCGGGTTTCCCAGCTTGTTGCATTTTGATATGTCTCAGCTAAGGCCTCTAGATATTTTTTTTCAGCAGGTTGCGCAATCCCAAGAGCCTTTTCGACGCTTTGTGAGGTTTGAACAGCTTCCCAAATACTTCCAGTATCTCCGGGTGTTATTACTTCTAAAGCGGCCACGATTACATTTGTAGCCTTAGCAACACGATAATTTTTACTGCGCATGCTCAAGTTTTGCCACCGCTTTTTGGGTTGACCGATTGAATCTGTCCCGCCGCAGGCATGTAAAAAGTCATTAAGTTTTTCAAGCTTCAGACTGTTAGTGTCTGTAGCTGTTATAGATCCATTAGTACTGCTTGTTTCGGCATCTGACAGGATAGCAGTTGTTTCTTCGAATTCTACGATGGATTTCTTCAGGCTATTGGTGCTAGTAGCTGTTGTATTTCCATTACTACTGCTTGTTTCGGCATCTGGCAGGATAGCAGTTGTTTCTTCGAATTCTACGGTGAATTTCTTCAGACTATTGGTGCCATTACTGCTGCTTGTTTCGGCATTTGACAGGTTGGCACTTGCATCAATTGGTTCTTCTATAATTGACATCTGGCTAAGCAAGTCAGCTAGGGGGTCATCATTTTTGTTTCCGCCTCCAATTTCCTGCGAACAAAAAACCTTGATGTATAAGCAGTTGATTGAAACACTATTGCACTAAACGAAGATATATTGATGAGGTAATGACAATAATTGCACAACTATGTTTCCTTACATATACATGTACGAATTATTTTTTTGGTTTCAAATTGACTACATTGCTTTCAGAGGCTAAGCAATATGATACACCTTTTATCTTCTAGAGGAGCATAGCCTTGCATTATACAAATTCAATTTCAACACTACGCTTACTCAAACAAATAAATAATGCTACCTCAATATCCTCAAAGGCAGTGGCTTGTATCTTCATCAGCGTAAGAGGGCTTGATTCGAGCTCTGTTTTTAACTGCGTACGGCATCGCCTGCATATGGCTGAAAAAGTATGTCCAAACATTTTCTATCAATCAAAAACATATAGAAACTCAGAAGCAGGATGCAGATCTTACCAGGGACCGGGAAGACTAGGGACTAGTCCTCTAAACGAGAAATTTACTCGACTGAGTAAAGACGGAATATATAATTTCTTAGGCAAATCAATGTTAATATGAGTAAATGATTCAAACTTTATACTTACGCGAACCAACAGGAAGAAGGTAATTTGTAAGCATGTAGAGTCCCTCGGACTGGATGGATGAAATACCACGGTCTCCTTTGTATTGTTTATATTGATGCTTAGACCAACCAACAGGACTTGAGCACATCGTTTTACATGTGCGCCATCTTATACCATACAAATCTCGGTGACGTGGGCACACAGTAATCTTAAAATGAGAGGGGGTGGCTTCGAATAAGCCTTAAAAATTAATTGTTAATTAGCGAGCGTTAAGGAAAATGTCCAGTACTGTACTGCCATATTGTATAAATAATGAATAATACTGATAGTCGAAGCAAGGGGGGGGGACTGATTCAAAATTAATTTTTAAGTATCAGCGAAAATTCAGTAGTTAATACAGAATCCGTTTTAAGATATAAAAGTTTCATTTTTCAGGGGTTAGGGCGGATGGGGAGAGTTATGGATACGAGGCTGTTTCAAGCAACTGTAATACTATAGATGAAAAAGCCGAGACCAGCTTAAATTTTTTTTAGGTGATTATCCATTTTAGTATAGCGCAAACAGTGTCTACAACCAGTTAAATCCTACAGAATTTCCCCTCAGAAATCTTTGTTGATGTAATATAATATGGTATTTCAGACCCTGTTGTATATAGATTACTAGAAGTCAATATATGAGGTTTTATTCTTGTCTTACTTACCTGCTCGTGCTAAAAGTAGATGTGCCTCGGTCTTCAGCTTCCCATCTCTAATCTCCAATAACCTAAGATGCCCTTTAATCTCTCGCTGACAATTCTCGATCGTCAAACAAGAAAGGTCCTCGGGATAATCCCTACTTGAACCACACTGCCCGCTGACAAATCCCGAGTATCCACAAGTAGCCATATCAAAATTCACTCATCAAGTGGTGACTTCAAGCAGATGATTAAAAAAAACAGCCCTAAAGACGCGGGGTCTTTACCAAACTTTACTAAACACTTTACTACTAACTTTACTACAAACATTTACCAATCACTATGAAAACCTTTCTTGAATTACCGAAGTCGTGTAATATTTAACTTTCAGACACCGCGGAAACCTACCGCGACGAATCTCTCAAGCTGCTAGTTCGTTACACCGTGACATAAGCTAATTTGTCTATTCCTTATTTCAGTTCTGTTTTGAATTATCAAATAATGAAGAGTAAAATAATATAGGAAATTATGAAAAACTATCATTTTGTTCTGTCGTACAACAGAATGTATATGATATTGGTATTACAAAGAGTGGGGTTCCTGTGTGTCACGCAAGCGTCTGTTTGTTGACATAAAGAATCATCAAGGTCGTTGAACGATTTCAACCTTAAAAGCCACATAATCTCAACTGTTGACCTTTCTTTTACTCTGATAAACCTTGGCGTGGGTTATTCAGATCATTTTGAGGACTTTGAGGATTTCTGGTGATGAACGAGGATGATGTGAGGAAGAAAGATTATTTCATTCATGTGTTATTTGATGGTCTTCCAGTCATGTTGCCATAAAATCCCTGCTAAACACAAGCAAAACTACTAATAAACTGGACGAAATGTAAGTAAATGTGTTCCTTTTATCTTCAACATAGATAATAACTTCGTAGGAGATGCTTCTACGGACGAAAATATTTTTTTCTCTCGTCCGTCGCGAATTGAGCGATCAACTGACAGCGAGTTTTTAGACATTTGGTCTACATATGTTTCGCGCTCTAAAATCCGGAATTTTGAACGGCCCCAAAATATTATTACATCTATCTGAAGCAGAGGAATTGGACTAAAGCCGGATTGCAATTTGTTTACCGTAGGCCACATATCAGTGGCGATATAAGCCTTCGAAACTGAGCATTTTTGTGTCAACGAAAAAAGGGTCCGAAAAGGAAAATATTCAAAAATCTGAAAAATATTAAATATGTAACGGAAATCAAAGATCAACCCCTTGAAATGTTTACCGGTATCTTGTATTATCAAATAACCTTTCAGTGTTTGATTCCATAAAGTCCTGAATTTTTAGTCGATCTTTTAAACTACTACGGTAAAATCACGCTAAACACCCCCTCAGAACCATGAAATCGAAATTATCGTCGTGCGGCTAAAATATTAATCCAATGAACCTTAAACTTTTTTTTGTTTAATAGTCCCCCAAAACCTATATTCTGACAAAGTTTCAGGAATTTTGATTTTTTTCATTTTACACACGTAAGGCGATATTTACAGACGGCCGCTCTTAATACCTTGTAGTCCCTCATCAAATGATGCCTTGATAAGATATTCATGGTTTTCCACTTGTTCAAGGTCAATTGTGGTTTCCACAAGCTCACTTAACTTTGCAAAATCCTCAAGTTGATCCTGTTGAGTTAGACAAAATTATTAATGATATGCAAGTTTAACCTTGTGCTGCAATAATTCACTGATACACGTAGATCGTCTTGTTTCTCTGATTGGTCCTTTTCATATAACGCAAATCGTGTGCGCTTACTAACTCTACGCTTGGGCTACCTGTGGTTTGAAAGCCAAAACAATGGCAAAAACAATCATTTACAATTAGACCTCATGATCTACGATTCAATAACCCATTTGGCCTTCGAATCGGCCTCATGAGCTATTGACTTGTAGGCCATTGAGGGGCTGCGGGTCTAATTGGTAATTATTACTGTTAATCATAAATTATAAATTATTATCCCATAACGGTGACCAAGCATTCAAGCATTCTCCTAGTATATCATTGACGACCGTACCTGCAAGGGAGACTTGAAATACTCTCTGAGGAGCTTTTCATGGTTGCCATGGTAATCTTCAAGGAGTTGAAGGAATGAGGGTAACTTCTGTATTGTCTGATAGATTCTGACACAGTCCTGTTTACCAAGATATCATATAATAGTAATGTGAAAAAAGAAATTAAGAAAAATTCACCCTTAAGTTAAATGGCCAGAAAATCCAAAATGATACATGAAGGCACACTGTGCTCTCACAGAAAGTGGGATAGCTTGCTTTGAAGGGTGGTTAATTATTTTAACGTAGAAGATTATCAGTCCCCCTATATTTTATTTTCTGGAACTACATACAATTATACATACTAAAGCTTCTCTTACATCTAAAACATATTTTACTGTATTCACTAAAAAGATAGTTAATACAACAGTCTGCAAAGAGGTAGATAAGTGTAGTGGTAGTGCACTCTCCTCTCCTCTAGGATATCAGGTTAGATTCCTAGACGTTCTGTGCGTAGAGTATGTCAAGTCTCTCCCTTGATTCAATACCTTCTATCCCAACAAGCTAACCATGTCTAAATCACTCACCTGTAGTGTTGCCTTCTGTCTCTGAAATTTCTTTGCAAGTCGTGCAAAGTCTGGAAACTTCTTCAGCTCTTCCTAATGTAGCAATGTAAATTTTGAATAAAAAATTAATTAGATCAAATTACAGTACACATTATATGCTGTTCTTAATAATTGTGAAACAGTTATTAAACAATTCCTGAAAAAAGCTCTGATTTGTAGTTGATTGATTGATTAATTGTTGAATGTTCAATCAAGTTAAATGTCTCCCTCATCAAAGTGTTTGTGCTGGCCTTCAATCAAAACCCAGTGGTCAAACACAATGTACAATAAGATGATGCAAACAAACAAGAGACATTAGAAAAACTCAAACTACTAGTTGCAAATTAACTTGACAATGTATAAAAGGTAGTGATTTTCTGGCTCACCTGTAACATTTGTCTCATCTCAGTATCTTCAAAAAATATCTCAACAAGATCAAGTCTCTCCTCTATTCAAACAAATATTTCATTTTTTAGCATTAGAGTTTGAAAATTTCACAACAAACACACTTGGGCATAATGTAACGTAATGGGCATAAGTCAGAGTACCATTTAAAGTTGCATGTCCATAACAAACAACCCAAACTTTAAATTTAGATTTTTGGACTGGCATAAATATACACATGTTTTGAACAAAATCATTAGAAGTATGATCCTGTGTATGTTAATATGTACAAAACAACATGTCCCATAAATTTATGTTTAACATTCATTCTTGAAATGTACCTTTTTCAATACTTTATTAATCATCACTGTTTTGCTTTCCACTGTATATAATAATTTGTACAAAATTCCAATATTTTATTTTTTTCTTTAATTTTTTTATTGTTTTTACAACTTTGGACAGTTTATGTTCAAAAAGTAGTAGCTCATTACTACAGCCCCATATCGATCACATATTTATATGTGAAATATGACCTTCACATCCAAACATATTTATATGTGGAATCTGAGATTCCAACTTTTGACTACAGAAGCATATTTATATGTGAAATCTGACCTTCCAATGCAGAAACATATTTATATGTGAAATCTGACCTTCCAATGCAGAAACATATATATATGTGAAATCTAACCTTCCAATGCAGAAACATATTTATATGTGAAATCTAACCTTCCAATGCAGAAACATATTTATATGTGAAATCTGACCTTCCAATGCAGAAACATATATATATGTGAACTCTAACCTTCCAATGCAGAAACATATTTATATGTGAAATCTAACCTTCCAATGCAGAAACATATATGAAGTAAGTATACTTTTTGAGTGAAAATCGCTGAGGCAAATATTTAAGTTCAAAATCGTGAATAAGTTTTTTCATTCTTCATGATTGTTTTGATATTTACTAGACTAAGAAAGTCAAAGCAAACTAGTAAAACCAGCCTGCTCTTCTGTTTAGTTTCAATAAGAACTGAGGTGAAATTTCACATATAAATATGTTTCTGCATTGGAAGGTTAGATTTCACATATAAATATGTTTCTGCATTGGAAGGTTAGATTTCACATATATATATGTTTCTGCATTGGAAGGTTAGATTTCACATATAAATATGTTTCTGCATTGGAAGGTCAGATTTCACATATATATATGTTTCTGCATTGGAAGGTTAGATTTCACATATAAATATGCTTCTGCATTGGAAGGTTAGATTTCACATATATATATGTGTCTGCATTGGAAGGTTAGATTTCACATATATATATGTGTCTGCATTGGAAGGTTAGATTTCACATATATATATGTGTCTGCATTGGAAGGTTAGATTTCACATATAAATATGTTTCTGCAATGAAGGTTAGATTTCACATATAAATATGTTTCTGCATTGGAAGGTTAGATTTCACATATAAATATGTTTCTGCATTGGAAGGTTAGATATCACATATATATATGTGTCTGCATTGGAAGGTTAGATTTCACATATAAATATGTTTCTGCATTGGAAGGTTAGATTTCACATATATATATGTTTCTGCATTGGAAGGTCAGATTTCACATATAAATATGTTTCTGCATTGGAAGGTTAGATATCACATATATATATGTGTCTGCATTGGAAGGTTAGATTTCACATATAAATATGTTTCTGCATTGGAAGGTTAGATATCACATATATATATGTGTCTGCATTGGAAGGTTAGATTTCACATATAAATATGTTTCTGCATTGGAAGGTCAGATTTCACATATAAATATGTTTCTGCATTGGAAGGTTAGATTTCACATATAAATATGCTTGACTGTGAAGGTCTCATATTCAAATATTCATAAATGTTGATTATGTACGAAATTCATGGATGAGCTCCAAACACGAGATGATTATATTTATACTAAGATGTTTATGTACATTTTTGTTATAACAAATGTATTTATATCAAAATAAATGAAAATATGTCCAATTGCAATTGTTGTGTTGGCTGATCTTATTTCAATGGTGTCAAGATTTCGATTTCTGCATTTTAATATCATTTGATGATGAAAATCAATTAAACATTGTCCCTTTTAATGAATATGTACATTTTTCTATATCTTTAGCTGAAACAACTTGCCGTACAAGAAAAACATGCAATAATGACATGTCAAATTATAATTTTTGCTGTCATTGATCCATTTCAGACAAAAACAATATTAAGGTGTAAATTATTACAGTGGTTGACTTTCATTGACTCGAACATTTTAACAGTGTGGATTTGTACGAGGTGTTAATATGGGACATTAATGTTATGAGTTTGTGATGATTTTGTTCAAAACATGTGTATATTTATGCCAGTCCAAAAATCTAAATTTAAAGTTTGGGTTGTTAACAAGACACATGCATAATATAATCATGGATAATATGAGTAACTCAAACAAAGCATCTAACAAGAGAATGACACATGGTTTGAAATGGGTAAACATTACACCCAAGCAAAAATCTAACTAAAGGTCTATTAAGATGGAATTTTGTGCACCCAAAATATCTGACCAAAAAAGTCACAAATAATACATGAATCTGATTACTATCTTTTTAACATGCTTACCGATTTTACTCTTGTCCATGAGTGGTTGTTTCATCCACTGTGCCAACAGACGCTGTCCTTGAGGAGTCTTACACTTGTTCAGGAGTCCAAGAAGACACATTGACTTGTTTCCACCTACAGTACATAATGTACTTGTCACATTCTAATAGAAATTTATACAGACTTCACTTAAAACTAGAAAAGTTATTAATAGATATTTATTTATTTTAGAAGACTATTCTCTCTGACTGGTCTTTGGCAGCTGTATATTTATGCTACCTGAAAATAGCTTTCCACCATCTGGACTGATCAAATAACCCTTACATCTCTCACTACCTATGGTATGGGTGACCACCCTTTCATTTCTGACTTGGTTTCTCTGGACATGTACATGTACTGTACACTTTTTTCCAGGGAGTGAATATTTACCTCATTCACTCTATTAGCTTCTCCTCTGTAGGATTTCAAATTACAGTGAAACCCAGTTAATACAGCCACCAAAGGGACAGAACAAAGTGGCTGTATTAGCCGGGTGTCCGTATTAAGCGGGTAAATTTAAAAGAAAATGTGTTGCGTTAGGACCTACAAAACTGTCCGTAATAACCGGGTGCCCGTAGAGTGGGGTTCCACTGTACTTCATTTTGGATATCTTAAATCTCCCTACTTAGACATCTACCATTCCCTCCCTGGAAAATATGCTCCCCTTTCCTCATTTAATGTGTCCCTTCATTTCCTGGATATCTACTTCTCTTCCCTGGATGTCATCCTGGATGTCATCCTGGATGTGTGCCTGCCTGCTTTCCTCCCTGTATGTGTCCATCCCCTTCCAGGATGTGTTTCTCCCCTTCAAGGGTGTTTACCCTGCCCTCCCTGGATGTGTTCCTCGCTTTCGAGGATGTTTCCCTCCTCTTCCTGGATATATGCCTACCCTTTCTTGATGTGTCTCTCCCCTTCCCTGGATGTGTCCATCCCTGTTTAGGATGTTTCCCTCCCCTTCCAGGATGTTTACCCTCCCCTCCCTGAATGTGTCCCTTCTCACCCCAAATGTGTCCCTCCCCTTCAAGGATGTTTCCCTCCTCTCCCTGGATGTATCCATCCCCCTCCTAATTGCTTATGATTCCCCTGATTTACCTACCATCAAGAACATTTGGTAAAAGGTTCAGAGCTCTCACAGCAGCAGCATCTAGCTTCATAAACTGACTTAAATCAAATGACTCCAGATGGAAATGACCAAAGTTAGAATCATCTGATAACAGCTATAGACACAACATAATAAAACAGCCAGTCATTCACGGGTCACCAGTTAAAAAAATTTCATACAAATTATGTATTAACCCTTTGACTCCCTTACAACGCCTGAAACCGCCCATAAAAAGCGCACCTTAAATCAAAAATTCCAGCTCCAACAATTTTGATCAAGTTGACCTAAATACCAGTCTAAAATTTTCACTAGAAAACAGAACTCTTAAAATAAAAAACCTGGAGAAATGTCCAAAACTATAACGCAAAAAACGTTTAAAATTTTTTAGGGCATTTACAAAAGCCAAAAACACAGGTAGCCCAAGCATAGAGTTAGTGGCTGTGACATCATTAGCTTCAGTGAGTGAGCTATTCAAATTTCATATGTTTCAAAAATATGCTTTCAGGAGGACTTAAATTGCCATTATTTCAAGCCCTGAAATACAATTTCAATATTCACAGCAATTCTAAAAAGCTAAAAAGCAAATTAAAAACTGAATGAATTAATTGTTACAGTTTGTAAAAGAAATACTCCAAGCCTCCAAAACTCTAAGGGAGCATTCATTTTTTAGGAGGGGGGGGGGGCAGAGGAATTAGAGGAATCAAATAGAAAAAAAATGCTAGCCCCCATGGTAAGGAATTGAATATTTCGATAACCCCCCCCCCCCACTTCCAAATATAAAAATTTTCTAGCCCCCCCCCCCCCTCCAGAAAAAAACTAAAAAATATACCTTTTGGACTTTTTCATCTTATTCATAACCCCCCTGGTTCAACATTCAAAAAAAATGTGACCCCCCCTTTTTATCTATTAATTTTTTAATGACCCCGCCCCCCTAATTCCTCCGCCCCCCCCCCCTCCTAAAAAATGAATGCTCCCTAAGTTCTCAATTTAGTTTTCAATCAATTCTTCTTGAAAAAAAGATGGAATAGCTAATAGATTGACATCACCATCCCACTATCAGACCAGGTTGACTAACAAAAAATATTTGACAAAAATTACTCAAAATAAATAACTAATTATAATATTTATTAGTTATTAATACTGACTCATACCTCAAGGTACTTGACAAGAGATGCCATAGCTGCTGTGGCATGTACCATATCCATCTCAGCTGTTGAGATAGATGAGTACTGATGAGCACAATGCAAACTATTTCAAGAGCGAGACTGTTATTATATAATATGCTTATTATCATTTTCTTCATTATTTTTAATTATTTACTTTTTAATTCGTAAAGCTTCCAATATCTATATCACCTTCCCTAGATTAGTTATTTGCTTCAGGATTTCGTATCCACTACGTTTATAATAATTTTATTTTGGCTATATTGGTCATCTTCAGGACTACATGTAACAACTTACAACAGTTACTGTGTGAGCCAACTATTGGCTTGACAATAAAATAAAATTATGGTAAATGAAGTGGATACAAAATCTTGATTCACATGCATCCTACGAACCAAAAAAAAAAAGAAACAAACAAAAAAAATACTTGAATTAGTTATTTGCTGTTGGTGGGGTGGTGTTAACTTGTAATGTACATCTCTAATTTTATTTTTTTCTTCTAATAAACTTGAGACTCGAACACTCACGTAATGTTGCACTGTTCCCAGAGGGACCAAGTTTTAGAAGTCTGTTCAAGTCCTGCACAATATCTTTATTTGAAAAGTCACCTACATACAAAAGAAACAAAAGCAAGTTAAATTGATTAATTTCCAAAAATGGCCATACCTTGAATATATTCCTTGAAAAATAACAATCCTCTTCTGTGTGGGAGGTATGGGTACAATTTCCTCAGGCCCTCCCCACCCCTTGGGAATTCCAATCCTTTCTTGTGAGGTATGGATATTTTTGTAAAGCCTCCCAACCCCTTGAAAATTTCAATCCCCCTTTGTGGAAGAGGTATATTAATATTTTCTGTAACTACATAATATACTATTATCAAAGCCTCCGGCACCCCTTGAAAATTCCATTCCCATGGGATAGGTATAGATATTTTCTAGAATTACACAAATTGATATATCATTGACAGACCCTCCCCACCCCTTAAAGATTACAATCCCATGGGGTGTGTATGGATATTTTCTAGAATTACACAAATTGATATCCTTGACAGACCCTCCCCACCCCTTGGAAATCCCAAAACCCCTTGTCGTGAACGTAGCACTGTTTACAGCAACAATATTAAATTGCAACTTGCCTTTCTTTCGTTCAGTTATGAGAATGTTTGATCGGCGAATAACCTCTTGTACCTTGCTTATATCAGCATTTGTATCATTCTGTGGTATCAGACATTCTTTGGGTCCAAGTTGAACAAGAAATGCCTGAAATTCCAATTCCCAGGGATTGAAGTTAACTTTTTAGTCCACTAGCAAAGTGTTGCTAGTAAGATATTTTTCTACTAGTAAAGTGGTAAAGTTTTGAAGGAATTATTGATTCTTACTTACAAGTGACAGTTTGCTAGTGCATATTTTTTGCACTCGCAAATTCCAAAAAAGCACTAGCATTTTGCGAGCCTGTGAGCTTTAGTTTCAAGCCCTGAATTCCATCTGTGAGTTACTGTAGCTATCCCCTGACTTATATCAACCTGTATCAACCTAGAGGCTGTTTCAAGTTCATAAAATTGACGTTTGCTTTGGTTTGATACAATCAAGTATGATTTTTTCAGGCTTTTAGTCACATTTACAAATTACAGTACAAAGTCTTAAAAGCTCACCTCTAAATTAGAGAACTGATCATTGTCTACAAACTGAGACAAGCCAAGTTTTCTTCCTGCACTGTCTGCATAAGATGCACCAACAATCTGAAAATTAAAATACAGGTTGAATATCAAAATGCAGATCAATATTGTCCGCCTCCCAGTTGGCTCAGTTGGTTGGGCACTGGTCTGTTGTGCCGGAGGTTGTGGTTCAAGCCTCTAGGGCCTGACCGACACTCAAGTTTGTAAAATATCTGAGAAGAAGGTACTGCCCTTGCTCTAAAATATCTGCAGATGGATAGACCATCACCGTGGCATGGATGACCATGTAAAATGGTGGCCCTGTCTCACTTAGAGATGTCAAACAAGAGGGCCACAAGTTTATCAGTGCTGGGTTAGCAACTGTCACCTGTAACCCTCTATAAATAAAGTTGAATATCATTATAATTATTATTATTATCGTTTATTTAAACTTTGGAGCTTCATATCTTACGAAGAATATTGCAAAATAAATACGTAATTTTCTGTGAAATATCTAATAATGTGCGTAAGGTAATACGTATGTATAGCTAGTTGTGGTAAAAAGCTTTCTTTTATTTTACTTTCATTATATTATGATTATTATTATCATTATTAATATTTACTAAAAAATGGCAACATATTAGCAAAAGACCTCCAGCTCATACCCTTTGTCCATTGTCATTCCCAAGCTTAATCGCTATGACAACAGCTGATGCTGACATCTCTATATTTCCAAACAAGATGTCCTCAAACTGATTTAGATTTCCAGGTGATGCCTAAATATGAAAACAATAATAAAAATATTGGAGGAGGAGGAGGAGGAGGAGGAGGAGGAGGAGGAGGAGGAGGAGGAGGAGGAGGAGGAGGAGGAGGATGATGATGATGAATGCTTTTAAATATTAAAAGTACTATATTTTTCATTGAATGTTTACTGCATATCATGTCACCATAGCAACCCACCTTAGCAACAATTTCCCAGACATTTGCATTTTTACCCCCTTTACTTCTGTAGAGCTCAACTCTGTACTGACGCACAAGAAGCAGATCCCGCAACATTGATTCAAAGTTCATTTTACTCAAAACAACAGATGGAACTTTCTTGTCACCTGTGAAAATAATTACATTTGTTGATAGTGATAATAAACCAAATTACAGCTCTTTTCATATTTCCATGACTTAACTGACTCCAGACGTCAAATTTATGACAAGCCAAGTTCTTTCCGATCGAGCGACAAGGAAATTCCCTTGACTAGACAGCTATTTTCACACAGGAATTTCTTTATCGTTTGCGATTGGAAAGAACCCTGCTCGTCGTAAATTTGATTGACGGAAGCTAAAACGCCAGACGTCTGGAGTCAGTAGGTCGCAGAAATATGAAAAGCGATGTTATTGATAAAAATAAAATTCTAAATATTATTGTTTATAATTCACCTCCAAGGTATTTAATAACACTTGTTGTCTTGTAGACCTCTTTTGCTGCAAATAGAGCATCTGTGCCATGTACAGTGTAAAAATCCTTTGAAAAGTTAAAAACATGGTTTGAATTTTATGCTAATAATAATAATAATACTAAGTAATTTTTACCATATCGTAATTATACAGTGATTAATATTTCAATAGTTTTTTAAGTCAATTATATAGAATTTATTGTATTTTCATCTTAATTATTGTAATGTACATTTGAAAACCTTCATTTATATTTGTGTATCAGAGTACAATATCTTCTTTTTATCAAATGTTTATAGACTTATAATGTTCTAAAATCTAGTGTGTATATCATAGCAGACATCAGATATCTTTCACCCTTAAGAAATAAAGACATCACATCACAGAGCCACACCACCCCCCCCCCCCCCCCCCCCCAAACAACTGCCCCAAGTCTAGGCATTCAGGTCAAAAATACAGGAATGTATAAAACTGACCCAAATGCCATGACCCAAAGCAGTAAAGTTCTTGTCCAACTAAGCCCTGCTTCTACCCTTAACATTTCTTCATATTTATTAGGATGTAAATCACATCATCCTAAGACTAAAGGCAGAAGTCCTCGCCAGGACAGATCCAGGAATCTTGAGAGGGGTCCAACATATACTAAGCAAAACATGTTGGACCTTTTCCTGACTACTCACTTCTATCCTCCCCTCTGGTTACATATTCAAAAAAAAAATACACTGCAAAACCAAATTCTAGGATAAAACAATTACTTGAACCTCAGGTACGACAGGGGAGTTTGGAATCCCCCAATAGCTGGTGAGGTGTGCAAATTTTGGATTTTGTACATTTTTTTCACTGGGTTCAAATCAGGTGTCTGCATAAGAGGGTCCTGAAGTTGGGGGGGGGGGTACTAATCCCACTTCCCAGCCCAAAATTTTGCAAAATCCCAGTCCCAGTCATGCAAAATCCTCAGTCCGAGTTTATAGAGTCCGTTAGAGTTAGAGATTTTGCAAAATCCCAATCACAGTAATGGCTAAATCCCAGTCCCAGTGCATGGAATCCCATTTTCCCAGCACAAAAAAAGACGAATCGCAGCTCCCATTTTACCCCTTCAGGACCCTCGCATGAAATTCGTCAAGTTGTCGTGAAGTTAAATCAGTGAAATCAAAATATGCTTATAAGCTTTCATTAAGTCTAAAGAAAAGAAAATTTTCTTACCGATCTGTCAAAAACACGAAATGTTGTTTCAAGTTTCTGAAAAGGAGATAAAAGAAAGAACCTCAAAATCGAGATAAAACGGGTAAATATGAACCAAGATTGACAAAAGATGGTTTGACAGATGAAACCATACCTCGGGAAGTGAACGATAGAACGATAGAAAACCCTGTTCTGCTGGGCTATCTGAAAACATAAACACAAAAAAAACCAATGAAGTTACAAATATAGATTATAAGAGAATAGTTTGAGTTGTTATTACCTAAAGATATTTGTTGACAAGGCTGCAGAGCCATTTTAAACGTAGAGTGGAAAAACTGAAACACGAACTAAACAAAACAACCCCACGTGATAATGAACTGTAAATTTGGCGCGAAAACAACCAATCGATATTTGTTCGGAAGGCACTCGGAATTTTTCTTGAACCTTTATGATATTTCTACAAATTTCCAAATATGATTCCAAACAGTAAAAAAAACTAAATATTTCTTGAATTAATTTTGAATTTGAAAAACTCTAGGGTTAGAAAATGACTTAATTTTAATTATATATTTTTAAATATTTATATGATTGTCCGGAAAACCGCGGCAGAAGGACTGGGTGCCAGTTTAGCATTCCGCTCTGCAAAATTCAAAATGTCGGCCGAAGAAGACACAGAATTGAGAGATTTAGTGGCACAATCACTGGAAAGTAAAGGAGTTTTAGGAAAAATAAGGGTAAGAAACAGTCAATATTTTAAGTGTATTTAATTCTTTGCTCCATTGGATCATTCGACGCAAAAATCTTTGTTTGACACTTTGATCTTGGTGTTGTCGAATAAGTTTATATTTTTTTTCTATGAACGGTTGATATTCTTACCATAAGAATCTTATTTGCTGATAGAAATAATTGATTTTAAAACTAGGTAAGTCTTCTGATACTGTAAGCCTTCTTATAAGCTTATTAAGCTTACCTGTCCTTTTTTTCTTTTTTTTTTTTTGTTTACAATGAACTGAAAAAATTGTCACAAACGGAACAAAAAAACGTTTTGTTTTTCTTTGTATCAACAAGACGCTCTAAGAGCGTTAACTGGGTTGCTTTTATTATGTAGGCTCAGACCTGAACAACTTGTACACACTACTATACATATGCTTGTTTTGAAATCCCTAGCCTGTGATATAAAATGTTTTTCTTTGTTTTTGCTTTGGATGCAGGCTCAGTTGCGAGCAAGTGTGTTTTTAGCCTTAGAAGAGCAAGAAGAAACCGAGGTCTGTATATTTCTTTGAAAATGTTGACTTAAGACAGGAAATTTATTTTTTTTCCTTTCCTTTTTTGTGTGTGGATTATCAACATAAATATCAGACTGAACAAACTTGGAGTGTTAGTGCAACTGGCTCTGAGGATAAGATTAGACTATGGGTCTATCTGTTCTAACTGTCACACCATTACTTTCCATTAGGGATCAGCACTGGTTGCGTATTTATTTATTTTTATTATGTCCATTGTTCTGTTCTGTGCTTGACCAACCGATGGTGAAGAAACATTAATACAAACCATTTTGTCATTCATTATATTATGTATTTTTTGTTCCAGAACAAGGTTCCTCTTTCAAACCCAAATCTAAAGAAGTTCTTAAACACCAGTGAAGGTAACTATAACATTTTTGCATCAAATGTCAGGAAATCTCTGTCTGTTATTTAAGTCTCATACAACACTTGGTGTCAGCAGTTAATGTTATCTTGATTAAACATATTCAAAATGAACCATGAAAAAACATATAGAGATTATCACATGTTAAGAGCCTGATATCGTTTTTATTTGAGAGTTTCCCGTCATATCGTAAACAAGCGAGTGAGTGATATGATACGGAAAACGAGTGAATAAAAGTGATATCAGCTCTTAACATGTAATAATTTGTTTATTACACATTTAGGGTCGATTATATATTATTATATATCGCGAGATTTTATTGGACAGTTTGCTGTGAAGTGATATCGTATCACTTCACTGGATATGGTTTTTATTCACGGCTTTATTTCACGGATATCGACCCTAAATGTGTAATAATTAAATGACTTTATAATGATTTTTTTCAGGACGACTGGTTGCTGGACTTGTAAGAGAATTTTTGGAATTTTTTGACTTGGATTTTACAATAGCAGTCTTTGATCCAGAGAGCAATTTTGTAAGTTTTTCTCATACTTTATACTAGGGCTAAAAGTAAAGGCCTGTCGATGGACAATGTTTGAACAAAATTTGCACTTGGCCGGCCAAATACCTCCTAGGCAACATGTAGTCCTCTTAACTGATCACATTGACTGGATGGCCACATGTTAATAAATCCAAGGTGGTTGGTCATCATGTCTGGCCAGTGAGCAGCCATTATTTTTGGCCCTGTTAATATACTGTGCTGTATAGTTATTTATTGATATGTAGCTTAGATAGTACATGTGATCTGATTTGTTGAGAACTGCCAGCTAGGGCATTGTTAGAAATAGAAAACACATGCATGTTGTGTGCAGTTAAAACCGAAGAGAATTGTTAGGGGAAGCATGATGCATAACAGCATGACACCTCCCGAGTGTTCTGACAATCCCCAAGTGCTTTATAACTTCACACAGCACAGCAAGCAAGTTGTTTATTTCTTTTATGAAATATGAATGCTTCTTGAAAAAGTGTGGTTATTGTGGTTACATGGTTATTCAGCTTCATACTATACAATGGTTTCGAGTGGCATACCGTGATTATCCAAAGAGCCACTTGTAGTTTCTAGTATACACACAAGCCCTTAGACTAGTGTGTACATGTATACAAAGAAAGTACAAGTGACAAGTGGGATATCCACAGTATACCATGAGGAACCATTGTAGAACCATTTTATCCCACACCATAGAAAATACAAATGCGCAGATTCAATGTGCAGTGCATGATGGGAATGAAGAGTGAATTACCAACAAATATACAACTTACTGCTTTCCTGCTTTCTGATTAGCTGTATTTACTATATGGTGTGGGATAAAAGAAAATGTACACTTTCATAGCCATTGGATGTGTAGTTTGTGTGCTATGAAGTATTGTGAACATGATAGTAAAGGTCCCATGGTACAGCTGTACCCTGTACCTTAAAACCCCACAAATTAAAGACAATATCTTTAAACATTGCAAAAATCAGATCAATGTTCACAACTGTTGATAGCTTGTCTGTAGATTATGTGATTAATTCAGTTATATAAATAACAGAATTTTGTTAATGCAGCAATAGTGCTATCATTAGTAATATAAGCATTATTTTTTTTACCAGAGTGACAGATATCAAGGAAGAAATAATCTGGCAAATGAACTGACGTTACATGAAACTGAAAGATTTTCTAGCAAGCCATTGCTATTAGAGGTTGTACAGAGAATGTTACATGGAAGCAGCCACAACGGCACTGCATCATCACATGTAGGAAAGCTTCCGATTTCAATCAGTGAAACACAGGTGAATAAAACACCAGGACATATCTGGGACATTGTTATTGCATTTTACCCATTTTACCCATTTTGCAATCTGATTGGTTAATTAGCATGCACAAGACTTTGATTGGCTAAATTAGCATTCTGATATGATCAAGAAGCATGCACTACAAAAAGAAATGGGTGAATGGCGATTGGTGATTGGCAATTTTAGTACAAACATTAGAAAAGTTCTCCATACGATAAAAATGATTACAAACCTTAGGCATTGGTTAATAGATTAAAATAAATTTTTTATTAACTTTCAAGAAATGAGCTTAACTACTGCACTTTTGTTGCTGATTTTGAGATTTTTTTCGGAATGAAAATCATTATTTTAAAATATTTGAAGCAGATGAACCTGCTTATTTACCCACAATCTCTTGTCTTTATAATAAGCCTGCTGTTATGAATACCTCAAGACAGAGTGGACCCCTCAGCCCTCGCAGCTCAAGTCCTTCATCTGTTAAGGTATTTGATATGGGAATCAATTGCTTGAGGTTCCTGTGGACAACACACCACAGGTATCCCAATTTGTATCATTTTTAAGTCGTGTATAATAATTTTTTCTTAACAATTTAAATTCTATTGCTTAAGGTAATTCCATAGTGTAATGGATTCGAACATAGATTTTTAATAAAACTTTGCACAGTTATTAAGTTAATGCTGCTCATTCCAAAAAATAAAGATAAAAAGATAAAAGATACAGAAAACAACCACAGGTAACCCAAGCTCTGTATCTGTATGTTATTATGAGAGAATGTATGTGGAGAAAGTCAATAAAATCAAAAAATAATAATAAAGATATAATAAGATCATCTATAAAATAAATTGTCTACCGGTATATCTTTTTCAATCATTCTTTTTCTCTGGCCCAGACTCACAGGCTTGCTATAGTCCTAATTCCAGAGAAGGGTCCAAATCGCTTCAAATCTTCACAAGTAGTAAAAGAATGATAGAATGATCGAAAAAGATAGATGATTTGATTATATCTTGATTATTTTTTATTTCATTTAACTTTCTCCACAAGTCATGTACATTCTCTTATAATAATGAACAGGGCGGAAAAATGAGCAAGCGGTTGGTGGTCAAATCGCAGGCTCACCTGGTTTTCATATTTAAATGTGTATGCTTTTAAGAAAATGCCAAAACCATCTACAAAAGTGCAAAAGCTAATCCCATTTCTAAAATGTTAAGAAAAAAATCAATTTAAATATATTAAGGTGGCTGCATACTATAGAAAAAATACATGAAAAAGTGTTTGATCACATTTTTTTTTAACTCAAATTTAATACTGATTTCAAATCTGGAAAGAAAAAAGGGGTGTCCCGAGGTCATTTTCGAGATATTCATGATTAAAAACAAGCATATCAACAACTTTTTGAAGAAAAAGAAGTGAAAACCAACCCTCTACGAAAAAAAATCAGAACTTCACCAGTAACCAAGCTTTTGCCATTATTTTTTTTAGGAAAACTAATATTACAAATATTAGTCAAAAGATTTGAAAAGTATAGAGAAATATAGTCAAAATTAATTTTCTTATTCGTCTTGCCCTTGACAATTTTGTCTAAAACGAGTGCAAAAAATGTACACTTACCGCTTTTTCTTTAAGTAAAACCCATGTCATTTTTTTTCAAACTTTGTCAAAAGTTTCTTTTTAATGTATTCTTTTGGAAACCTGAAAAAAAAAATTATACACTCCCATGCAAAATTCGAGAGTTTTGCCCTATTGAAGTTCAAAACATGTATAATTCTTCAATAAAAATTTAAAAGTTATTTGTGGGCGCACACATTGTGGTGTCAGATTGCCTGCTTCATGGCATCATTGTGATTGCGTAGTAGCGTGCGCAGTAGCTTTGTTTTTCTATAGTAGGCAGCCACCTTTAGTTAATTGATGACAAAGAAATGTTTTTTTTGTGTGCAGTCTGACTTTTTCAAGTCTTTGTACAAACGCGCTATTTACCAAAAATCTTGACCAATTTACGTAAAAAATTGTGCGTTTTTGGAAGGTTTTCACAGGGGATTGGGGGCATGCACATATGTTTTTCAGCCCCATCATAATAACATACAAATACAGAGCTTACATGTAGGCTACCTGTGGTTGTTTGCTGTATCTCTTGCATATTTAAACAATCTTTTCATCAGCCGGGCTGCCATCTTGAAATCGTAGTAATAACCATTAGGCTCAAGCTCACACTGGCCAAGACTGTTTGCAGTAGAGCGTGTAAAATGCTAAACTACGGAATCACCTTAATTTAATTGCTTGGGATGCCTGTGGACAACTTACCACAGGTCTCCCAAAACTAAACATTTCAACAAAGTTTAATAATGGCTTGCAATTATGATTTATTTAAAAGTATTAAATATAAAGTCAATGATAATGAGAAATTCTAACTATATATGACAGAATATTTTTAAAGAATTAAAATATTAAAATTAAATATAAATCTGAACCTGGATGGGACAGAATCAACATTCCTCACATCTGGGACCACTTACTGCAGTCACATGTGTCCAGGTTTATAAAGCCAAGACATTATGATTGCAATCATTGTAATCAAGACTATAATGAAGTTGATGGCTTATAAGCTTAATATAAGCCCTACAGGATGGATTCATAATTTGAAAGACCTTATAAAGTAAAACAATAAGAATGGCTTTTGCTATTATTTGATATCTCTTTTCTCTGCTTAGATATTTTTAAATATATGAATATATAAAATATATGAATAATTAGGAAGTGATGACATCATTTAATAAAGGTCAAAAATGAAATCATCAAATAGAAAGTAACTCTGCTAGAAATATTGGCGCAAAGTGGCTGAAACTTATGTTGGTTATTGGTCGGGGTAAGACAGTAAGTTTGGTATGTTTGATGGTGTTTCCAAGGAAACACTTGGATCCAGGCTCTTTTCAAGATAAAAAAGAATCCTCAATTATTTCTTTTAGGAATGATATATTTTAATTATTACACATTTAGGGTCGATATCCGTGATATAAAGCTGTGAATAAAAACCATATCAGTGAAGTGATACGATATCACTTCCCGGTAAACTGTCCAATAAAATCTTGTGATTAATATATAATTGACCTAAAATGTGTAATAAACAAATAATTACATGTTACGAGCCTGATATTGTTTCCCTTATCATATCTCGAACGTATCATATCATGTCTGCGAGCTAAATATATTCTATTTGATGATTTGACCTTTGACTTTTGACCTTAAATGACCTCATCACTTCGTAATTTCTATATGGAATATCTCGGCAATGAAAATAGATATCAAAGAATAGTAAACACCATTCTATTCATTTTTGTAAGGGCTTTCAAATCATTACTGTGATTCTCAATATTCTGCGAACTCGGTAGTTGCGAGTTGCCCGTTGAAATTTGGTTTTTCACTGCTGGCAGTCAAAAATATAAAACGTACCGACTGATTAGTTTTGATTGACGGCAGCGAAAAAAAACAATTTCACAACAAGCCGTTGAAATGTCTGAGTTCGCAGAATATTGAGAATCGCGGTAAGTGATCCTGTAGGGCTTATATATATTATGCACTTTTATTATTAATGAATTGCTTTCGATAACAGTGGTCTCCAAAGTTAATCATTTATTCCTTATTATTTTAAAATATAATGTAAAAGTATCAGAGTATTTAATTGTGTGGTTCTTATTAAAGGATGAAGAGGAAAAAAGTCACTCAGAATTGATGATCAGTGCTGGATTTGAAAGTGATGATGATATGGTAACAACGTTGACAAACTTCATATAGTTTATACAGTATAACCTCATACAATGTACAAATTAACATTGATAATAATTCAAATGCTCTTGCAAGACTCAAGCAAGATTTTCAAAACAAATTAAAAAAATTAAAGTACCACTATAACTTTAACTTTATAAACGTGTTTGCATGTGAAATGCTTAACTGTATGTTGCAAATGAAATGCCTAGTAATGTGATTCTTAGACTGACATACTGCAAGTTATTATAAGATATTTAATTTATAAGAATGTAGTACCAATTTAGGCTCTGAATCCTTCCTTTTAAAAAAGATGTGATAATTGAATGATAAAATGCTGCAATGTGTACTTTTTGCATGTGAAGTTTTGCATCAAGCTTTCCTAATTAACTTCCAATACAAGGTTCACACACCTGTCCATTAATCCTTGTTTTATAGTGGGTGAACAAATTCTGTATGAACTTGGCCCACTTTTATTAACACACTCAATGATCCTTTGTATACATGTTGAAATTCATGGAGGGAGGAAAACTAGAGAACCTGGAGAAAAAACCTAACTTGTTTCAAGGGAGAGAACCACAAATGTGAAAATACTGTATTTTTGAATTGAAATATTTTTTACCAGCAAAAGATTTTTGTTCATTCCCTAGCTTTCGGACTCTCATCTATCATCTAGGGTATATTACACACAGTGATGGACAAGAGTGCGAAAGCTAGGGAATGAATAAAAGCTTTTTGATGGTGAAACATATTTCAATTCAAAAATGAAGCTACCCACCAACATAGCAATATATTCAGATACTGTATTTATTACCTAACTATCAAGTCTATCTTGTTGTAAACAGACATCCAACTTTACCTATCTTACTGTGTCATGTTAATAAACAGAGGAATATATCTACTGTTTTTTTCACTGAATTGTAATCAAGAGTTTCATTAATAATAATCCTGTTTCCTGTTTCCATAGAAACCCAGTAAGATTCCACAGAGAATCAAAGATGACAAGTCAGCTAGCCTGAGCCATGCAAGTGAGAATGGTTTGGATTCATTTAGAAATGATATACTAGACATGAAAGATAAGTCACTATCAGACTCAAGAAAAGACAGAAGTGGAAGGGGGTTAGTATATAACTGGTTCTACAGTAGTTTACTGACTCAGTGGCAGCAGAAGCTGAAAATCATTGGGGGGGCACTACAATTTTTTTTTTTACAAAATACAAAATACAAATGCCTTTAAAAATATTTATGATTTATAGTTTATGATTTATCCAAAATACAATTTTTTGGAGGGAGCCTGGCCCCCCCAAAAAAATAAGTGGGGGGCCAGTGCCCCCTGGCCCCCCCACTTTCCGCCCCCCCTGTGACTTGAGATATCATTGCAGGGTTGAAAAAGCTACCTAATGTAGGCTTGAATCTTTCTCACCTACTACCTAAATTTGGTATATGAACAATAGTACTAACTACGTCACATGCATTATAATATACATATGGATATTACGGTAAATCCCTCCCTTGTTTGAATATGAAATCTAATTAGTGTAATCAATGATGGTATTTTTTGGCCAAATATACTAAACCAACAAAAAATGTCTCTAGTTCAAATGTCATTCTTTGTTTACTTTAATAGTACTGGGTGGCGATAACCCAGTGGTCTTCTATTATGTTGCAGCAAAACAGTAAATCCTACATACAATCTCTAAGAAAATGAAAACGCCATTAGATCAGCAGCTAGGGTAAAATGTTAAATTTTTTTTAACCACAGAAGTCCAGACAAAACGATTGGTAGTGATGATGATGATATTTTTTCCGACTTCCTGACCAAGCCAAAGTCAACCTTACAAACAACCAAGACAAAAAAGGAGTAAGTTATGGTGTACATATGGTCACCATAGAAACCAAATAAGTTACCATAGTTACCAGTTCCCATATTACCAAGACACAATATTAGCCAAGAATGTGACAGGGTGATCTACCATAAGATTGTGTTTTAGGTTCCAAGAAAGGTGCATGTGATACCATTGCTGAATTCATTCATTGAAGAATAATTCTCCAGTACTTTGTCGTGGGGTGCTGGTGTTAGATGCATTTAGGAACTGTAAGTGACGTGGTTGGGTGACAAATCTGGTGATACGTGCATAGGTGATGGAACATACAGAAATGGTGATAAAGGTGACAGTGGTGACGGTAACGCTGACAATTGTGGGGATGGCTGTGGTGGTATTACTGGAGTGCCTGTTGCTGGTGTAGAACTGATTAAAGTTGGAGCTAGTAGTTGTAGAGATGGCTGTGGCAGTATTATTGGAGTATTAGCTGGAGCTGGTAGTTTGGCTTCTTCAGGACTGTCTCCAGAGCACAGCTTTCGATGTTTATTCTGTAGGACTGAAACAGAGACAGAGTCATTAGATCATTGTTGAATTAACTTGTCGCATCTTCACGTTTTCCATGTTGTATTCTGCAGGACTGAGTCAGAGAAAAAGTCATTGGACACTAAGGAAACAGCTCCCAAATCTGCCGGAGGTCTCGCCTCTCTAAAAGGAGCTCCTCCCTTAAGCAGTGGTGGTGGAGGACTTGGATCACTCAAAGGTGTACCACCCTTACCAGGAACCACCACTAAAACCATTAAAGACTTCCCCAAATCCCCAGACTGGAATGAATTGGCTGAGATTGACAGCAGAATAAATAAACTAGGATTTGGTTAGTACTTTACAATTGTCACACTATCAAGCACTACATACTATCTATACTATTAAAATCATTGTCAGTGTGCACTGCGTTTGGAACCTGGATGTCCTTGAAGTAAAAAGGATGATGTTAAATTCTTAATCCTTTCAAAATCACCAAGCAAAAAATTATTTTAGCCAGAAAAGAAACATATTTGCTGAACTGCCCTCTTAGAGCTAAAAATGCTGTTTACTCAATCAAATAATTACCAACCTGACATATTTTAGGCAGAAAGTAGTAGTTTTGCAATGCCTCTAATAAGTTTTCTAGAAAAGATCAAGAAAATATCGGTGAGGCAGACATTTCCAATGATGAAGAGGCAGCAGCCTCAAAATCTGGCAAAAATTATTTTATTTAGCACTTTAAATCCTAATTTATTTTAAATGTTATGAGGCAGTGAGTAAGGAGCATCTTTTGTCACCCATTTGGTCCACGTAAGAGACAAATGTCAATAAATAAATACTTGGTTTTTGACCTTTCCTTTGATCGAAGTTCATCTCGCATGGTTATTGAGCTTCAAAGATGACATGTATTGTTTCTTTGCCGTGCCAAACTGGAGTCTGGTTCTCATGATCAGCATTCAAGTAGCTCGTTGGAGTCTTGTCCTCATCAGCATTCAAATTGCTTGTTTGGTTTTGCTCGTTTTAGTAAAACATTTCGTAACATCACAGTTTCCTGTAATCCTAATTTCGTCATTTGTATTTTTTATTTAATTAACTTATTTAATACTAAGGTTCATTTGCGAAACGACCCGGTCCGAAAAAATGATCCGTGATCTGCTTTCTCTCGTTATTCTGGAAGATGAAAATATTTGGCCAGTGGTGAAAATCATTCCCTATTCCTACTCGGAAAAAAATACTCGGGGTTCCGTCATGAAGTATGTCATGGACCTTCGCATCAAGGGGTAGGCGATAAAACGTGAATGCCATGCGTCAAGTTGCACATTTGGGACAGCATGCAAGGGCGGATCCAGGGGGAGAGTCGGGGGGGTCGCGACCCCCTGTCATACCTGAGGTTAGGGACGGGCAATTTGATGTTTGATGGAAGGGTGGGTTAAATCCCCCCCAAAAAATCGAGCAAGGTCTCGATCCTTTAAAAAAATATAGTGCAACGTCAAATACAGATTTCAAGATTTCACTTCTTTTGAACCAAATGGAATGTTCGACTTTCTCAAACCGGTGGAAATCGCATTTCCGAGAGTCTGTATTTCAAAACCCCCCTAGTTGCTCCAGCCTACGGCGTTCGATTAGCTCGGTAAATGTGACGTCATGTATACGTCATTATTTCAAATCAGCTGGTTGGACCCCCCTTTCAAAATTTCCTGGATCCGCCCTTGGACAGAATAGAAAAGCGAAGCCCATTTTATAGCTTGGGCTCTTCCACAGGAAGTCTGAGCAACCATGCACAACATCGTTCTGTTCCTGACATTTTCTCTATTTTCCCTATTAAAACTGTTTATTGAAAATACCCTTTTTACAACTTTGAAGTATATGTGGTGTAGAGCACCTGGCATTGACGTCCAAACTCTGTTTTGTGCATGAGTAGTGTTACTTGTTGACAAAGACCCGCCATGTGGAAATGCTACTAAATCAATCATGTATTGATTGCTGCATTTTCATTTAATCACTGGGTTTCATTCTTTCTTTCATTTTCAGTATCGTATTCTTTTTCCTAGATATTCCTGGTGAAGAAAAAAGTGCCAATTCACAAGAGTATGACTATGAAGATGACTTCCAAGCGTCAAGGTGAAACTACATTTTTGTCTTACATTTTTTATTTTATTTTATTTTATTTTTTTATTTTGAGATTTGCCCGCAGGCTGGTGCTGTACAATAGGACACGAGGTCCCCTTCGAGGTACATTGCACCAATTCCCAACCCCTTAAAACTCCCATACCCATCCCACAATCAACCCATTAAAGGGGGACTAGTACGAAAATCACTCAAAATTTAATTCGGCTGAAACTTTCTTGGAATGATCTTTAAGGCTCTAATAAATACTAGATCATTTTTTTTCTTGATATTCCGATAGGAAGTATTATATTTTTACGAATCTTTAACGGAGTCTGTGACGTCATTTACTCAACACTAAACACCACTCCATACATTTCTTTGTAAATAACTTCTTGATTTATTTTATTTCTATAAAACCCAAAGGTTGGCTGAAAGACTTTACTGACGTTTATTGTGATTACAATTGATTTTTAAGTCTTTTTTTTCAGTATTGAGTATGGAAAGAGTGAATATTTTGATCACAAAATACAGGGAAATGTATAGAGCGATGTATGGTGTTGAGTAAATGACGTCACTGACTTCTTTAAAAATTCGTAAAAATATAATACTTCCCTTCGGAATATCAAGAAAAAACTTTAACCAGTGTTTATTAGACCCTTAGAGATTATTCTAGGAAAGTTTCAGCCGAATTAAATTTTGAACGATTTTCGTACTAGTCCCCCTTTAAGAAATCATTAGTAAAGGCCAGACACTGAGGGTGGTCACTGCCAGGGTTTCTTTACGTCCTCAGTGGTTCTTTTACGTCCCTCCAATGCAGGGTTAGGTAGTGTGGAGAGACGGGACCGCCATTTTACGTGGTCATCCGAGCCACGGGAAGGTCTAACCGTTTGTAGATGTAATTACAAAGGCAGCACCTTCTCCTCAGTTATTTTAAGACCCTGAGTGTTGGTCCGGCCAGGGCTTGAACCCATGACCTCCGGCACGAAAGTCCGGTGCTCAACCAACTGAGCCAACCGGGTGGCGGTTGTATCAGAATAAGAGCAAATAAGAAAAGCATGCACTCTAAAAGGTTACAGAGTTATTTGTGGTGATACTTAAGGGCATCACTGTATTTGTATCTTTTAGTTCACACCTGAGTGACCATAGTTTGAGCTTGACAGAAGAAATTGACGAACAGCTTAGTAGTTACCATAGCAACAGCAGTAAGGTTTGTAGATTGCACAGTCCCATCCAACAGAGATGTCAGTGACTCTGTATTATCATTACTAAAATTAGAGTCATTTGGTGCCATTTGTGAATTTGTATGACTAGAAAGAGATTTTGGCTCATTTTAGGGGTCATTTTCAAAATTTCCGAAGATCATTCCACCCTTCTATATGTAGGAATCATCACCCACCCCCCCGGAGCAATACAAATGCTTTCAAATGCCATGGACCTTCACTGGAACACATGAATATTCTATGCAAAATCTAGGCTAACCCTGCATAAATAAATCTGCAGTCAAGAAACACAGTATTTTACAAATTTGAGAAAGGTCTATTCTGTCATGTTTGAATAACCTGTTGTGAAAATATCAAAAGGATAGTTTTGTTCTCATGACTGCCTTTATCCCTTGTCACTAACAAAACATAAGAGTGGAACTTCAAAAGTTGGTATTTTTATTTTCAAATGTTGACATTCATTCATTTGACACAGTATTACTTATGAAACAGCCTGTTGTGGAGTGAGTAATGTGATCGTTCGGGTGAGTGTAGTCTTGAGAAAGACTGTTGTTGGTGGAGACTGACGTTTCGACAACCTGAGCGAAAGTCATCTTCATGCATTACATACTGCACTAACTACCATCAACGTCTTTCACTTGAGAGTTGGTTCACCAACTTAGAACAAGAACCACTTAACCGCAGCCAACCTCTACCGGCACCTTACAAAAGATTCATCCATGACCTCGAACAGACCGATGACACTACCGAAGAACCATAGACTATCACTTTGTGATAACACTTACGTTACCTAGAACAAGACTACTACTTGTGAATATACCGACGTGACTACACACAATACCGACTAATTACTGTTTACGTTACGACCGCACCACCAGAGTTATAAATACCATCTACTGTCTTTTATTCACCACTGTACTCTGAAGATGACTTCCGCTGAGGTTGTCGAAACGTCAGTCTCCACCAACAACTGTCTTTCTCAAGACTACACTCACCCAGACGATCACATTACTCACTCCACTTCTACTCCTGGATTCAAACCATTTACTCTCAAACAGCCTATTAGTGTATTTTCAATGATATGGCATAAAATAGTCCTACAGTGCTTTTTTGCTCAACCTCGTCCAATAATTGCTTATTATTTTTGTAGGCTGACGATCTTTTAACAACTGACCGTACAGTATCTCGTGCTAGTGATAATGGCTTGGATTATGCGGAGGATATTTTTGACGACGTCTGATTTTGCCTTGTTATCACATATTAATTTAATTGTGAATTACCAGTATTATTCCTTTGTGTCAATGTATATATTTATAAATAGGGTGCAAATAGTAGTATGTGCAATGTTTTTTTTTGTTTCAGAATACTACAACTACCAAAATCCTTTGCTCTTTCTTTTGCCTTTTTGTGTGCATAAATTGCTTTCATAAGGAAATAGGAAATCGAAAAAAAAGTTTGTGAAGCATTCTGGTAGTTCAAAATGTTGTCATTATGCCAATAAACGGTTATAGTGTCATGTCTGAATGGAGCTATATATAATGGTAATAGAACTGAGTTGAGTGCAATTTGGGCTGAAATCGCAAGAGTGATTACAAAATTGCACGACCGCGCAGCGGGAGTGCAATTTGTTAATCACGAGTGTGATTTCTGCCCAAAATTGCAAGACACTCAGTTCTATTACCTATTAATCATTTCCATTTTGAAACTTAATATATTAAGATACTCAACAGTTATATGTAGCTTCAAAAGTGATTGTTTGACAAAATGATGCAATTAATGATTCAAAATAGTGCAATTAATGCTTAAATCGCACACTTTGTAGCCAATCAGATTGCAGGATTTGCTAATGATTTCAAAATGGATATGATTAATGTTGTAATAAGCCCCAAATGTAATAAGGTTTGGACCCAAGTGTAATAAAAGTTCCAAATATAATAAGTGGGCAACTAAAATTTTTCGAGAATGGCAGAGTTCCCGTAAAAATATCATTGCGGCTAAAGAAGATTCAGTTCACGATGAGGTAACCGATGAGATTTTGTCTGTAACTGATATTCCGTCAAGTATTACAAATGAATATCAGAGGAAAGAGGTATCAGAATTTTATGCAAGTTCATATTCCAGATTTTGCGAGTGAATTTAACAATCTTTGGGAGTTAGATCGCGATATTAGTGATGATATCTTGGGTGCAATCCCAATTCCAGATATTTCGGGTGATTTCAAAAATATAATTCCATCTCGTATAAATCCATCTCGTGTACATTCTTATTCCTGTACGTCCATCCAATCAATCTTGCGTACATTCTTATTCCTATACGTCCATCCAATCTATCTCGCGTACATTCTTATTGCTGTACGTCCATCCAATCCATCTCGTGTGCATTCTTATTCCTGTATGTCCATCCAATCCATCTCGTGTGCATTCTTATTCCTGTATGTCCATCCAATCCATCTCGTGTACATTCTTATTCCTGTACGTTCATTCAATCCATCTCGTGTACATTCTTATTCCTGTATGTCCATCCAATCCATCTCGTGTACATTCTTATTCCTGTACGTCCATCCAATCCATCTCGTGTACATTCTTATTCCTGTACGTCCATCCAATCCATCTCGTGTACATTCTTATTCCTGTACGTCCATCCAATCCATCTCGTGTACATTCTTATTCCTATGTCCATCCAAACCATCTCGTGTACATTCTTATTCCTGTACGTTCATTCAATCCATCTCGTGTACATTCTTATTCCTGTATGTCCATCCAATCCATCTCGTGTACATTCTTATTCCTGTACGTCCATCCAATCCATCTCGTGTACATTCTTATTCCTGTATGTCCATCCAATCCATCTCGTGTACATTCTTATTCCTGTATGTCCATCCAATCCATCTCGTGTACATTCTTATTCCTGTATGTCCATCCAATCCATCTCGTGTATATTCTTATTCCTATGTCCATCCAATCCATCTCGTGTACATTCTTATTCCTGTATGTCCATCCAATCCATCTCGTGTACATTCTTATTCCTGTACGTCCATCCAATCCATCTCGTGTACATTCTTATTCCTGTACGTCCATCCAATCCATCTCGTGTACATTCTTATTCCTATGTCCATCCAAACCATCTCGTGTACATTCTTATTCCTGTACGTTCATTCAATCCATCTCGTGTACATTCTTATTCCTGTATGTCCATCCAATCCATCTCGTGTACATTCTTATTCCTGTACGTCCATCCAATCCATCTCGTGTACATTCTTATTCCTGTATGTCCATCCAATCCATCTCGTGTACATTCTTATTCCTGTATGTCCATCCAATCCATCTCGTGTACATTCTTATTCCTGTATGTCCATCCAATCCATCTCGTGTATATTCTTATTCCTATGTCCATCCAATCCATCTCGTGTACATTCTTATTCCTGTATGTCCATCCAATCCATCTCGTGTACATTCTTATTCCTGTACGTCCATCCAATCCATCTCGTGTACATTCTTATTCCTGTACGTCCATCCAATCCATCTCGTGTACATTCTTATTCCTGTACGTCCATCCAATCCATCTCGCGTACATTCTTATTCCTGTACATGTCCGCTCTGACTCAAAAATCTGTTTTTGCTTACTTATAAGATAATATAAGCAGCAATCCCATACTCCGTTTCGGTCCAGTCGCGTAGTCGTGTAGCCGGTCAGCGATAACGTTTTTATTAAATAACTGTACACTGTACACTGTATTCAGAAGCACCAAACTAACTCTCGTATCAACTCTCCGCGACTTAAAAAACAGCTATTTTTTGAATCAGCGACAAAGAGTAAATCCCGAATTAGGCTTTAACCAAATTTCCAAGGAATTATTTTCCCGAACACGATTTCCTGAAAAAAAAATCCATCGCCACCCTGTTCAATGGTAGGCATCCATTTTATTTCATGAATGAAGTTTTTTTTTCAAATCGTTTTTTATAAAATGCTAAAAACCCAAAAAAGAATTCAACAACTAATGTCAAAAAACAGAAACAGTTTTCAATATTGTTCTAATCCAGCTTGGAGACGAGAGAGATATATTTTTTTGAAAAATTTTGAGATGATTAATTTTAATTAATTGAAATAACTGAAATAACTGATGAATTATTTTAATTTGGATAAGTTCAGTTTTAAAATTGAGTAGCCTGATGGCTTGAATACGTCATTCTATTGTCCATACGAGCGGCGTGTACCACTATGCACAGGGTTCCCGCGCGCTTTGCTTACTCACAAATGCACAGAAAAAATCGCAATAATGTAGTCAAAGATGGATCAAGAAGTATTTTTTCTTATTTTTGCAATACGAAAAATACGTTTAATCGAAGTCATGTCTGACTTAAAGTGAACAAAAACAATTTTTCGACTTTAGCGACTTGCTAAAGAAGATTTAGCGAGGGAAGATTATTAATCTTACGATGAAGTTTCGTGACTGAAACTTCAGTGAGAGAAAAAGTGGCCTGTAGACCAGAAAAACCTGATTATACTGCAAGAATAATATTTCAGTTCCGTAGAAAACACTTCATAGAAGGTAAATTCATTAATTTTAACTAATACTTCGTAAAAAATCGACAAAAAATGTGTAAACTAGCTGGAGAAACTCTCTGACATGCAGACAAGCCAAGGACGTTGCTTCGGCAAACATTGTCAGGAAAACTTGGATAGTTTGTCGTTTTTATTGCATTTAAGATGGATGACTTCCAACAAGTTGAAGCTTAATGACGACAAAACTGAAATTCTTGTTTTAACTAACCCTCGTCGTCCTAGACCACCTATTGAATCTCTTCAAATTTCGAACTCATCTATTGCTCTGTCAACATCAGCTCGTAACATCGGTGTCATCTTTGATGAGTCATTGTCGTTGGAAAATCAGATACTTTCTGTATGTAAAACCTGTTTTTTTCATATTCATAATATTTGGAAAATTAGAAAGTATTTGAGTCGAAATGCATGTGAAACTCTTGTCCATGCCCTCATTTCCTCGAAGCTTGACTTCTGCAATTCTTTATTATATGGTCTCCCTAATGTTTCTCTGAAAAAGTTGCAACATGTTCAAAACGCAGCCGCTAGGCTTGTTGCCTTCTCAAGGAAACAAGAACATATCACTCCCATCTTATATGATTTGCACTGGCTACCTGTAGAACAGCGTATTGTCACGTTTTCAAGATTCTTCTACTTACTTTCAAAGTTTTACATAATCAGACCCCTTCTTATCTATTTGACTTGGTGCAACCTTATGTGCCATCACGTTCCTTAAGATCAAAGTCTCAGAACCTTTTGACCAAATTAAACCTAATCATAACCTAAATCACTATGGCAAAAGAGCCTTCTCCACTGCAGCCCCTGAACTATGGAACAGTCTCCCACAGAACATAAGATCATCTATTTCACTCTCACAGTTCAAACGTGAGGTTAAAACCTGGCTTTTTAAGCAAGCATTTTATTAGTCGTTTTATTCTGAAACCATAATATTTTACATTTTTATAAACTTTATAATTTTATATCTATACACTACTTTTATCATGTTGTCTATATATATATACAGCTTTTTGCAAAAATTATGGCCGTTTCAAGTATATATACAAGTATATCAAAAGTATATTAAAAATTATGGGATATCATTCCTGATATTTTTTTCAGAAAGCCCTAGTGATAGACAACTTGAAAAAAATATCAGGAATGATATCCCATAATTTCTAATGCAATAATTTCTAACCTTAATTTACGTTTTCTAAGGTGAAAACATTGATGAAATGATTTACGGTTCATTCTGGTTCTCATAGCAACAGTACACGTTTCAATCTCCAACAAACTAGCATTATTTCATATTTACATATATATTTTCCGAACGATTAGATATTCTTCATGGGTCGATTTGGTATTATTTTGCTACTTTTTATATGCCGTTTGATAGCTTTTGGTATTTACGGACAAGAACATGAAAGTGAAGTTCAACAAGAAGCAGAGGAAGACAATAAAGAGTTTATAGATAAAAAACTGGCAGCAAAACCGAGGTAAGGTATTGTTTCCACTATTTACCATTGAAAATTCATAGATTTGTTGATCTTGTTTTTTTTCCTGAAAAAAGTAAAAAAATATTCAAAGCCGGCTCAACAGTCCAAAATCGGCGATAAAATATTACAAAGAATTCTTTAACTTATTTCAATAAATTTAGTGCATCATATTCTACTAGTGTTGTAGAGTAGGCAGTGTCATGTATTTGTGGGTCTTTTCTTTTATAAGTTATTTCAGTTGAATATATTTTGTAAGGTGGTAAAAATCTAGGTCGATCTCTAAACAAATTTTAAAAGAGAATTTCGGGCAATCTAACCGTGCAGCAATTCAGGATTTTTCAAGGCGTGCTAAGAAAACTGAATTTAGTCTTGAATTTTAGACTGACCTGACTCTTTTTAGACCATGGCGATCTAAATGGTAATGTGAGCGTGTAAGACTAGATCGCGACCGATCTAGTTTGGAGAATGACACTTGGGCTGAAATGGGAAAACAATCATGCAAGTGATAGTAAATAACTAATTCCAAGTAAATCACGAGCCAAGAATATAGTGTAGATTTAGAACATGTACCAGGTGATGTACTCATTTCAATAAAGTTAGACACCAAGAAAAGCTACAAAGCTTAGACCGCCAAGGATTATGGGTAGAGATCTTTTCCTAGTTACACTTTCACCGCCTGTGACGTCCTTTGAGCATCCTAAAATTGAGCTTTGTATCAAAAAGCTTTACTTGTTGGATAAGAAATTAATGTTTCCCATGAACCTCAGCTGTCTAGGCTTTTTCAAGGTGATGAACTTTATTCTTGGTTTGCAATAATTCTCAAGAGAATAAACCATGTTGTATTGTAAGATATAACTAAAGAATGGACTCGGCATTTTCTGTCCAATTCTTCCAACATGGCTGCTATGACGTCATGTGCAAACGAAGAATCGGAAATAAGTATAAACTTATATTTGGACTTGTTTTTCAGTCAGTTATTGGCACACATGGCAGAAAGAATGAACCTTGATGGAGAAGGACTAAGGTACAGCGAGAGAGCTATCAGAAAGCCTTATTAATGATCATAAAGTCCAACATAACAGACAAACCTCTGAACGAAAATAGCGATTTCATGTAGAGGAGGTGACTGTTGCAACAATAGATATCCCCTCCCCCCCCCCCCCCCCCCAATAGTGGATGTAGCCTGAGGAAGCAGACGCCCTTTGATCACTTCCCGTCCCCCTAGATACTACGAAGGGACGGGGAGAGGAGCGCGTTTGTTTTCTCAGGATACACTATATAGCTCTACCTAATATTAATGTATTATTTGTGAATTAACTTGTAGAATTTTTACTTTGTACATAATATTGAACATTCCTGCCAAATCCACCGACAAACTCAACTGTTGGTATAAGCCAACAAGAAACAAATTCTCAGACATATTGATCATTGTTTTGTGTTGATAGTATGATACCATTCATGATCACCATTGCTAAGCGCTCTTTGCCTTTGCAAATTAATTTTTACCATGCCAACTGGTTATTGAAACTGTTTTTCAGACACATCAGAAAGCATTTGATTGACGTTGCTGGACATGGTCACCTAGATGATGTTCTTGACATAGGAGAAGGAGATAATACTAAAGGTTTGGATCCACGCACACCAACCCTCCCATACATCCATTCTCTCATTTCGTCCATATCCATCCACCAACCGGGCCATCCAACCATTCTCCTGGTCATACATCTATACGATTCACTCGTACATGTTGTTTGGACGAAATCAAACACTTGCATTTGTTTTAGGGCACATGCAGTAAAACCCTGAAATAAAATCACAGCTGATACTGACAAACAGTAGCTTTGTCAAAAGACACAAATGATCTCAGACTGTGTATTTGTCTTTGTATAATGACTATTCTGGTTCAATGCAGTGGCGGATCCAGAGGGGGTTCCATGGGTTCCACGGAACCCCCCTTTGAGCATCAGACCCTTTGAAAAGGGGTATATGAAATAATGAGAATGCGTCCTGCAGTGAAGTTTTACGTATCAGTTGTCAAAGAGTGAAGACGAAATGGAACCCTCCTTTGTAAAATTCTGGATCCGCCACTGCAATGATAGCGACTATTTTTCACTAAATACCTAATATTTGTCAGTATCAACGGTGATTTTATTTCATGGTTTTATTGCATGCGTTCTGAACACTAACTTTAATTCAACATTCGACTTTCTTACAGGAATTTTCTACTTTTTTCGTCTCCACGACGACGACAATAACCAGAAACTCGATGGGTTGGAGTGGCTGAAAGCGTTGACACACTTCCATGAGGGTAACAAAGATGATAAAAACCTGATGGAAAACGAAGCAATAGCAATAATAGATGAACTACTTGAGAAGCATGACAACAACAAGGATGGAATGATTGATTTTGTGGAGTTGATGAATACCAAGGTAGATTCATTTATGAATGATCTGAACAGAGAACAACAGCAACAGCATCAACGAGGTGAGAAGCAACAAGATCAGCAACAGCAAAATCAACGGCAAGATCATCAACAGCAAGGTCAGCAACATCGAGGTCATCAACAGCAAGATCAAAAACAGCATGATCAACAGCAGCAAGATCATCAGCAGCAAGATCAAAAACAGCATGATCAACAGCAGCAAGATCATCAGCAGCAAGATCAAAAACAGCATGATCAACATCAGCAAGATCATCAGCAGCAAGATCAAAAACAGCATGATCAACATCAGCAAGATCATCAGCAGCAAGATCAAAAACAGCATGATCAACAGCAGCAAGATCAAAAACAGCAGCAAGATCATCATCAGCAAAATCAAAAACAGCAGCAAGATCATCATCAGCAGGATCAAAAACAGCAGCAAGATCATCATCAGCAAGATCAAAAACAGCAGCAAGATCAATAGAAACAACAATAGGGAATAAATGACAACAAATTCCCTGTAGCAAGGAAATATAAATTATTATTTAAATGCTTATTGATTAATGTATTTACATTGGTTACACGACCAAGCAGTAAATGTAACATGCTCTGACTGGTCGTGTGTGTCATTCATGTGTGCTGTTAATATTATTCATTAGAATATTTCATTGTTTTGTACAACATTTCTAAAATTTAATCATTTTTTTTGGTGCCAAAATAGCAAGAGCACATTCAAACCCTCCAATGTAACCATTTATCTAATTATTTCATTAAAATATTAACCAGCATTTGAATACTTTTGATACTATTTTCTACTCTAATGAGAAAAGGGTAATTAACATAATAATGCAGTAATATAATTTAGTTCAATATTCCATTCCTTTTATCCTACCTACATTCATTAGTTTCACATTCAATTCATGTTAGATCATGCCAACACTTAGACTGTTAACAGTGCCTCTTTTCCCTCCTAACTCAGTTGAGTCAGATTTTTCTGGAAAAGAGGGACTGCTACAGTCAAAATGGCTCAAGCGTACCCCCCTAGAATCCATTGATGAATTTATTTTTCGAATATTGAGTTCATTATTTACTCTGACTCCAAATTTGAAAATAAATTATCTACTTGTCAGAGTTTTGATTGGATTCTTCAACAATTGCCATGCCAAGGTAGAAAAACCCCCCAGAAAGGCCATCTTTTGGAATTTTTTAATGAAAACTCAGAGTGAATAATCAACTCCATATTCGAATAAGATCCTTAATGGATTAATGGCTTGAGCAGTTTTGACTATAACAGTCTAGCCAACACTTGGAGCATGGTCTATTGTAAGGTCTATACATGGGTATATTTTGAATGATTTAAAATAATTAATTCGACTCAGCCTGATTCGGTTCCTGGTTTTCGTCACACCTCTGGTTGCTATGGTTTGAAAACCATGGATCCCCATTCCCATTCAGGAGCGTCAGATTACTTATCATTCATTCTCTCATGGTGTGTGTACACGTTTTTTTAGAGTATTAGATACAGTTTTAGAGTTTTAGTGCATTAACATTACCCACCCTCCCACCCTTATGGAGGCCAGAGAGGTTTATATCACTGAATTGTAGATATTTTACGTGTTTTCCCGAATAAACCTCTCTCTCTGTACCCAAAACTGAGTAGCTTGTCGCTATATGGATGTACATATTTGTCTTATTGTACTGTTCTTGTTCATGTTAAGGATAATCAGCCTCTCCAGGAGAATTTAATTATGTTTATATTTGCGAATGTTGGCTACTGTATTTAAGTCCCACAGCCACAGTAACTCAAATAACTTTCAGAATTATTCTCCGGCACATCATAAGCACCATGTAAAGTGAAGCTTCCTGGACCACTCTGATGGGATTGAAGGGATATCCCTTCATCAGTGTAGGTCATTAGCTTTCTCGCGAGAGATTCAAATGTTTCTTTGATGTTGATACTACTTTTAGCACTTGTCTCTACCCAACTTAGACTGTGAAGACCACAAAATTCCTGTACCGAAAAAAAAGAGAGGCAAAAATGAGTAAAAAGGAAGTTTAGGTGTTTTGTGGCTTGGGTAAATTCATCAGAGTCAACAATGAATTTACTATTATAAAACTCATGAATAATTAATGAGAAGAAAAAAAACAATAGAAATCATTGTCAGCTCTGTGGAGGACGTTGTATATATCTGATACAAAATCGTCCTGGTTTGCATAAACATTAACTCCAATTTTCTCAGGCAAATTCAATTTTATCTTTAAAATTTTAGTAGAACATGAATGTAGACGTTTCATAAGTAATATACAATATTCGTGTCCGTGTTGTATCAGACATACAACCACGAGTCAAAGATTATATATTACGTAAAAAATCACATTATTTTCTTTCTCCCCTTGCCTTCCGAAATTTCAAATGTTCCGAATGTTCCTAGTCCTCTGACCCAAGGAATTCCATACATGTTTACCCCCCCTGGAATTATCTGATTCTTTTAATTGCTTTGTAGACAAACTGAAATAACCGCTGCTTTCATGTCAGAAAACTTAAGGTGGCTCCATAGATTTTTATGGCCTGAGCTGTGAAGCATGTGCATGACCACAACTTGAAGAATTATTATTTTGATGATATCCTGAAAAGGTCTTTAATTTGTGCGTTATCTTTTTTGCTAATAGATACTCTAATAGATACTCTAAAACTGTATGGTAAAAAGTTTTTCTAATTGTAGAGATTTCTCACTATACAAAGCTAAAGTGATTAGTATAAATAAATAATAAATTCAGAACAGGAAAATTCTTTAATCAGCAAAATCAAAATTTGGCATTATCTTAGATTCTGTAGTACCGAATCTATTACGTTCCTGTCATATGAAAGATAACTTATATTAGAAAAAACCTACTAATGGTCTATCACCAATCGAGCCCTGTGATTGGCTGAGCTACTAGGGGTCTATTAGTGATAGACCTCTAGTAGTGAAAAGCGCCGGTTTTGAAAACCAAAAAATATATATTTAAAGCAAAATCCAAAACTTTTTGCATCCTTTTATTGGACCGATTAGTAGGTTTTTACTAAAACAATTAGACCTCTCACCCTCATGGCCTACGAGTCAATAGCCCATTCGGCCTTCGGCCTCATGGGCTATTGACTCGTAGACCATTCGGACTCGAGGACTAATTGTTAAATATCAAAGTCGAAAATCACATATTACTGAGAATACAAAAAACCTATTATTATACATTTTACTCACTATCTCGCTTCTGATTGGAGAGAGCCCTCAGCCAATCCATGATATTGTGTGAACTCGACATGATAAATGTATTATCTGTAGGTTTTACCTACAGATAATACATTTATCATGTCGAGTTAACTCAAGGTCACAATGGAAATGAAAATACGTTCGCTACTGTATTTTTTCAAAAGCAGAATTAAATCTTTATTTACAAAATTTATAATAAAACAATTATTGAATTTGGTTTTTGCATGATATCGTAAATATCAAGACCTCTGCAGTTTTATCCGCCTCAGCCTACATCTTTGGCAGATAAGACGGCCTTGGTCTTGATAAATATTAAGATATCATGCTCAACCTCATCCAATAATTGTTTAAAATAGTATATCTTACCTGAATTTCCTCTTCAGTAACTTTTCTTTCATCTTTTAAGTCACATTTACTACCAACTGCTACTACAACACACTCTTCACCACTGGAATATTAAATAATAATGCACTTATCATCGGCTTTCCCGGAAGTTAACCAAGGGGGTTATAATTAGTTTTTTCTTCTCCTAATGGTGGTGGGGTAATATTGTACACTGATTTAATCTCAAAATCCCCGGGATAGTCCCACTTGGTTTGTCTGAAATGGGATTCCTGTGTAAAAATTAGGATTACACCGAAAGCAGGAAAATCATGCAAAAACATGTTATTGAGACCATTAAAGATTTATTTGAAATAAGTCTGGTGCTTTTTATTAGGGGCACTTTAATCCTTACCTTTCTCTACAGATTTGTTTTAACCAGTAATCCTTGACATTTTGAAATGACTTTTTAGAAGTCAAATCAAATACAATAAGAGCACCATGAGCTCCTCTGAAGTACGTACTCGTCAGTGCTCTGTACTTCTCTTCACCTGCAGTATCCCACAACTGTAGCTACAAAACAACCAAAAAAAATGCATTAAAGATGGAATCTTTCATGTACTAGGATTGAATTGCAACTTTATTGCACCAGAATGTAAAACCTATCATGCCCACACATGCATGCATATACATCACTACTGGCTGAAAACCTGTGAAAATCCTGTGAAAAACCTATGAAATTAAAAAAATTCACAGGTTTTTTTTCACAGGTTCTCAGCCAGTAGTGCATGTACACACTTGCAATTTTCAAAATTTGTTAATGAAAAGGTTATGTTTAATGGACAACTTGCAATGGTCAAGTGCTTGGTCACACAAGGAACCAGTCATTATTTACAGGGAGGGGGCTGGTGCAAATAGAGGGGGGACAGCATTTAAGCTCCACAAAGGACAGGGCTAAGAGAGACAAAGGGCACTTTGTAAGGGTCACAAAAATTTGTGCAAGTGAAAATCAAAATGCACCAGCCCCCTGTAAATTATTGCCAGTCCCTGAGCTAACTTCCTCTAGCCGATCTTCAAGTTAGTTGTGTCAAAATGAACATCAGAAACGTTACTAGTTACTAAAACTGGAACAATGAGTTACAAATCCTTATAAAATATGCAACACTTTTCTGACTGGCAATAAAACATGTAAATAATGACAATAATTATTGAACAAAACAAATGAAATCATATGTCCATCTATATATCAGGGGTGTATCAAGAGGGTGCATTAAATTTTGTTTTCCATTGTAGGAATTTGTTACCCGGGGGGGGGGGGGGAGGGGTACTAAGTGTGGTTCAGTGATGGTTATGATCCGCTGGGATCCGAAGACCCAGACCCTATCTAAGACAGGAATATTTTGATAAAACATACCCTGTTCAAGACACAACAATGTAACTTATAATTATAACCCTATCTAAGTCTCAAGAGAAATTCTATAACCTGAATACGCCGGCACAGTTGAAAGTTATGTGTCAAGAGCTTTTTCACGGCGAAAAGAACTAGTTTTGAAAAAAAGTTAAAATTGAATACCCATGTATCTAAGACTGGAAAATGCTAGTACCCCTAATATAACCTATCCAAGAATGATGACCCTGTTCAAGAAAATATCATGGAAATCATATACCCTGCCTAAGACCAAAATCTCAAAAAACCATACCCTATCCAGCGGAACATCTCCCTATAGGCTATATATGGGAGTGCCCTCCCCCCCCCCCCCCCCCGGGTCTTGGCACGTTGGAATGTTATTAGTACTGTGAGACTGACTCGTAATAATGGCGGAGGATGCATATAAAGTAGGCTCTATTTTCAAAAGCTGCATAAGAGATTCCAAATGCCTGGTTTTTGTGGAGAGAAAGACAAACGAATATCTTGGAAAGGTACTCATCGATGTCAGAAAGGAGTTGGGGTTTTACTGGCACATTTTTGTTTTGTACTCAAAGGAATGTGCCAGTCATAAATTTTCAATGCATTCACATCTTCATTTGAATAATGGAATATTCGGACAAAGATTCGAATATTGTTCTGAATATTCGAATATTGTTTTGAATATTCGAATATTCTTTTCAATATTCGATTATTCTCTTGAATATTGAAGTTTTGTTTTCAAGCGTGAAGTTCGTTGACTATAAGCCATCATTAATTGATTGTCATGTGGGGGCGTATAATCTGGAAATTTACCCTGAGCTGTCAGAGTTATTTTTTTCATGTCAAATTAAGATTTTGACATGCTGTTATCTGTCTCAGCAACAATGACTAAGAACTGTCTGAAATAACCTTGGTTTAGTGTGCATGGTATGGTGTACAGTATGTTGACTTAGGATCCAAACCAAGCAAAGGTACTGCAAGCAGCAATCTGACTGTACAGCAAGTACCATAGTTTTTCGAGCAGTTACTAACTTCCGGGTACCTTCGAATACAAAGGTTGCGATATGGTTTTCTTTGCTAGCACAAAAATAAAAATTAAATTGCTTTGTCAGCATACTGCCTGCAATTTTATGAATAGCATGAGATACTAGTAAGACCCTAACACTAAGGAATTAAGTTATAATTGTAATTTGTGTGAGTCAAGCTACAAAAAGTGATGAACTTGCAAATATGAAGCAGCCCTTGACATGACATGTTTTAATTTTACCTTCACTCTTTTGCCGTCTAGTTCCAGATCGTGTATGAAAAAGTCCACTCCAATAGTGGTACACAGCTGATTATCAAACTTGTCATCGTGAAACCGTCGTATTAAACTTGATTTACCAACAGATTTATCACCAATCATTAGAACCTTGAAATGATAATCTGCTGCTTCGGCCATTTTAACAGCAAGGAGGAAAACACAGGGAGCCCATGTTGATTATGGACCGTTATTTACTGAGTTGCCTTTGGGCAGCCAAGTCTTAAAACTAGATCTAGACGATCTTGGAGCGTTCACTGGGTTAATAGACCTTTTCGGCTTGGGTGTAATGTTTTCCCATTTCAGACCATGTGTCATTCTCTTGAGAATAATATTCTTTGTTTGAGTTGTATCCATATTCATGTGTCTTCTCGTGTGCAACCGTTGAACAAAGAAATAATACTCTGGGGAATGACACGTGGTCTGAAATGGGAAAACATTACGCCCAAGCAGAATAGGTCTATTGCCTGTGCAAGTATTCTAGAGCTCAATGATGAACATTCCAAAACTCGCCAAATCACCAAGGTAATCCTTACTTATTTGGCACAAAAGTTTTCCTTTCCTGTGGAGAACAACCTTTTATCCTACTTTTCTACGCCACTAAGCGGAGTCGTTCGTTTTCTATACAGAGAAAAGAAAACGGCCTAAAATAGAACTCTATCAAGCTCACGAAAAGCGCATGATATTTCTCACGAAGGTAGAGAAGATTAATGGCATCGAATTGGGTTTGGATTTTGCAGAATTATTTGCAAAAATTCACGGACTGCCGGGCATTTAGTTTATTTCACTCCGTGCCCGGCAGTCGCTCATCCGACGCTCCTTTTAGAAAAAGTCCGTTCCAAGAGGTCAATCCACGGTTGTGGATATTCCAGGATTTTGGAATTTCGTACTGAAACCACCGACTTCTAAAAGAGCAAGTTAAATAGGTTTCAATGGGGCAAGTTTTGTTGTTTTTGATGCAAAAAAAACCCCATGGTTTTGTGAGCATCAAAAGTATCGACTCTTAAACCACATGTACACCATAACTCAAACCTCTCACTCCCCTAAGGACTGGGTTACGCCAATCAAAACTTTAGCGGAAAAAACCTGGCTAAGTTTTGAGATTGACACAACATGCAATTCTACTGGACAGTCTTATCCAAAACAGTATGGATTATCCAATTATAATCTGGAGTATCCGATCATATTCTGAGAACGAGTGGAAACGAGATGGATCGAATGAACGCATTCTCGTGTGCATTCTTATTCCTATGCGTTCATTCATTCATTTGTTCATATATTTCTTCACTAAGGAGAGCGACTCTAATTAACCCCCGAACTTTGAAAGGCCCAAACAAGCATTTTTGAGGATTTTTTCACAGAAGAAAAACTTAAGAAAAAAAAAAGTAATAAACTACTATCAAATCTATATTTCGAGATAAAAGATTTTAAGAGCAAAATTTGAACTACATCGATTAACAGCTATTTCGAATTCTGTGCCACAGGGATCCCAAGCCAAGAAACCATAAACTACAGATACTTAGGGTGGTAAGCCTGTGCTTTCTCAAAGATATCACAGTCACTGAATGTATTCTCGATCGAATCATCGATTGTTTGATATACAAAGACACTTGTCAATAGTGTGAAATGAACGAATGTTATTGTGCCCTGAAACACACAGTAATTCAATGTAATAATACCGATTGTGATAAACAACGTTTTCACCTTGAGTTTCAGTAGATTACAGTTCTTATTTTCTTTTATGAGGGGAGACTGCAACTGAAAGATGGGGATTGGATGGGTGCAAGTTTGACATTCTTAAAACTTTTTTCTGTCTTGAAAATTTTAGGATCACAATATTGTTAGGAAAAATCCATGAATGATCCATGACATTGTTCTTTTCAGTGGCGGAGCGACTGAGGACCTAGGACCGGGGGGGGGGGGGGGGGGGTTGCACCTAGAATCAAAACTAATTACCAAACATTTGGGGCGGGGCATGTGCCCGCCAGTGGCATTGATAGCATAGTCAAAGAAAAATAGAGATAGAGATAAACATGGTGGTGGAGTTTGTTTTTATTTACGAGACTGTATCAATTTTACAAGAAAAACAAACCTCGAATGTGATGAGCTAGAATTGATCACTCTCGAAATCAAACAACCAAATTCCACTCCTTTCTCAATCATCACTTGGTATAGACCACCTAAGTTACCTTTAGATTGTTTCGAAAAATTCGAAAATTTGATATATAACATTGATGAAATTTATAAAGAATTCTATATACTTGGTGATTTGAATTGTAATCTACTATCAAATCCCCAAGAGTCTCACACTATTCGCCTAATTGATTTGTTGGATGAATTTCAATTGGAACAGGTGGTCAATGAACCGACTAGAGTTACTCAAACCAGTCAAACACTGATCGACCTGATCATCACGAATTACTCTGATAATATCAGCAAGCATGGAATTTATCCCTTATCTATCAGTGACCATAATCTAGTTTATTTTGTTAGAAAAATTGGTAACCCTAGGGGAAGACCAAAGATAATCGAAAATAGAAATTTTAAACACTTTGTCTCCTCGGATTTCGAGAAGGACCTATTGAACACTGATTGGCCCACTCTTGAAAGTACAAAATCTATTGAAAATATTTGGGATAGTTGGAAATCAACCTTTTTAAATGTAATTGAAAAGCATGCTCCCATGAGATTGATTAAGGTGCGTAATAGTCCCTCCCCGTGGATTAACGCAATTGTTAAGAGCGAAATATATAAACGAGACTACCTGAAATCAAAAGCAATGAAATCTAAGGATTCCGAGGATTGGTCGCTATATCGACTGCAACGAAACAAAACCAACAAATTAATCATTAAAACAAAAAAAGAATTTTATCGAGCAGAAATTGAAAATCACTCTCGTGACTCTAAGAAAACATGGAAAACGATCAATAACCTGAGGCAAGAAATCAGAATGTGTTGAAATCAGAGAAATTAAAGGCAAAACCGGTAACATCGTCAGTAATACCAAAAGTATTGCAAACGTCCTCAACACTTTTTTTACTAAAATTGCAGGTAGTTTGGCTTCTGAAATTAATTCAAACCCTGGCAATGCTCATTTCACTGATTTCATTAAACCAATAGAACATGTATTCAAATTTCAGTTAATCAAACCTGAAGATGTTCTAAAGGTTTTGAAAGGAATTGATACCAGTAAAGCTACTGGTCTCGACAAAATTCCCAATACCTTATTGAAAATATCAGCACCATATATTTACCATTCACTAACGGAATTATTTAACACTTCAATTCAAACTGCTATTTTTCCATCTGAATGGAAAATAGCTAAAGTTTGTCCCTTATTTAAGTCTGGAGATCATGACGATCCTGGTAATTATAGGCCAATCTCAATTACTCCTGCCATCTCTCGTGTTTTCGAGAAACTGATATACGAACAGTTGGCAGGATACTTTGACCAGTATAAATTAATTGATCGCCACCAATCAGGTTTTAGGCCGCTTCATTCAACACTGACGGCTCTTTTAGATCAGACTAACGAATGGTGCTACAACATTGATAGAAAAATGGTTAATGGTGTTATTTACCTAGATCTTAAAAAAGCATTTGACACCATTGATCATTATATTCTACTGCATAAACTATCTTACTATGGTTTTGACACAAAGGTTATAGAATGGTTTGAGTCGTATTTAACCGGTAGAACTCAAATGTGTTCAGTAAATGGAACACTATCTGATCCTCAACCCACAAATTTTGGCATTCCGCAAGGAACAATTTTGGGACCGGTACTTTTCTTAATCTATGTTAACGACCTTCCAAATTGCCTAAATCACAGTAGTGTAAGGCTTTTTGCTGATGATACGACCATGACGTTCTCTGACTGTCAAATACCAAGTTTGAATGCACAAATGAAAAACGACCTCCAACATGTGTGTTCCTGGCTTCGTGCTAATAAGCTCACCCTGAATATACTTAAAACTGAATTCATGTTGATAGGTTCTCGACAGAGGTTGGCCGCATTAGATGATGTAGACGGCATCAATCTGTCTGTCGATGGAACCAGTTTAAAACGTAGCCATGAAACCAAATGTTTAGGAGTATATGTAGATGAAAACTTAACATGGAAAAGCCATGTGGATTATATCAAGAAAAAGATTTCTTGTAATCTAGGCATCCTAAAGAGGATCAAACCTATCTTGGGTCAATATTACTTAAACAAGGTCTATAAGGCAATAGTTGAACCACATTTTACCTACTGCTGTCTTGTTTGGGACAACCTTGATGAAACATTGGCTGACAAACTTCAGAAATTGCAGAACCGTGCTGCAAGGATAATCACAGGCGCACCTTATCGTAGTGTGCACACAGATAAAGTATTTAATGACCTAAAATGGGTTCCTTTAAAAGAGATGAGACTGCAGCAAAAAGCGATCATGATGTTTAAGATCGTGAATGGTTTAGCACCATCTTACCTTCAGGACATATTCAAAGTTAATGGTGGGACCAATTACGACCTTAGACGAAGTGACAAAAACTTGAGAATTCCAAAAGCCAGGACAGACTTTTATAGATACAGTTTTGCTTTTACAGGGGCCCGGCTTTGGAATTCTCTACCTAACGACATAAAAACTGAACAAATAATATCAAGATTTAAAAAGAAAATAAAGTCTCTCAACTTTAGTGCCAGTAACGAGTGACAATTCCTTTTCATGGATCTGATGTTTTTATTCATAAATTGTAAATAGTGTAATTGTAATTAAGATTTTAGCTTTGTAAGTTTACGGCCTCTAGGTAGACCAACTAAAATTGTTATGTAATTTGTAGTTGATAGAGTTACCGTGTTTTAAATAAAGATTATTATTATTATTATTATTATCTACCTACCTACCTACCTACCTACCTACCTACCCACCCACCCACCCACCCACCCACCCACCCACCCACCCACCCACCCACCCACCCACCCACCCACCCACCCACCCACCCACCCACCCACCCACCCACCCACCCACCCACCCACCCACCCACCCACCCACCCACCCACCCACCCACCCACCCACCCACCCACCCACCCACCTACCCACCTACCTACCTACCTACCTACCTACCTACCTACCTACCTACCTACCTCAAAAAAATTGAAAACTAACGAAAAATGAACATTTCGATAAAAACTCTTATAACTTTTGATATATGCATTTAAATGCTTTGAAACTTTGCAAAGCTAAAGCTGAATAAATGTTTTAGATGAACTAAAAGTTTCAAGTTTAAAAATGAATCCATTCGGGAGATATCAAAGTTTTACTCATGAAATTCCAAAAAGGCACTTTTGCGCAAATTAGCCGTTTCAAGCAATTCTATATGGTTTGACGCGGATCGTTACAACTCTCGTCTTACGTTGAGGGTAAAGCTCGTATTTCTACTAATAGTAGATTGTTCTATTCGACATAGGTTAACAAAAGTTCAAAGTCAGATGATGTAACGCTAAAGAGATATAATTTTTTTTAAAACACCTATAAATATGCCTTCAAGTTACAAAAAGGAGCAGTTAGGGTTAACAATTGAAAAAACTTGTTTATCGATCCAATTTTTCCTTTCAGAAAAATTTCGGAACCATCACCTTAGACAATTCCCGCTGTTTGAACATGCTGTGAAGTTAGTTTTGTAATTTCTTACAACATGATTTATTTAGTTCACTTTAAATCAGGTTACAAAAAGGAACATAGCGCAAAAATACCGCAAGTAGATCAGTCTATTCGTTTTTAGGCCAATGCCTTGATATTTTTTATACTAAAACCATCTTTACACTATAATCCAGGGGAAGGGGAGTATATCAACATACATGCATAATCCATGCAGAATGTGCTATTGGACAGGGTGTGGTTTATGCCATATAATCACTGATTTACTGATACACCGATACACTGATATACTAATACACCAATGCGCTGATATACTAATACACCAATGCGCTGATATACTAATACACCAATACACTGATATACTAATACACCAATACACTGATATACTAATACACCTATGCGCTGATATACTAATACACCAATACACTGATATACTAATACACCTATGCGCTGATATACTAATACACCAATGCGCTGATATACTAATACAGCAATACACTGATATACTAATACACCAATGCGCTGGTCAGGTATATTAATACCTCAATACATTGATATACTAATACACCAATGCACTGATATACTAATACACCATTGCGCTGATATACTAATACACCAATGCGCTGATATACTAATACACCAATACACTGATTTACTGATACACCAATGCGCTGATATACTAATACACCAATGCGCTGATATACTAATACACCAATACACTGATATACTAATACACCAATACACTGATATACTAATACACCAATACACTGATATACTAATACACCAATGCGCTGATATACTAATACACCGATGCGCTGATATACTAATACACCAATACACTGATATACTAATACACCAATGCGCTGATATACTAATACACCAATGCGCTGATATACTAATACACCAATGCGCTGATATACTAATACACCAATGCGCTGATATACTAATACACCAATACACTGATATACTAATACACCAATACACTGATATACTAATACACCAATACACTGATATACTAATACACCAATGCGCTGATATACTAAAACACCAATGCGCTGATATACTAATACACCGATGCGCTGATATACTAATACCCCAATACACTGATATACACTGAGGTTCAGTTTGCTTCATATACGTAAAAAATGTACTATCCATTGTGCAAGTTTGTGGTAAAAAATTTTAAGAAAAAATAATTGTTTGGTATAGAAAACATTTTCTAAATGAGAAAGTCTTACTTTTGTACTTGTTACTGATTGAGGATCATATAATATAATATAATCATATAATTAATTAGTATTTCATTGTTTTATCTTTAGTAAATGCACCATTTTAGCTTAAGAAATTGAAAACGAATGAAGGTTACAGTAGGGAACATACTCAGGTTACAAAAGGGAACTCCAGGTTACAAAAGGGAACATCAAGTTACATAAGGGAGCAGTCTCAGGTTACAAAAAGGAACATGTTCCCTTTTGTAACTTGCGTCAAGTTACATTAGGGAACATGCTCCCTTTTGTAACCTAATTCAGGTTACAATAGGGAACGAGGTTACAAAAAGGAGCAGTGCACGTTACAATTGGGAACAAAAAATCTAACTATCTATCTATCTATCTATCTATCTATCTATCTATCTATCTAAAATTTTAGGGTGGTGCCGTCTCCTTACCCCCCCCCCCCCCCCCCCCCCCCACATCCCTTCGCTACGCCACTGGTTCTTTTATCTATATGTTTTCTTTTGGGATTTAAAGCTTTCGCAAATCTTTTAAGAGATAGTCCGGCAGGTCTTGAATCCAAATATTTCCTCAAAATATGCATTAGGTTACGACATTCTTTCGTTGAGGGTCCTGAAGTGGTAAAATGAAGCTGGGAAAATGGGATTTCATGCACTGGGACTTGGATTTAGCCATTACTGGGATTAGGATTTTTTTTAAATCTCTAACTCTAACTCTATAACTCGGACTGAGATTTTGCATGACTGGGACTGGATTTTGCAAAAAAATTTTGGCAGGGAAACGGGATTAGTACCCCCACTTTGTTAGGTGATAGAAAAGATAAATTTTCAAAACAACGCAAATAAAAGCTAGAAAATTCAGAAGGGAGCTTAGGTTAAGAATCCCGTACCCTTATCTTTCCTATGTTAATCACAGGCAGCCCAAGCAATGGTCTTGTAAGCTTTATGTATACAATGAATGTATGGGTCGAAAATACCGTAAAAGTTATTTAATTTGTAATAAAGTTGGGCTAACCTTTGTCTGTAGTTGTTTTTGATAGCCGTTTTAAGCGATTTTTTCTATCCCCCCACCCCCCCCCCCCCTCCCCCAGTAAGTAGTACTGGTTGGGTTCCCTGAGTGAAATGTGACGTCACAGCTTATCAATCTGATATGCTTTGTTTCCAAAATGGCGCGCAAAGCTATGTGAATGAAATGGTAAAAAAATAACATTTGCTACTTCAAACTGGGCACCTTTTCTTCGAAAAATGTTACAGAATCAGTTAACGAAGACTACTAAACCATACAGATGTTTGTTTGACCTGAGAAATATCCAAAAACCAAAGGTATTTACTCGTAGTAAAACTAAGCTCAAATTTAGCTATAGAGGGAGGTGGGTACGTAGTCGAATGTGAATTGAAAAATCGCTTTTTACGACTTTTTTGTACAATTTTTGTCGCAATATAGATTTGAATTGGAAGATTAATATTTTTCGTTGTCCAACAAACACGGTTGTAGGTACTAAGCTGTAAGGCTACTTGGAAGAGAACACGAAAATTTGACTGACTAAATAAAAAAAAATGTAAGCTTAATGATCATTGGGCTCTAGATTTGACACAACCGACACAACCTCTTTTCTTGCTTTTTCTGCTTTTTTTAAGATTGGTGGGGTGCAGGGTCAGCATTTAAATTTATTTGTCAGAGGGTAGGCCAGGATGTGTGTGTGTTGGGGGGGGGGGGGTACCCCCTTATAATTGCTAAATGGGTATGAGCAGCTGGACAGGGTATGGTTTTTGAGCTTCAGCTTAGGGTAAATTCTGTAGCCTAAAAACACAATTTGTTATGAAACTTTGCACAGCCATAATTATTCCAGAAATAAAATATCAAAACCCAGAGAAGCGGGTTGAAAAAACTAGGTGCAGCTGAGTTTTTTTAACTGACTTTGAGGTGTTTTGATATCGGATGAAACACTCTTTCAAGTGTTTGATCTAGTTTCTCAAATTCATGATAATTCAAGGAGATAATCAAAGGGAAAGTTGGCCAAATTTTATGCTAATTAACTACCGTTACGGTAGAGATTTGTTTTTTGAGAACAATAGTTGAAACATGAAAATCAAACATGAGGAGTACACACTTGTAGGGATAATTACTTACAGTGAGGATACTTGAACCATGAACACATTGAGGTTTTTTCATACTTTTTTTCTCCTTTATCCCCTGTGTGAATCGATTGGAAATATGATTTATTTTGAACAATAAGATTGTTTGAGTTCAGTGCTTCATTTTCAGAAGGTTTGAAGCAGTAGAAAGTTCATAAAATAAAAAAATATCAAGTGTTCATGGTTCGAGTGTCTTCACTGTAAGGACATTCGTGGGCAAAAATTAAGTTTCCAATGCTTTTTTCTCTTCAAACTGGGCATGGTTAAAAAAAAAGACCATCATAGAATATAGAAGCTCCATGAGCAAATAAAAAATGGGGGTCACTGTGTTCTTGTTTAGGAGTGATATGATATTTAAGTGCAGCCTTTAGTAGAAGAACTAAATAGATTGCTAAACATTTTTTGAAACATCTAATAACCTATATGTATAAATAAATTATAATGTGTAAATATTTATAAATACGTACAAATAATAACTTGTAGTTTTTAGCTTGAATTTGCAGCCACCATGCACCATTTGGTGACTCTTTGGGCACAATATAGATTGAAGTTTTCATCCAAATACATGTTTTTATTATGGTTTTCCCATATTTTTCCCTTCAAATTTGACACTGCCAGCTTATGTAATTCTTTACAAGATACTAAAAAAGAAAATGGGGGTCATCGTTGTTGTTTTTGAAAAGTGTTTTGTAAATAGGTACCTCTTTCAGTTAATTGTATAAAGAGATTTGAATATATATATGATATATAATATATTTATTTAATTAAAATAATAATAATAACAATTTTATTTAATAATTTATTTTTATTAGACAGAGTACACTGTTTCTGGGCTGATAATTTTCAGGTGGCCCTCTTAACTATAAAAATAAATTTTTGAATTTGGAGGACAAAACAATAGGTTCCAATTCTCAGTGATTGAAATTCTTTTGTTTCGTCCTCCAAATTGAATGGCTGGATGATTGGGCAACCATTCCCTGCAGTTTTGAAATAAGATAAATTACCTTTTTTCTTTTTTTTCTTTCTTTTTCTTTCTTTTTTCTTTTTTTCTTCTTTTTTAAAAATTTATTTTAAAATTTATTTTTTGTACACATATGAATGAGGAAATAGAATATCATGGACCTCCTTGCTGCGTGCTGTCACAAAGCATGTACCACAAACAAGTCAGAAAGGGAGATTTGTATATTAATTACAGTTCAATAAATGTCAGTTTTTATTGATGTATGTGTAAGTTATATAATTTATTTTTCCAGGTGGAATATTCAGTGAATACAAGGCTTATACATCAGCTTCATAAAGATTATGATGAAAGTACTGCAGAATTCAAATTTCCATTCAAAAACATTGAAAAAACCGTGAATGACCACAGATACTCTCAATGCGTACACAAACCCCTGTCAATCAACCATCGGATGAGTGATTCCATTGAGGGTAATAGGATGTACTTGGAGAGGTACCCAAGTGTTACTACAATATTATCAAACACTAAACCACCCAATGAATTCTTTGGGTTGATGAATTGGAGAAAGTCAAACATAGAAAAGTTTGGTAAAGAAAAGTTTGGGTTGATGCAGAGACACACGACTTTGAAAGGAACTACTTTCCATCAGGTAAGGTCATTAAATTTGTTAAAATATGTAGGTCTACATCTGTTATCCCTTCCAATGAGGATAGAGACCTTACTGCGGTTTTACATAGTCTACAAACCCAGACATTCCAACAGCTTGTTGCGAAATGGGTTTTTATTGCTGACTCAATCAAAATAATTAGTTGGTACCTTTTATATTTTTGAGTGGCGGCAGTAAAAAACCATTTCACAACAAGCCATTGGAATGCCTGGGTTTGCAGAATATGTAAAACTGCAGTAAGACTATAATTATCTGATGGACCAGTTAAGCCTCATGGTAATTTCAGTGAGCCTACAGGGACTACTAATAAAATTAAGTTTTTTTGGATTACTTTATGTCAATTAGTCAGTAAATCATAGTACTAAATAAATTATTGTCATGACGGGAGTGAGAACAGCATTTTGGATGATAAAGGAGGGCTCAAAAATAATGGCCGGTCAATGGTCAATGTCCATGAGCTTGAGCATGTTTGAGCATGTTTGGATGAATACTTACTGAGTGGCAAGCTTTTAAAAGTTGCAAAAATAAGTTTGAGATAATGAATAGGGTTTGAGGACAGCATCCCCAAAAACCATACATTCGCTCTCATTTTTATGATTTGTTAAAAGCCTGTAAATCAGTCAGTATTTGCCCAAACATTCTAAAACTTGGTAAATTTATTAATTTTTGTGTGGTGTTTTATGTGATGGAGTTTTTTTTTAATTAGATTAATATTTCTAGACTCGTTCCCAGTCCCCTCATGAATTCCGGAACGGCCAATTACTAATTTAAACAAGTCAGCTATTAAACTGTTTTAAAAGTAAGGATGTTCATGGGCAAAAGATGTTGTTGTCAGATTTTTTTTGCAAATTTCCATGAGTAGAAGTAAAATGAGGTAAATAATTTAATATATAAGAGGGGTCCTCGACTTCGTTTAGCCATCAGATTGCATGGAAGTTCACCCTTTCAGTGGTAAAAACATGCGACCAATGCAAACATGGAAAGTTGTTTAAAAGAAGCCATATTTTACAGAAAAATCAGACCAGGTGTTATTCCCTTCCCTCGACAATAAGATTCTTTGTTTGAGTTGTAAGATTCTATATTCATGTGTCTTCTCATGCACAACTACTAAACAAGGAAATGATACTCTGGAATGACACATGGTATGAAATGGGAAATGAAATGGAACATTGCCAATATAATTATTAACGGCCAATAATAAGCAATTATTGGACGAGGTTGAGCAAAATATCGTGATTTGTTAGTGGCGAGCAAGCAATTATTTTCTGATGCCGAAGGCAGAGGCAAATAATTGCTTGTGAGACACTAACAAATCTCGATATTTTACGATAACCAAGTTTAATAATTGTTTTATCATTCAAATTATTTTTTCTAATATTTGAGGGGCAGTGCGCACAAGTCAAACAATAACAAAGAAGTCGGTTCATTGTTTTGTCAGTTCAGGAAAGCAAGCCATTGTCAAATGCAAAGTTACTGCGCATGAGCAGACCATTATTTGCAGCAAAATGGCTTTGCATCGTAATGTGCATGAGCAGACCGTTATTTGTAAGCAGTTATTTGCAGTTCTCTCGGCCAATCAAAATGACGGAAAAAATAATTTGAATAATAATGTATAATCTTCATCCTATGTTCTGATATGACAAGATAGAAACTTATTGGTATATAAAATTGTCTAAGTGGCATGAAATTCCCTTTTTTTCTTCACAGGATATGAAAGAATACTTTGCAGCTGAATCAAGTACTAATCAATCACATCACAAGTTACACACGTCTGGTTTTATAAAGAGTGTACGTAATGTTTTACCAGATATCTCCAATCCATTAGCAATTGAATCTTCTGTTGTGCACTCAAGTCTTGGTTATGCTGGTACTGTTGACCTTGTAGCAGAGTATATGGGAATACTTTCAGTAATAGATTGGAAAACATCACAGAAGAAGAAAGTTAATCTTGCTCAATGTCATTCCTATCCAATACAAGTCTCAGCATATGCCGGTGCTGTTAACTTTGACACAGACTATCCATTTCAGGTAACATTAAATTTAAGTCTAATATAATTGCTTGTAGTGCTGCTAAGTGATTGTTTTCAGGAAGTTGTTGATGAAGGGAGGTGAATAGGTCAGCATCCTGGACCATGTGCCAGAATATGAACATATTAATACTCATATGAAAATATCAGAGTACAGCTATTCGCCTTTTCCATATCGAGCAAGGGACTGGGTACGAGTCTGAACAATTAATTTAATTCTGGTTCCAGAAAAAATAACCCCATCACATGGAAGAGTAACCTAATAGACCTCATCGGCTTGGATGTAATGTTGTCCCATTTCAGACCACGTGTCATTCTCTTGAGAATAAGATTCTTTGTTTGAGTTGTATCCATATTCATGTGTCTTCTCATGTGCAACCGTTAAACAATGAAATGATACTCTGGGGAATGACACGTGGTCTGAAATGGGAAAACATTACACCCAAACCGATGAGGTCTATTTAAGTTTATTTACCAAGTTTCAGAACGTTTGGCTAAAAATAATTTTTTTTTATGAGCATCCAAACTCTACCAAAATTACAGAGAAATATATGGTGTCCTTCCAAAACTTTCTTCCAAACCATACATTCTTTGTATTTTCGAAAAAATGAAAAATAGCACAACTTTATTACAATTTGCAAAAACTTGTTCAAACTTTCAATTCTTACTAATTTTTCACTTAGAGTTTTAGTTGTGAAATGAATGTAAAGTTTAGAGTCTTCCGATTTTTTAATGAAAACTCAGAGTGAATAATCAACTCAATATTCGAATACTGAAATCATTAATGGAGCCTAGGGGGTACGCTTGAGCCGTTTTGACTGTAAACTTTCTTTTGTACTATTTCATGTTTGTCTAGTATTTTACACAATAGGCACCCCAATTTTACAGTTTATAAATAGGTCGTTCTCTTTATCTCGTAAAACAAGGACATTTTACGTTGTACTTTCAGCAGACAACGTACGGTAATGATGCGCAGGTTTTTGCGCACATTCCAACGAGAGTCTATTGAATATACTTATTTAGTGTGATTTTAGGTGCGATTTTTAAGGCGATTTTGGTCATAGTCAAGAATGGTAAAGGATTAACTTGTAAAATTTTATTCAGGACACCAAGATTACCTGGGCAAATCTCTCTTTAGAAGCAAAAGACAAAATTTATTATATTTTTAAAAATCGCCGCAGAATTCCCTATTGGTACGGTGACGGATGGTTGTCGGTAAGATATCAGTAGGTTAACGGTGTGCTATTTGCCAACAACCTACCGACACCGACTTGGGGGTTGTATTCTTAAACAGTGGTGGTGATAATGATGTTAATAATGATTGTTAATGATGATAGTGATAATGGTGTAGGAATGACTTCATGATGACCAGTAATGGTAACTATAAACAGCAATAATATGTATGATGTATATAATTTTTTTTCATTAACATACATTTTTTCTCTCTGCTTTAGATCTTAAATGGTATCCTTGTGATAGCATACGAGAATGGTGACCCAGCAGATGTACATGTTATGAATGAAGAACTCTGTGAAGAATACTGGGACAAATGGCTTATCAGACTCCATCAGTATAAAACTATGAAATCTAGGCGGGATTCTGTGGAACCACCAAAGAGAACTAGTTGGGCCATTGAGGACCAATATGTTAGTAATTCTCTGAGTCCTGATGAAAAAGGTCCTCAAGAAAAACTCTCTGAAGTAACACAGATTATTGAAAACGGACAAAATTTGAAATCTTTTGGCAGCAGGCAACCTGTTCTTAATGTTAAGCAAAATGGAGGAAAATCTTTAAATGAAATTGGAAGAACAGTGAAAGACGAAGAAATTGTTGCTACATGGAGAAATCTGACAGGATTGACTGAGAGTATTTTTGGTCGCGTTTTTATTTCTAAAGGGCTATTACTCGCTCACTATATTGAAAGCATATGTAAATCATCCATGAGGAACTTGAAGATATATAATAGCGAAGATCATACTTCAAAGGAAGGAAACCAGTTTCATAAGAAAAAATAGGAATACATGGATAAACTGACTGTAATTTTTGTAATAATAGTGATTCTCATAAACCCGTGAAATACACTTTAGCACATTACACATTACTTCACTCTAATTCTTTTGTTTTCTATTGTGTTTATCTGACTATTACACTTTAATAAGCACACTTTGTTTCACGGGTTAATGAAATCCACTCTATTTTTGTTGCTGAATATTTTCGTTTTCTATTATCACTTTTATATTTAAAGGGAATTAGTGCAAAATCCTTTGTTTTCTATTTTATATATTCTGTATATTGCTATTTAGCACTAATTTGCCAATACTTTGTCATGGGTTTGTGTCCAGCCTAGTTCCCACAAAAACAACAACAAAAAAACGCAGAGAATGTTGTTGGAAGACTAGAAGAATATTTTAAATATCATTTTTTGTATTTAAAGATATTTTTATAGATTTTGATAAAATAATAAAAAGCTTTCGAGATCATTACTGTAGATGTTGTCACGAGGGAAAATGTTTTATTCCATTTTTTCTTTCTTTTTACTTTGTCCCCCTTGGTCAGCATTTGAATCTGAGTTTATCTGTGATAAAACTCCACACGAGACTGAGACACGATATGACATCGAGTACAGGCCTTTCTTATTAATATTATAGTCAATATATCAGTCTGTTAGCTTCTGCTCTCAGTTCATTTCAAGGATATATCTTTTTAATGAAAGGCCTTGCACCGATGGTGTTCAATGAATTAGTAGTAGCACTTCAATGTCTAGAAAGAATTATTTAAATAAAACGTTCACCAAAAGAATAGAACCACGAATATTAGCCATTGGCTATCCACGCGGCGGTACGTGGCGGGAAGTTAACGAATAGCACACTGACGCCAAATATAACAGGCATATCTTTGTTGTCTGGCACTGTCTAGCAGACAAGAACAGTTGGGAAATGAACGTGCGTGCATGCGTGGAGCTAGCTCTGTTACTAAGGATGTCTCTTATTTAAGCTCTGTCACTAAGGATGTATCTTTATAATTTTTATAAATATTGTATTATAATTTTAGAACTTATTTCAAAAGCGTTTGTCTTACTATTAAATTTCAATAGCGGATTTGCCTTGTCGCTGGAAATTCGACCGAAAACAGGGGGAAAATAGTTGAAATTTTGGCCAAGACAGCTGACATGTTTGAATGTCTTTAAGACTCGTAAATTCCTGCAATGACTCGAGCTGTATTCTATATACAGTATTCACACGACAAATGAACTTCCGTGAAATGATACTTATCAGTACCTGCTAATTTTTTCCTCTTCTTGTGCAGAAAATTAAAGGATAACGAGACTCTCTTGTCAAAATGATTGCAAGTTATTGGAAGGTGGGTGGATTAAAGAGTATTAACAAACGTGGGCTGTGTACGAAATTCAATTTATTACTTGTATTTTATTGCCCACCTAATAATAAAGTCTAACCAAGTCATGAGCAAAATATCGGAGCTTCACAGTTAGCACAAACTAAAAATAAGTAGCTGCTAAGTCGTACTTGAGTAAACATTTTATTTTTGAGAGAAATTTCGAGTGTAAAAGGATCACTCTAACTCAGTTTTTCCCGGTTTGAGGTGGAGGGCAGCAAAATTACGAAATGATGTTTTAGTTTACTCTATTTTGATACGTTAATCCTAGCATTAAGTCCTTGCCACACAAGTGATAGCATCGCTGTTTTAAGGTCAAATAATCGCTGAAAGCAGTTCAGCCGGGCCAACAAGGAAGAAGAACAAAACTAGTGCGTGGGGGAGGAGGATGGGAATAAATGAAATGCCTAAAAGCGGAACTAAATATAACGTAGTTTGTGGCTTTTGAAATAGCTGACAACTGATGGGTAAAACAAGCTATCAGAATCATAATAGGTTTATCATGTCCAAACATATTTTAGGAGGACTAAAAATAAATATATTCGTTGTCATGGAATAAATTTGTTCAGTCAGGTTCACTGGCGGACGTCAAGAAATTCGCGCCGAAATTGTAATTTTTAATAGTATTGAGTTTCTCGTTCGGTTTTTTATTTATTTATTTGTTTCTTGACCTATATTTTAGATTTCTTGGATAAAGGATATAAAGGATATACGGAGGTAAGACGCCACGTCGAATTGTGGCGAAGCGATTGTTGTCTAGAAACTTGAAACATTCTTAAACGATTTACGAACCATTCTGTCCCCAGTAAACCTGCATATTCCCCACAAAACTACTTCCTTTGTTTGGAATTTCGTCCCGAAACATGCCAACTAGCACATAACCGCGATCACTGTTTCTGTCAATATGAAGTACACTATGAATTTTTTTGATTTCTAGGAAAATTTTAAAAGAGGAAGTGATTGTCAATCAAATGTTGATTGTCAATCAAGGGTCATTGATGTGAGGAATGAACTTCCTGTATCCACGAGCCATGTTAAAATCACTGACCTAGCTAGACTTTAAACAAAATGACTACAAGAACACTGTCAATAAAATTGCAAATATTTTTTCTTATGGTGACTAAAATTATGCCTAAGAAAAGGAAATGTTTTATCAAATCAATTTTGCTCGCGTGGCAGACCGTATCTTTTGCTAGGGTCACGAAAGGTTAAGATATGCAAAGGCCGTTCCAGAACTGAAATGGCAAGACGCGACAGAAAAACACTCAACACTTCTCCTTTTTTCCAAAATAAAAAAGACAAAAATGTAACGGAAATACTTTCAAAGAAAATAAGGCAAAAATTCTGACAAAAACTGTAAAAAAAACCCGAGCTTTTTTCATTGTTGTTTTACTAATTTCTTCAATCTTTGTACAATTTACAGTAAAGTTTTTTTCTTGCTGCAGAATTTTTAAAATGTCATAATTTGTCATGCTCAGCTAATTATTTATTCTAATATGAATATTCAACGAAATAATCGATTCCCTTGTCATTGTTTATCTTTAAAAAAATCCTAAAGGAAGTTATAAAAATATACCAATCAAGTACCTACCTTGGACCTGGGGGTCAAATCCCTCTACCCTTCTCAAGGTATATTCCTTTCCCTTATTGTACAAAATTCCGTACTATTTTCACCCATATAGTAAGAAACTGATACATATGCGTTTACAGAGATTGCTACCTAGTTAGCATTGTTAATATGGATTTGTTTGGATTTCAGTATCTAAATGTCGACTATATATACGATTTGACTATGACCACCAGTGTTGCTCGGGATCCCCATCATCAACATATAAATCATAATTCGGCGATCGTTGCATATCTCTAGTAAATACTCCAACACGTTGGAGTTGCTGTCTTCTCCTTGTATCGTCTTCGTGCGCTTGTGTGTTTACAACAGGGTAGACAACTTGCAGCTGAGGTTTTGGTAATTGTTGCGGTCGGTTTTGTCTCTTGTTTTCTGACGAAACGGTAGTTCTCCGTGTATCACGTTGCAAACTTTTTAACAGCATCTTTTCTTTTTCTTTTTTCTCTCGCTCGTAAGCTGTCTTGTACATGTCTAGTTCAACAGTTAAACTCGAAATTAAATCCTGACAATCCCGTAGTTGTTCGCTCAAAGTTGATATTTTACCCTGTGCATCAACCTTATCGTCTTTTTCTTTTTGAAAATCTTCTTCGTATAGAGTCAACTGCTCTTTCAGTAATTCTGCATCGACCTTAACATCCAGTTTACTCAGCGATCCTGCTAGCCGGATTACTTCAGATCGTAGCACAGCTACTTGATTTACTAGTGATGCATTTTGGCTTCTCAATGATTGAATTGTTCTTTCTTGTTCTCTAACTCTGTTATGCAAAATCTTACTTTCATTTTGGTATGCGTCTCCCTCTGCGTTCAAGGTCAATGTACCAAGTCTCGTAGTACATCCTGTAGGATCTGTCAAATCATCCTGCACACTTCGATCCAATGTACTCCGTTGTTCAACGACTTTTTCATACTCACTCTTCCATTTAAGTTTTTCCTTTTTCTCCGAATGCAAAGCAGCTAATAAAGTTCGTTTTTCGCTCAGTAACTTAAGAATAAACTCTCGCTCATTAAAAGTACTACTGGTTGACTTACTAGTGATACTACACGCAGAACTGTCATTTCCGCCTTCAAGATTCCTAACACTGGATCCATCGGCCATTTAATGGTCTTAAGAATCGTCCACAAGTGCGATCTGGACTCTTCTCTAGTCCTCTTTCAATTATAAAAACTTTTTTTACACTTTTGGAAACAGTGCTTTTCCAGCGTCTCATCGCGATCACTGCAGCTTATGAATGAGAACTCCGGAACTTGTGATGAAGACGTAAACTCTATAATTACTCTTGGGGACTGGCACCTACTTCCTGTGTTCTCTTGGACTTCCGTTTGTTGAAAAATTTATTAGAATTTATTAGAATCTGTAGAGAGAAAAATAATGAACGAAGTTGATAGCTGGTTGAAAATTTTAGCTTTATTTGTAGTGTAAATAGTTCAATTTTATTTTTTGGAATAATATGTTTGAAATTAAAAACTTAGTTTTGCTAGCCATTCCGCCGATTTTAATATTGAAGAAAGTGGAAAATTTCTCGGTAGAATAATATTAATCATATTTTGATAAAAACTGAAAAGATCTATTTTATTTTGGAAAATTATTGGACTGCAGTCTTGTATGCTATCTCGAAGATTTGTCTCTCCAAAATCATGACTCTTAAAATAAAGATTGAATGCTAGAAAAACTGAGATGAGATGAGGAAGGGATAAGAAGAAACGGGAAATGTTTTGCAAAGGAATGGCATAACAATCTGTTAGTTCAAGTTGGAGTGGTTGGTACACAATGGTCTCAAACAGTAGTTTGCCTCGACATGTTTACCATCTGCACAGACCACAGGAAGTCAAGTCTGACCGAATCGTTAAGATTATAAAACATTAACAAGAGAATCGAACAGATGTAAAAACATCGATTCTTAAGATCTCTGTCGCGATTCTGCTCTGCTTGATCACGTGACCACGCAGTTGGCAAAGAAAATTCCCTTTCAAAACTATCCAAATCAGTTTCAGATAAACATTTAGAGAAAATATTGTTTCCAAGAAAAAAAATCTTTTGAATCGTACATGAATATTGAATTTGAAAATGTCTGAAGAGGTAGGCAGTTTGGAATCGGCGTGAAGTCAAGCAGTGAGAATATTAGTATATTCTCCTAAAATAATAAACATATTAGAATATAGCATTTATTTATAGAAGCTATGAATATATCTGAAATGGCAATAGATTTGGTCATCAGGACAGGTGAATATTTTTGTTATCAGTCACCAGGTTTTTTTTCACATACAATAACAAGCATTGCGTTCATATCAGAATTATAACTTATAGTTGACGCCGTAAGTCGAGGCAGAAAACAGATATCCGTTAGAAGTAGAAGACTTTGCTAGTCAGATGGGCGAAACATTTTTTTATCTAACCTAGAAAAGTCCTAAATTAAGAAATAAAACAAATAATCTTTTACAGTTTAAAGGGTTTTGGTTTCCCATACTTAAGATGCAAGGTTAACTATAGTTTTCTTTCAGTGTTCCGTCGTCGAGAATTTTTAGCCTAAATCCTGCCTGTACAAAACAAAATCTTCATCCTTTCAATACTTACGTAACCTTGTAACGGATGCGTTTTTCACAATAATATTTTTCACTTGTATTATCTCAACCAGCGTCGGTCTTCAGTGAGCAGAGTCTTTTCGTCGATGATTCACAAAGTTCCTGTGTTGGCGTGACTTATGATGTCATACAAGGGAATTTTGTCACGCATGGCTTGTGGAATTAGTCACGATCACGTACGGTAGGGGTTGGCTCAAGTTTGATACAAAGAATTTCCCCTTTGAGGATGAAGCAAATAAATCCCTTATTAAATCATTGGAAGTTTCATCATTCCCTTTTTAATATTCCAGAAAATTTCAATTTCTCAAAGGCAGTGAAAACGAATGGTCGTATAAGGTACAGACCCAGATCACATGATCAACATCACTAAGCCTACGTCTAGTTCTATTGGAACAGTTTCTAAAAATCCTGATTACCCAAAACTACCTGTATTTCTTAGAATAAGCGAAAAGTAAAAGAAAATATTTCAAATATAGAATCGTTTTCTTTCACCTTCTATGCAAAATGACCAGCGATGTTCAGTTCAGTTCGTCCTTCTCGGCATCGCCTTCAGACCTAGTATTAAATTCTTCAAGAAAGAACACCATTTCTTAACATTTCTGCAAACAGAGACTAGTAATAGCGGGAAAGGCCTTCAATTCCTCATAAAAATCGCTGTTCATTCGAAGTTTTTATTCCAATCCGAAGCCTCTTGCCTATTTATTTATTTATTTATTTATTTATTTATTTATTTATTTATTTATTTATTTATTTATTTATTTATTTATTTATTTATTTATTTATTTATTTATTTATTTATTTATTTATTTATTTATTTATTTATTTATTTATTTATTTATTTATTTATTTATTTATTTATTTACTTACTTACTTACTTATTTATTTATTTATTTATTTATTTATTTATTTATTTATTTATTTATTTATTTATTTATTTATTTATTTATTTATTTATTTATTTATTTATTTATTTATTTATTTATTTATTTATTTATTTATTTATTTATTTATTTATTTGTTTATTACAATTTAATGGCAAAGAAGAAGAAGAAGAAGAAAAAAAAAGAAAAGTCATATCCCATACGGGATAATCTGAAAAGGAGTCCTAGACCCCATACAAGAACAGACCACCAAATCCCATATCATAGGAACGATAAAAACATTCGTTTCCTTTTTTGCCACTTATCACTCTTTTTCAATGAAAAGTTACAACCCAAATAGTGAAAACTAAATCAGCAAAGTGCAGCATTTTTCCTAACTTTCCCTACATTTGATCTACGGATCATTACCACCACCCTATCTTACTACAGCCAACTACAAGCACTACTACCACCACCACCAACAAACACCCGGCCAGGTACTTCCAGGAAACGATGATTCAAAAATGTCTAGGGAAACTCAATGAAATGATCTTGACATAAGTATCCGCATACTTGAAGTCATCAACTGAACGAACGTCCTCTGTGAGTCACGTGTATATCAGTCGATCCTTTCGACCCTCGCAAAGCTAAGGATTAGGTGATGCGGTCGTGGTTTCATAAGATATATCATCTATAGGTCTCTGTAGGGTAAAAGGCAAGCGAGAGAAACATAATGAGCAAGTGAGGTTTATTTTAATAGCTAATAAAACTGAGAACGATTCGCAGGATAAGAGACAAGCAGAGTGCGTTCATCTGTGCCTGTTTTATGATTCTCGGAAGACCTTGGCTTGATGCTAATGATGACGTCTGCAGCTGCAGTTTAAGCCTGTTTAAGACTATAATGAATGAATGAACCAGAAACGGAACACGTTTTAATAATTCAGAAGCATCTTCATCCCGATCGGAAAATATCCCTCTATCTTAGAAAGAATACTGCATATTGTGTTTTTCTGTAACGAGTCGCTGTTCCACCCAGACTTTCCCCGTCAGCTTTAACCATTAATATCTAATCAACGGTTTCAGCCAAGTAAACATACGACAAGGAAGGAGACTAGTTGGAGCCATGTCTGGTCTATCTTGCATGAAAAACGCATTGGAAAAGAGCTCTCACTAGCTAAGTCATATTGATCGAAGCATTCTATACAATCGTTATGTAAATTACTATCTGTTTGACTCGGTTCACAACGGAAAACATAATGGGTTCAGATCACGTAGCCCAAGAAGTTTCCCCTCTCATACGAAATATACTCTAAACAATAAAAATCGCTTAAAATTGGATTGGTTTCGTATAAAGCAGCGTTTTTCGTTTTCCTGTCTTCGAAACCCTCACCAGGGTAGAGACGAGGTTCGTCCATACAAAACTGAATAGTTCAGCAACACCGGACGTAGTTTTGGTCGGGTCAGGTGAAATGGCAATTTACGTTTCAGGCTCAAAAACTCGTGACTTAGCGACCATATGGAAACAGTTATTTATCACACGAAAATGAACCAAAGGTGTTGGAGACACAAATGAGGGGGAGGTACTCGAGTCGCCGCCATGTTCCAGCGTTGTACAAAAAAAAACAACAATCTGGCGGCCTGTGTTTATAAAGGAACAATGCTCAGTTCATGTGTGTGTTTTAGAATGTGTTAATAAACTCTTTTGACAAGTTAAAAAGCCTAAAAAATATTAAGTGTGTGCGTGTGTTTGTATGTCTGTGCGTGGTTGGGGGAGGGAGCGACTAAAGTCCGTTGCCCCTCCCCCACCTATCCAAAATACCACTGGGTAAGTAAAGTGAAGTGGAAATCGAAAATCAAACAGGAACCTACATTATCTAACTTTCTTTTTATTATTTTTTATTCTTATACAAATTTAATTAAATTTTGATATTTGATAACAAAAATACATATTTCTACTTCCTGATGAAGTAGAAGATATGTTGGTGCTATGCTAAGGGGTGTGACGGTTGTTCACATACCTTACTGATACCCTGGAGTTTAGAGGTTATTCATTCTGCTCGCCTAAACCCACCCAAAGCTAATGAACCAGAACCTTTGGAGTCAAGGGTGCGTTACAGAAAGATCAAATTTATCATCAGCTGATCCAGATTGCTATGTCGCAGGACTTCCCAAGAAAGCTATATGATAATGAAATGTGGGTTATCATTGTCAAACCCGGTTTTATATCAGTTAGGCAACTTATTGTAGCGACAAAACTTTCCTCTTTCAGCAGAATTTTGAAAACTGAAAAACAGGAACGTCACACCAAGGGAACTGTGTTTGAAACTTCTTCACTACTCATACATCTCATACAAAAAATAATGTACTCGTGTACGTGATGTGGAACTTTTTCTATAATGATATAAGACGTCTTAATTATCCCTCAGCTATTCATGTTGAAACCCATGACAAAAGGCTTTACCACGGATTTACCACGTCCTTTTGAAAATATTACATTTATCATCAGCTGTTCGGAAGTTCGAAGAAAGACTGGTAATGAGTTTACGATGCTAAGAATAATTGTGTCTTGACACCTCCTACAACCTAACCCCAGAATGCAACGCACCAACCTTCCTACAAAGTCGGCTGCGCCGGAAACTAGACAAAAAATACTTGCGCATGAATGCGTTTCAGCACGTTTTCTAAGAATTTAGCCGCAAGAGGTTTAGTGGGAAAAGAAATATTTGTGTTCTCGGAATATACAAATTTTCCTGAGTATAGTTTTGAAGACCAAGATACTGTATTAAAGACAATATGAAAAAAAGCCCATTTGACAGGCCAGTTGGCATATTTTTATAAAAACAAAGACATTTTGGACTGATTTGCATGCAGACTAAGAGCATGCGCAATCGTTTTTCACTCGTGTCCATTGTTATGCGGCATCCAACATTACATTATTTCATGAAATGTTCACGACATGTTAATTTCGCGATTTTGGAGGTCGCATGCATTTGAATGGTTATTTAATTATTTACTTTCCAAAATAAATCAATTACTTAATTTTCGCGTCATTATATTTTCACGACACTTTAACTTCGCAATTTTATTTTATATATTTATAAACTTCACTACATGGTCAGAGTAACCTAACAGAGCAAAACTCCACTATGGGGACCCCAAAATCGCGAAATTAAAGTGTCACGAAAATTTCCTGCATAAACAAATCCAATTAAGAAAGACCATTTTCTCAATACCTTCTGAGTGGTATCTGAAGTCAGACACTATCAATACACTCAGAATAGCGCAGCGCGGTTCACGCCATTGGACCCCCCGCATGACTCAGACAAACAAAGCTCAACATTTACAGTAAATGTATGTAAGATTGGCACTTCATCCGCTATTTTCTTTACTTTTGTCATGGTTTTTTTTCTAAAAAAAAATCACAATTACCCGAAAGATATGCACACCACTAAGACCTGGTATTAGGGGAAATGTCAATTGAATTTAAGATACCGTGAAAAGTGCCGTGTCTCAGTGTACCTCTATAGTATGTAGCAAGCTTCCAGTCATTTGATAGTTCATAAAACCTTAATCAACAACATCGGTTCGACAATTTAAACAATATTATTGGGCATTTGTGACGTATTTCGCGATTAATGAGCGAAAGTTGAAGGAAACGGCCAGTAATTTACAGAGGATGTATGTGACTCTTGTCTGAGTCACGGCAGGGGGCCATTTATCCGTGACGCAATAGCTGCGCTGCGCTATTCAACGAGTTAGCTGCTAGTTCCCAGTCATTACCGAGCTCCAAGCGCCAACAGAGTGATGGGAGTTTTTTGTCTACAACTTTAAGCCAACAGAACGCTTTGGATATTTGTTCTTTCCATTTTTGTGTCACCTCAGTCTCTGTCTTCCGCAATGGATCGAGAGAGAATGAAAATACGCCGGGAAAGTGGGATCTTAAGAGAAACAGCATCAAAACGGTGGCGAAGAATCTCGCGATTTCATCGAAGACTTCAACCCCTGTCAAAGACAACATGAATTAAGTTAGCATTCGACTCAAAAATGACCCAACTGAGTTGACGATTCAAATGCAAATAGCTGTGCGCAAGCAACGGTTTGCAATTGAGTCAAACTCGTTCCCAGAGTCTGCGTTTTGTATATTTGTACGTACGAGTTTGTAACATCACTAGATAAAAACAAGTTAATGAATAGCTCCTAGATGAGCATATAGTTTGATCAATCGATTTCCTTAATAGTTCAGATTTTTGTTAAATATATTAGTTATATATTGTCATAATTTTGTTTTGAGAAAATCTATCGATGCATTATTTTGATAGTCAATTTTTAGGCCTATTTTCGTCGGGCAGCTACTTGAATTCGATAGATTTTCTCCGAACTTCGCAGACAAAATTATGACAATATATCAAAACCAAGAATTTGAAGTTTTAAGGAAATCAATCGATTTTTGAGCGAAACCCATTCTCGTTCGCAGACCCTACTCATTAGCCAAATCGTAGGCTCTGGGAAACCCTACTGACCGGAAGCCAGAATCTTGCGACCAAGTCATCAGAGTGCATGCTCTATCTCAGGATCGCTGACTATAATATGCTGGCTCAACCTTTCTAACGGTTTGTTTACGACTTCTGCTTGCAAAAGTTTATATGTTCGACAAATGGAAATAGGATTTGATTCAAGATTTGAAGATATACGACAGTTCTAGTTGATTTGGTTTGCTTGGTTTCCGTTAGTATGTTTGTTTATCCTATTAACCAAAATCTTAGGTTTGCTCCTGATGCAAGCCATCTAGTAGGATAAAGTGTACTGAGTACACAATAGGATAATAGATGTGCATAATACCTACCAAGAGACATTGCACCAGCATCTTTAAGGATTGCAATGCATTTGTTTGTGTCCAGGCCAACAGACGAGAACACAGCATCCTCCATACTCCAGTATCCTTCCTGTGGGTTGAGAGCAAGGATATCCTTAGCCTTACAAGTTTGGGAATCAAAGGGGTGTAGCCATAGTCCACTCGCTTCTCAAACCCGAGGTCTCGAGTTCTATTCCTGGACTCGGGATCTGATTGATATAGTTTGTTGCGCATATCAGTGCGCACATTCAACTACTTTATAGACTAATCATAGTTTTTTTTTGGTTTTGCATTCATGTTTTTTATTACTGGGTCGCCATGGTGGCAAACCAGTCTCAAAATGAGGGCCGTTTTTCGTGCCCCGGGTAGAACATGTCTATTGTGACGTCACACGTCATGATTGGTCGAGAACTTGTAACCATAGCAATAGTCTGTCCAATGAAGTTGTGTTGTGTTATGTATTTGTGTACAAATATGATCGTACTAGAATTTAAAATGTTTTTAATAAAGGGGGACTTTGAACCCAAAAGGAACACTTTCGTGTGAAATAACAAAGAGTATATAGGATTGGCGAGTGGGCGAGCTCTCGCACAGGCAACCAGATGAACGCTCCAAGAGAGTCTGGTTTGATGTAAAAACGGGCACGAGGATGAAACTTACCGGATTTTGTAGCTTGAAGAATTCTTCAATTTTGGGTGTTATAGGAGGTAGCAACTGTTGTTTGAATGAAATTTCATGGGAAGCTCTTTTCATACATTTTTCCGTAACTCCTGTAGAATATAACAATTAACCGATATTCATCTGATCATATTGACTGACAAATGTCTTAGTAATGGACCCCTTTTGAAATTATCTAACAGGATATACAAAACAAATGACACAAAGTAATGGAATGTTGGCATAAAATTTTTTTTTTTTTTTAGGCTTTGATCCGTTTGAAAATTTGTCTCGCTCTTCCTATGCATATATTATGGGACATACGTGCAACAGCGCAAACGTTTACACCAGCCCTTACTCTCAGCTTCATATCTAAAGAATAACAAAGTTATCGGAAAATTTAGCCCCAGAAATCAATTCTCCAATAAATTTCCTAAAATTTGATGTTTTAGAGAAAAACAATTGTCCACGCGATACCGCGAAACATTTTTTGAAATTTGAAAAGTAATTCGACCCGTGTCCCTCCCGTAGACGGGGTATTTTATTGTATGACAACGATCACCTCCACCATCACTAATATCATCACCACTAGTACTACTATCACCTCCACCATCACTAATATCATCACCACTAGTACTACTATCACCTCCACCATCGCTAATATCATCACCACTAGTACTACTATCACCTCCACCATCACTGATATCATCACCACTAGTACTACTATCACCTCCACCATCACTGATATCATCACCACTAGTACTACTATCCCCTCCACCATCACTTATATCACCACTAGTACTACTATCACCTCCACCATCACTGATATCATCACCACTAGTACTACTATCACCTCCACCATCACTAATATTATCACCACTAGTACTACTATCACCTCCACCATCACTAATATCATCACCACTAGTTCTACTATCACCTCCACCATCACTAATATCATCACCACTAGTACTACTATCACCTCCACCATCACTAATATCATCACCACTAGTTCTACTATCACCTCCACCATCACTGATATCATCACCACTAGTACTACTTTCACCTCCACCATCACTAATATATCATCACCACTAGTACTACTATCACCTCCACCATCACTAATATCATCACCACTAGTCCTACTATCACCTCCACCATCACTGATATCATCACCACTAGTACTACTATCACCTCCACCATCACTGATATCATCACCACTAGTACTACTATCCCCTCCACCATCACTTATATCATCACCACTAGTACTACTATCACCTCCACCATCACTGATATCATCACCACTAGTACTACTATCACCTCCACCATCACTAATATTATCACCACTAGTACTACTATCACCTCCACCATCACTAATATTATCACCACTAGTACTACTATCACCTCCACCATCACTAAGAACATCACCACTAGTACTACTATCACCTCCACCATCACTAATATTATCACCACTAGTACTACTATCACCTCCACCATCACTAATATCATCACCACTAGTACTACTATCACCTCCACCATCACTAATATCATCACCACTAGTACTACTATCACCTCCACCATCACTAATATCATCACCACTAGTACTACTATCACCTCCACCATCACTGATATCATCACCACTAGTACTACTATCACCTCCACCATCACTAATATCATCACCACTAGTACTACTATCACCTCCACCATCACTAATATATCATCACCACTAGTACTACTATCACCTCCACCATCACTAATATATCATCACCACTAGTACTACTATCACCTCCACCATCACTAATATCATCACCACTAGTACTACTATCACCTCCACCATCACTAATATCATCACCACTAGTACTACTATCACCTCCACCATCACTAATATCATCACCACTAGTTCTACTATCACCTCCACCATCACTAATATCATCATCACTAGTACTACTTTCACCTCCACCATCACTAATATATCATCACCACTAGTACTACTATCACCTCCACCATCACTAATATCATCACCACTAGTACTACTATCACCTCCACCATCACTGATATCATCACCACTAGTACTACTATCACCTCCACCATCACTGATATCATCACCACTAGTACTACTATCCCCTCCACCATCACTTATATCATCACCACTAGTACTACTATCACCTCCACCATCACTGATATCATCACCACTAGTACTACTATCACCTCCACCATCACTAATATTATCACCACTAGTACTACTATCACCTCCACCATCACTAATATTATCACCACTAGTACTACTATCACCTCCACCATCACTAATAACATCACCACTAGTACTACTATCACCTCCACCATCACTAATATCATCACCACTAGTACTACTATCACCTCCACCATCACTAATATCATCACCACTAGTACTACTATTACTAGGTAATATTATCTCCACCATCACTACCATCATCACCACCATTACTACAGTCATCGCCAACATGACGACATTATTCGACATTCTAGATATAGTAAGCGCAATTGCAAGAGTCCTTCCTTATGCAATACACTTGTAAATTGAGGTTTACAAGATTTATAAGTTTTAAGGATAGAAAAGGAGGGACAGCCTTGCAGTCTATAGCGGCATTGCAGCGATCTTACCCTTAAAACGGATATCCTTATGTTGGGCTTCAGAACGTAGAACTTCAAAACTTTTTTTATAAAAACGAGATATTACTTCCTTTTCTAATTTTTCCTTTTGTAGTAGTTTACCTCCCTCACGTTCTGGGATATTTGGCGAGGTAGAAGAATAAGGTGAGAAGGATGGTGGTGATACAACACGTAGTACATCCTCAAAGCCTGTAGTCAGTCGTACATTCCTCGTTTGCAATTTGCCTGCAATTGTTGGTTGACCCAGTGCACTTTTTAGCTGTACTGGCTTATCTAGAGATGTTGAACGAGCAGATTTTGAACGAAGGTGTACTGATTGAATATTAACACTCCTGGGTCTTGGTAGTGGAGGGGCACCTGGTAAAGCCTGGGAGAGTGGAATTGGTGTAGCACCAGCCAAAAATGAATGTAGTGGAGGAGCAGGCTGTAACGGTGGAGGAGCGGGAGCAACTCTCATACCTTGAGGTGGTGGAGGAGCATCCGACATTACTAGAGGGATAAGTGACGGTGGCCGTGCAGTAGCAGCACTCATACCTTGAGGTGGTGGAGGAGCACCCGCCATTCCTAGAGGGAAAGGTAGCGGTGGCCGTGCGGGAGTAGCACTCATATTTTGAGGTGGCGGAGGAGCACCCGCCATTCTTAGAGCGATAGGTGGCGGTGGTGGAGGAGCACCCCCCATTCCTAGAGGGAAAGGTGGCGGTGGCCGTGCAGGAGTAGCACTCATATCTTGAGGTGGCGGAGGAGCACCCGCCATTCTTAGAGGGATAGGTGGCGGTGGTGGAGGAGCACCATCCATTCCTTCAGGGATAGGTGGCGGTGGCCGTGCAGGAGCAGCACTCATATCTTGAGGTGGCGGAGGAGCACCCGCCATTCTTAGAGGGATAGGTGGCGGTGGTGGTGCAGGAGTAGCACTCATACCTTGAGGTGGTGGAGGAGCATCCCCCCTTCTTAGAGGGATAGGTGGCGGTAGCGGTGCAGGAGTAGCACTCATACTTTCAGGTGGTGGAGGAGGACTTGGAGGGATAGGTAGCGGTATGGGAGCAGCTTTCTTACATTTAAGGGCACTGCGAAAACTGAAACCACCACCTCCAAATATTTGTCCACCTCTTACTTCTTTCGGCGACCGAAGACTGCCAAAAGTTGACCCAAACACTGTTGACTTACTTGTATTAGGCTCTTCATGGACGCTTCTTGTTACCCTTCCCTCCTGAATTTGCCATTTGCCTGCAATTGTTGGTTGACCCAGTGCACTTTTTAGCTGTACTGGCTTATCTAGAGATGTTGAACGAGCAGATTTTGAACGAAGGTGTACTGATTGAATATTAACACTTCTGGGTCTTGGTAGTGGAGGGGCACCTGGTAAAGCCTGGGAGAGTGGAATTGGTGTAGCACCAGCCAAAAATGAATGTAGTGGAGGAGCAGGCTGTAACGGTGGAGGAGCGGGAGCAACTCTCATACCTTGAGGTGGTGGAGGAGCACCCGACATTACTAGAGCATCCCCCCTTCTTAGAGGGATAGGTGGCGGTAGCGGTGCAGGAGTAGCACTCATACTTTCAGGTGGTGGAGGAGGACTTGGAGGGATAGGTAGCGGGATAGGTAGCGGTATAGGTAGCGGTATAGGAGCAGCTCTCTTACATTTAAGGGCACTGCGAAAACTGAAACCACCATCTCCAAATATTTGTCCACCTCTGACTTCTTTCGGCGACCGAAGACTGCCAAAAGTTGACCCAAACACTGTTGACTTACTTGTATCAGGCTCTTCATGGACGCTTCTTGTTACGCTTCCTTCCTGAATGCCAAGACTGAAATCACCCCCTCCAAATATTTCTGCACCTGTTGCTTCTTTCGAAAACTGAAGACCGCCTGAAGTTGACCCAAACAATCCTGACTGACCTTCATTAGGCACTTTATCATACATTTCTTTTGCCTTCCTTCCTTTAGGCATGGCAAAACCGAAACCACACCTTCCAATTATTCGTTGCCCCATTTCTTCTTTCGAAGACTCAAGTTCAATACCATCTGAATACACATCTGCGACATCATGCATCTCTTCCTTTTTCTCATCTTCGGTATATATTCCTCCAGAGCTACCGAGATCACAGAAATCTTCATCAATTTCCATGTCTTCGTAACTTTGCGATACAAATGAAGGACTGGGCTCTAATACTCGTTCCTGTTCTTGGACAGCTGTAGATGAATCTCTCAATGAAAAGGACTTCAGAATCTTGCTCTTTTTTTCCCGAGGGACTGCCTTGAATTCCCCAATCAATTCCTCTAGTAGGTTTGCAGGTCTCATGTTCATGAATACATGACTTCCTAGAAAAAATAAAGGAACATAAGGTAAAAGTTTTATTACAAACTGTTAACGTATGACGCAACGAGAAGAAAAACGAGGTTATTGGAAGGTTCATAAAATAAGCATCAACAATACTAACTATATAGTAACTATTACTATAAGTAAAACAATCGTATAAGCTACCTGTTTTAGCTCAGAGAGAAACACGAAAGGACAGAGAATGTATCGCGGCAAAAATGATCTATGAGAAGTTATAAACTAAACAAATGCTTGAATGCGAGGCTACATGCGGGGTCTATAGTTCAAGCCCACATGGCTGTCACTTGAGGAATGCTCCATAAGCAAACACCAGAGTAAAAAAAAAAAACGATTGTGCATACGTGTATTTCAGTACGCTTGCTCCAAGAGCGTTTCATTATGAAAAGAAATGCTTGGTTTCTCCGAATAAACACAACACCATACTTTTGTGAGGCAAAGATAGTGTATCAATAAAAACTCTATTAGAGAGTTCGCCTCAAGCTTCAAAAACTGACATTCTTATGGTCTCTAATAAATTCCATTTGTAATTTTGTAATTTTAAACCTCAAATTATCATCATAGAACAGCACAAGCAAAGACGCATGCGCAAACACTTTTTGCTCGTGTCAATCAGAAAACATAAACACGACTTCGTCGTCTTACCTTCAGGGGCTGCAGGTGATCGAGCCTCAATTCCTTGGCATTCTAAAAAAACAGGGCTGCGAATCCCATCTTCACTTCTGTCTCTATCCTCGAACTCACCGCTTGTGTCTGATTCATCTGTAAAAAAAAATGACATCCGATAATTACATCTTTATAACCTAAACTTGTTGATATCGATATAATGCTACTATGATGGCAGAAATTGACATTGGACTTAAAATAACACATTAAAACGTCTTACCTGGAGGTCTGTAATAAATATCATCCATATATGGTTTGGCTTCAGCTGCAAAGTAACCAAAAATGTGATCGTCAACTTTGAAATAGACCAAGGAATAAAACAACCTTAAGGTGTTTCCCAGTAGTTTTTTATTGACCACACTTCTCATGTTCATCTAGCGAATTGAAAACCTTTTCCTGGTCTGATCAAAATGAATTTTACACCAGACATCAAGCATAGATGGAAGTTTTGATTGATGTAAATTTCAACTCGATCGGCGTTTCCATGGCAACGGAAAACAATGATCGTTGAAATCAGTTTTCCTTAAATATCTCCCGTTTTCGATGAGCTTCAGAAAAATGACTATATACATGCTAAACTTCGCATTCAGGCACAGCTATTCAGATGATAATTAGAGGGTTGGATTAGAGCGATTTCGAATAAATCGCAAAAACATTCTGTGACCGCTTATTATGATACTGGAAACTATAGCAGAACAAAAAAATCCTTCGCGTTCGCAAAATAATGTCAAACTACTGCTAAACGTTAGCTGTATTCATTCGTTCGTTTGAGAGATAATTTTGAAATTGCTAGGAAGGTGAAATCGTTCAAACATGACAATGATAGAACACTTCAAATGTGTGCAAAGTTTTTCATTTAAAAATTCATAACTCAAAAACCGAATGGTGAAAGTCGTTTAAAATTGGCATGTTTGAAGTTCATGATTAAATCTTTGTTTAGACCGAAAAAGAAAAAATTCTGTAATGAGGAATTCTCAGAAATCAATGAAGTTTATTTTAGGAAGTTCCCCATTACAGAATTTTTTTATTTTTTCTTAGTACTTACGAACCATTAAATAAAAGCCACATGCAAAGTTTTAAAAAGATTTACCGTCCAGTTTTTAAGTTATTTTAGTTTAAGTATGAGGTTTTTTGGGACAAAATTTTCCTATTCCATTTCAAATGATTCAGTGCTACGTCATTTAAGAGCGCGTGCGCTCATTCATTGAAAACTATTTCGAGCCTCCTTAAGGACGTTCGCGGGCATTGCTTGTGTGCATCTGTTCTGCGCATATGGCGTGACAGCGCGCGCGCGTGACCTATGTTTTCCAAGATCAAACTCCATCATGCTCGTTGCGAAAACGATTTTGATCAGCTACATCTCGAAAACAACAACGGTGAACCCTATTTTTAATTTTATCATTTTATAAAGAAACACATAAGCTCTCAGTGTTCCAAATTTGATGTAAAAAATATGGGAAAATCATAACCAAAACACGTATTTGGATGAGAACTTCAATCTACATTACGGCCAAAGCGTCTTCGCCGTCTTACCTTCAGGGGTTGCAGGTGATCGAAACCCCCATGTTGGCCGACGCCGCAGGGCTTTAAAACCAAGGCTGCGAATCCTATCTTGACTGCTGTCTCTAACCTCGGACTCACTGCCTGTGTCTGGTTTCTCTGTAAAAAAATCACATCCGGTAATTACATCTTTATTACTTAAACTCAACGCCGACTGTTGATAGAAATTAAGAAAATATTTTCATAAAAATCCACTAAATCAAGGACTAAAGCGCGCTAGATGATCATGCATCTCTAGGTCAATCAGAATAACGCAATTCCGGGCCTAACTTGTTGATATCGATATAATGCTACTATGATTCTTCATTCTTCACCAGCTAATCTGAAATAGTGACGAAGAAATTACGTCACTGCAAGCATGAACTAAGGTGTCATGAAGCCTGCCGAAATCGACTTCCAAAAATTTATATCTGAGACAAATCTAGATTTTCAAGAAAAGTTATTTATTTTGTTGTATAAAATTAGTACGATATTCATCATTCAGTGGGAAAATAAAATAAAGAATTAACAGTTTCGGAGTCTTCGGTCTACTAAAGATGACACCTCAGTTTTGCAAATTTTCTCGTTTGTGATTGGCTAATATTATTTCTTAGATCAGCTGGCATAGACAAAACACAAACAAAACTTGGAAATTTCTTAAACTAGTAACTCAGGGGGATTTAGGGAAGGGGGGGGGGATAGAAATAAACACCTACCTTTAAATAAGTCTTCAAAAGCATCAATGGAGGATATATGTCTAATCTCAGAGTTTGTCGATAGTCTTACGGGTTGCTTGTCTTCATAGCTTTCACTTTGAACATTACAATTATCGAACCAATCAATGCCATCGTCTTCATCTGTTTCTTCCTCGTTTCCTTCAACTTCAATTCCTCTTCTTCTTGAGTGTAAACACATGCCTAGTTGGTCTTCATCGGTCTCTTCTTCAGAACTAGAATCAGATTCGATAGAACTGCTTTCTGTGGATTCTGTGGTTGATGACTCGTAGTTATCCACTGCCGACGTTGACCATCCGTACTCAGATTCAGGAAATATTTCAAGGATCAGGCTTCTTTTAGGATGGAAGGACGGTTCGGAGCTTACTTCCAAGATACCTCTGCAAAAAGTGAAGAAACATTGTTATATTGCATACTAGTATTAGGACAAGCCCATTTCCCCATAAGCATCAGGATCATCCCGTCAAAAAAGACAGTTTTATCGATACCCTGAAAGAACCAGTCACGGCACGGCTTACTCACAGATCGAATTGGAATTTAGCATGGTATAAGTTCAAGTGGCGGAGAGAAGAAAATTGGAGACTCCGAAAAACAACCCTTAACTGATCAGGGCAAGAACTCCCAAACTCTGTTTATGTGAAAGGCCGAGTCCAGAAATTGAGCCTGCGATGCAAAAAGAGTGAGACGATCCCCGTAAAACAAGGAAGGTTTAGAAGTTATATCTAAACATGCCTTCTAGTATTGATAGAGATTCTAGCATGATCCACGAACATATAGTCATTTGAAAAAACGTTGTCACTGACCGGCTCCGCGACTACGCAATTGAACCGAAACGGAGTATGGATAGAAATCGCTGAAACGCTTTCTAATGAGATAACACAAGCAGCAACCCTTTCAACGTTTGTCTTCGGGTTTTGCGAAAGGAAGACAAAAGTCTATATGACTAATATTCAGTCAAAGATGTTCCCAATTTTGAAACTGTTAAGTCATTAAAATACTGTTTCGCCAGCGAGTTTTCGTACTGTAAGCCCGGCGCATATTTAACCAGTGAAGAATTCAACCGCTTCAGTGATTTTTACCCATACTCCCGTTCGGGCTAGTCGCGTAGTCGTTCGGCGACAACGTTTTTTCAATTAGCTGTATACCGTAATGTTTCCATGCCGAATATATCAGTCAACTGTTGAATGACTTCCTCAAATCCAGCCTCATCCTCGTCTTCACCTACAACAATATTATGAGCAAACGAATAAGCAAAGTAAGTGTATTCCACAAACAGGACATAGTGATTGTAGAAGGAAAGAAAGTCGGGCAAATGAAACGCAAGCAGCTGAAGCAGGGGTGAATAAATCAAGGGGAAGTTTCTTACCGAGTCCCTAGAAGCGTGCGCGTAATATGAGCATGTGCGACATTTGATTCTTGCATGAACCACTTGCAATGCACCCATCTCAAAAGTATCTTGAATGCGAGGGTAACATGAAACAAAAGAAATCACACTTTTTCTCGATGGAATTTGTGGCGTTTTTTTTTTTTTTTGTGTTCCATTTTAGCCTTGCATTCAAGATAATTTTGAGGAGGGTGCATTCAAAGATCAGTCGGCCCCTACTGACAATATGGCCGTTCCGGAATTAAGGAAGGGACTGGGAACGAGTGTAGAAATACTAATCTAATAAAAAACAAACCCCATCACATGAAAGGCTACATTAAAATCCTTAAGTTTACCGAGTTTTAGAATGTTTGGGCAAATACTAACAGATTAGCAGGCTTTAAATAATTCGCAAAAATAAGAGACAATGTAAGGTTTTAGGGGAGGCTGTTCTCAAACCCCATACACTCTCTTCTTAATATTTTTTTACTTTTACAAGCTTGCCACTCAGTAAGTATTCCTCCAAATGCTCAAACCCGGTGATATTGTTAATATTAGTATGTTCTTTTTAACTTGTGGATACTCAAAACCGCGTAGAAACGAGTCATTGTGAGGGTTGTGAACATGCAAATGTTTGACTCACTTGCTCATTCACTCAGTAAGATGTTAGCAGATCGATATTTAAACGCTAATCCATCGTCTTACGTCATCTGCTTATGAATGAGTGGTTTCGTTACAGCGCTTCCTAATTACGTGCATATGAATTGCCGTCTTTACAAAATAAGGTTTTGGTGGACGTCAATCAAAGTGGTTCCATGACATTGTCTCAAAACGCAAAGTTATCAAGGCACGTGCCACGTGGAATGTTGTAGAAACCCCTTGATTGACGTCGTCCACCACTTATTTTGTTACCCACAATAAATAAAGAATTATTATTATTTTCATTATTATTGTTATCAGATAAACATAACTTAAAAGAAAAGAACTAGAGTGAAGTAGTGCTAAGTATGCTAAAGTGTATTTCACGGCTTTAAGGTGTTTCCCAGTAGTTTTTTATTGACCACACTTCTCATGTTCATCTAGCGAATTGAAAACCTTTTCCTGATCTGATCAAAATGAATTTTACACCAGACATCAAGCATAGATGGAAGTTTTGATTGATGTCAATTTCAACTCGATCGGCGTTTCCATGGCAACGGAAAACAATGATCGTTGAAATCAGTTTTCCTTGAATATCTCCCGTTTTCGATGAGCTTCAGAAAAATGACTATATACATGCTAAACTTCGCATTCAGGCACAGCTATTCAGATGATAATTAGAGGGTTGGATTAGAGCGATTTCGAATAAATCGCAAAAACATTCTGTGACCGCTTATTATGATACTGGAAACTATAGCAGAACAAAAAAATCCTTCGCGTTCGCAAAATAATGTCAAACTACTGCTAAACGTTAGCTGTATTCATTCGTTCGTTTGAGAGATAATTTTGAAATTGCTAGGAAGGTGAAATCGTTCAAACTATTCTACTGAAAGCACCTGTACAAGAAAAATTCTAACTCCGCAAAGAAAACGTCTTCACAAATGTCGCTTTCAGGAAAGGTAAATAGATATTGTAGGTAACGTTTAGCAGTAGTTTGACATTATTTTGCGAACGCGAAGGATTTTTTTGTTCTGCTATAGTTTACAGTATCATAATAAGCGGTCACAGAATGTTTTTGCGATTTATTCGAAATTCATTTTGATCAGACCAGGAAAAGGTTTTCAATTCGCTAGATGAACATGAGAAGTGTGGTCAATAAAAAACTACTGGGAAACACCTTAAATCAAGTAGCTATTTATATCAAGAATTGGACTTTCCATGTGGGATGATGTCTAGCACCGAGCATGCGCACACTCGCACATACCTTTACTTAGGATTACTTATATTAAAAGAATCAAGGAAAGATGCTAAACAGAGCAAAAAGTTGCATTTAATTAGATTGATATTTTCATTCGGCCCCACTCCCTTCCTCAATTACATTATCACGAATACTATAAACGAGAAGCACTGGAACGAGAGAGCCTCTGGAACCAAAGGGTAGAATGAAATTGGCAGCTAAAAGGCCACTTTGGTTAGTTTGTTAGTTAGTTAACTACTTAGTTCCATAGAGGTTTTCATTAAGTAACCAGTCGGTTAATCTTTACTTATATGTAAAGTTTCTACAATCTAGAAAGCTAATGGTTGACCCCTGCAGCATTTCCTAGAGCAGATCAATTTGAAGGACAATACTTAAATTTGAAATTTCATTAGATTAAGATTTTATTTTTGGCCTTCAATATAAGCTGCATTGGGAATATGCTATAAGAGACAAAAAAATCTGCAAAGACCTCTATAGAAACGAAAAAGACGAAGAACAAGTAAGTCAGTAAACACCATGTATAGTCATACTTGCAAGTATTATCAGCAAATCGATGACTGCACTCTTTTTCTGGTCGTCATGACAAATAGTCGAGTAGAAGGTGGAAAGTTCAAGAAACGCCTGTTTTAAGAAAAACCCATAGTTTGGTTGAAAATATTTATGATGTTGAGAGTAAAGCACAGGGAGCTCAATTTTGTCTTCAGCTTCATTTACCTTTTCGCCTTTGGCAAATTGTTTTAGCATTTCAGACCACATGTCATTCTCTTGAGATTAAGCTTTTTTGTTTGAGTTGTATCCATATTCATATGTCTTCTCATGCGCAACCGTTAAACAAAGAAATGATCCTCTAGGGAATGACACGTGGTCCGTCTGAAAAGGGAAAACTAAGACCTCCTCGGCTTGGGTGTAAGTTTTCCCCATTTCAGACCACGTCTCATTCCCTAGAGTATCATTTCTTTGTTTGAAGGTTGCGCATGAGAATACACATGAATACGCCGGATACAACTCAAACAAAGAATATTTTATTCTCAAGAGAATGACACGTGGTCTGAAAAGGGAAAACATTACGCCCAAGCCGAAGAGGTCTATTGCCGGGAATTGCTTACCCTGGCGCTTACTAATCTTGAACAGTCCTGTCTTTTTTCGGCCGCCAAGTCACAAGCTTTTTTGTACAGATCTTCGGCCTGCAACACTGATACGTTCTCGATGTTCTTGGCTTCGGCAAGAAGATGTAGCACCTCATCATCGGTTGTCTAAAAAAAATATCACCGAAGCTCTATAGACCCCTTACGGCAACTCCAAGTGCAGCTCAATTTGGATGCCAATACAATGAATTTCCATTCTCAGGAGAGTAAAATTCTATTGCTTTGTCCAATTGAACTACATTGTGAATATGCTGCAAGGGGCATATTATTTGTACTGACCCTTTGCATAATTCTCTGGATGAGCTTTTATCATAGCGAGCTCAAGATGTGGTCTTGATAACCGCAAACCGCATAATATCACGTGACCTAGGTCCTGCGGTCAGGTAAGACGTCTGCGGTTCACGTTTTTACGGTGAGGAATGAGGACAGCTTCTAGCGGTAAGTGAAATACAGCAAAGTTTTTATATAACTTTAACTTAATGGCAGGAACAGCAAGACCTATACTACGGACCGTAAAGAAAGTGCTGAGATTTGCAGAGGTAAGAAACCCCTCGAAGCACAGGAAAAAACTAAAAAACAACTCTACTCAAATTTGGTGGCGGGTCGAGGGATTGATCCCATGACCAAAGCGTCGAAAGGCAGTCTACTGACAGTGCACATCAAACGTGTTTCGCTTGTGGTTGGATTTTAAATGTATATTCATTACTAATTGATTGTCTTGATACACCCGATTCCTTCTATGGGAATATCTTTCCATTGCAAACATGTCCGGAATAATATTCTAATTTGAGTTATTTCTTCTCAAAGATAGAAATAAGTGTGAAGGGAGTGACGTTAGGTTCTACTGCATATTATTCCTCATCCACAGTCACTGTAACTCATGAATTTCAAAATCCATTGGTTTCACTAAAACGTCTTAAAACAAGAAAGTTTGATACCTGTACAGTTTTCTTCTGCTCCATCCTTGGAGATCGATCTTCCTCCCAGCTGATGTATGGTATTATATCAAAATCTTCATCCACAAGTTCTAGTATGTTCTCGTCAAAAAACTTCTCATCCTGCCAGGGGAAAAAAAAAACATTCTTAACCAGTAACATTGCTTCAAATCAGGATAGAACGAAGGTTGTGATTGGATAAATTTATTTAAAGCAGAGAAAGTGTGGATACTGCTGAGAGTGTGGAGTGAGGTAAGCCCCGCGGCCTCACATTTCCATAGTTCCTGCATTGTATGTCATTTGGTAGAAGCAGTGATCAAGAAGAACAACTCATCTAATCCTCTCTCCTTCAACAACGAATCTAACTCCGTCTGCGAGCTACATCCTTGTTTCCTTCTTATCAGTGGAGATCATAATATCTTAAGGTGACTGACTACTTTTGAACATTGAATTTGAGCCTAAGATGTGTGCGCGCACAAAAACCGCGCAAAACCGCATAATAAGCTTCGGAATTTTATTGAGGAACCATACAGGTTTTGTACTTGAACAGGGCAAAAACCACAAATTTTGCACGGGACTCTATATTTTTCTTTGAATATACTAAAACAATAGGTAAAAATGAATCTTTTGAGAAACTTTGGAAAAAACGTAATTATTAGAACTTATAAAAAAAAAGTGTTTTATGTGTTTTTGTTTTTGTCGTTTGAGAACGATTTTTGGTTCATTAAGCTAACAAAATGCTGAATTTTAAGCTTAATTTTAAAACTTTCTTTAAATATTTTTAGTTAATAATGTTTAGTTTAATACTGTTTAAAGTAGATGTCCTTGCCTCGATTTGAGTCGGAAGTACGTCACAACATAAGAGCTATGTTCTTGTCTATTAAGTTACCTTTTCTCTCTTTTCAACGGCAATGAAACTCGTAAACTGCGAGACAATGGAAAACTCTTTGCTGACTGATATTATGTAGTCCTTGGTATCTCTCTTTACCACCTATAGAATAAAGACATATATACCCAACCGGTGAGAGATGCAGCAATATTTTTGTGCATATACTAATGATACATTGGTTAAATGCGACAAAAAAGGAGACCAACCAACCGAATTCACTTCGTGGCTGAGTGGTTAGGTTTATAGGGTTAAGGTTGGGATAGGCATTGTATTAAGCGTCTGGTGCCGAAAGGCCGAGAGTTCGAATCCTTCTGAAGTCCCATTCATGTGTGCGGAAACCTTTGGCAAACATGGTTAACCCGTACACGACGATACTACTTTGCCCTACCCATCGTACTTGATGATTTTTGGTAGGATATTATGTATGTACCTCGTGTTTGGTGTGGTCTTTATCCAAGTTGCCTTCCTCCCAGTCCTTGATCAATCCACGTGCAACAAGCTGATGGAGAATCTGAGAACAGGTTAAACGAAGATGTTTATTAGTCACTAGCAATCAACGTACTAAACAATTAAGAATAAAGAATAATAAAGAATTAAGAGAAAAATATCATATGCCCTTGGCAGGACTCGAACCCACGGTTTCGGTATACTAGTCCGACGTGTTAACCACTACACTACAAGGACCAACCATGCTGGTTATGCAGTCAGGCAATGTTGTATATGTGGCAACTGTGGGGGTCCAGGGCGATATTAATCTCATGGGTAAGCTGAACACCGTAAATATTTACGCACAATACTCCAGTTTCACATTCGATGGAAACCGCTGTTTTTGAAGACCACAGACTCATTTGTACAGGCTTAGCCTCGCTTATAAGTCAGCTATTCAACGACATCATTAAAAGTCCGTGGGATTTCAAAACATCGGTATTGTTCAACTTACACATTCTTTACATTACGGTTGACTTATGCAAATCATTAGCAACAGCCAACTGTAATGTAAAGAATGTGCAAGTTGAATAATACCAATCCAATAATACCAATGAGTCTGTGGTCTTCAAAAACAGCGGTTTCCATCGAATGTGAAACTGGAGTATTGAGGATAATACTAGTGAAATGAAATGCGTTCGGTGTGAATAATAGGATAAAGAATTAAGAGAAAAATATCAATTGATATTTTTCTCTTAATTCTTTATTCCATTATTCATACCGAACGCTTTTCATTTCACTAGTACTAAACAATTCATAACCATAACAATAAATGCATATAACCAACATGTGCAAGAGCTATGAATTAAAGCTGACAATAAAGATGATAAATTTGATGATGATGAAACTAATGATGATTGTTATGACAGTAAGATAATTAATCTCTGGTCATGTTCATGATGTTCATGATGTGGTTGTAGTTGTTAATAATGATAACCAAGCCAGTATACATTACCTTGCCCCTAGTTTTACTCAGGTCACATGTGGATACCATGGTAGATATTTCTCTTCCGTTCACCTCAGCAGTAAGGAACGCCTGAAGAACGAAATTAGCTCGTGTCACGTTCATGCATGGATTCTTTTATACGTATCAGTTTACACCAGTTGAACAGCCAATGTGCACCAACTCGAAGTTCTAGCACAAAGCATGATCGGAAACCGAGTTCTTACACTTTTTTGGTTCCACTTAAAGTTCATCTGACAATTTTTCCTCCGACATTTTCTATGGAAATGTAAGTATTTCAATAGACGAAAATAACCGAGTAATTTTTTTCTGATTTTTCCTTTGATTTCCCTGTTTCATTTTTGCAGGACTCGGTTTCCCAGAGTGCTTTGTGAGCTTTGATGCACAGTATTAAACTGTACTTTATCCCCATGCCAAACTTCCCATTGTACATTTTTTACTACCCATGAGACATTCTAACAAGCCAGTTGCCTCCAGTTTTAGATCCATGGCAGCTTGAAAAGAAAACATTCAAATTTAGCTTCAAATTTTATCGATGCTCTGAAACTGCCGCTGCGCTGATCTAAGTCAAGACACGGCTAACTCAAAGATCAAATGGGAATTTAGCGTGTTAGGTTTTGTGGAAAGAGAAAAACCGGAGAACCTGGAGAAAAACCCTTGAATCAATACCTGAAAAACTCTGCTCAAATATAATGACTAGAAAAACAGACAATACAACAATGAATACCTGAGTACAGTTGGACACCAACCCATACACGACAAGGCGCGAACCACTGAAGAGTGAAACGATCTCGTGTGGAGCCTGGAATATCATAACAAGGCAAGTATGAATTAGATGACATGTCACCATGGTAACTGTATTCCCATGCCAGTGCTTATCTTTTGGCCTTAAGTTGTTTTCCTCCAGTTTTCAAACAACCGTACCGAACATTCCTGAACGGCCGTTAAACTTACTTTACGTAGTTAGATTATGAAATTCACAAAAAATATTTTACTTAGATTGAAGGTTATAGCAATGTACAATTTTAAGATTGCAGCGATAAGCAAGTCGCTTAGTTTGGTTTTTAAATTTTAAAAAATAACTTCTATTCTAATAATTTTTGAGATCATTTTTTGAGAATATCTTATGAGAAACCACAATTTAGATATTTTTAACTTCCATGGTCGTTTTGTTATTACATGAACAAAAGTGTACGTCTCAAAGTTTCTCTGGATTAAAACATTTTATCATGATCCAAATTAGATAATACAATAAACTAAATTTGATGGAGAGTGCTAATTAGTTCAGCTTAAATCATAACACAAAGGGAAACACCACTTAAACTGTAAAAAGTTGCATCATAAAACCACCTGTATTGGGGGCTTGGCGTTGCTGTCATGTTGTTGCCAGGTAACCGATACTGACGTCAGTCCAGGCTGTCCAGCCTTGGAGAGTTGTGCTTTCACCTTTTGAAAATAAAATTATAATAAATAAATGAAATAATCAACAAAGATCAATAACAGTTGAGAAATATACATATGATAGTACCATACTCTAATGGCGAGCAAATTCACGTGTTGTGATTGGTTCAACGGAAGTAGTCAATTTCGTACCGTGACCGTGCCGCGTGCTATTATCGTTCAAAGTCATGCAGATTAGTCTTCAATTTCTAGGAGTAACATTTTTTTTTACCTTTCTCTCCCATTTCGATTTTGTCTTGGAGTTGAAGACCTCACTCGCACCAGCTCCCACCTGAGCCAAAGCACGCAGCATGTGACGATTACTGGTGGCGCTGTTGAACAGGAACAAGAGTATACTACAATTAATCATATCCATTTGGAAATCATTAGCAAATCCTGCAATCTCATTGGCTAAAAAGTGTGCGATTTAAGCATTAATCGCACTATTTTGAATCATTAATAGCATCATTTTGTCAACCAATCACTTTTGAAGCTACATATAACTGAAATGTGTATATGATCGTACCATACTCTGAAATACTCAGAAAAAATTCTGAAAATTCAGAATATTTTCTGAGTATTTCACAGTGTGGTACGATCATATACACATTTCACCCCATCATCATACGCATACCATGTTTATCCTACATATAACTGTTGAGTATTTGAATACATTGAGATTTCAAAATGGATATGATTAATAGGTAATAGAACGTCGTGTCGTTCAATTTTGGGTGGAAATCACACTCGTGGTTAACAATTTGCACTCCCGCTACACGGTTGTGCAATTTTGCAATCACTCTTGCGATTTCAGCCCAAATTGCACTCCACTTAGTTCTATTACCATTATATATACAATAAAAGTTTACTAAGCCGTCTCACTATATTTGATTATCAAGGTTGTGGTGTAGCGGTATTAAACGCGCCTCTCACCTCTGGCGTCTTGTACGGCAGCCATGTTTGACGGTAGAAACAACACGATCGTTTTACACGAAAAAGAATTCAATTCCCGAGAGTAATGGGGATTTTATTAATCTGCTGGCTGCAATAATCCCTTGTAAAATATTACGAGCATTCACCACTTTCACATCCCCATAATGCTTTGCGTTTTTGGGGGGCAACAATAACAAAATGTATTTGAAAATTCAAAACTTTTCGTGCAGATGTGGAGTATATTTGCTATGTCATTAGAAAATCCAGTTTCAGAGTTCACTCCACACACATGGGAGAACGAAATGTTTGGTGTTACACACAATGTATGGACTTTAACGAATTTACTCACTGTTCAATTTTCTTTCTTTCTTTTAGTTTTGCTTGCTAATTCTGATAGAATCTATCATAGATGCATAAGTATTTTTAGATGTTTTTTACTTCAATTCTTAATAACCTTCATGGTAATATTAACGATTTTGTCTCGTTGTCGCCCCCAAAAACGCAAAGCATTATGGGGATGTGAAAGTGGTGAATGAAGGAGTTTCCAAGAATTAATAGTAAAAGCCTACCCAACTCCTAGGGTGAACACACGAGTATTCAGTCTCTCGTGCCGAATCAATGCTAGAGTGGTTGATTCTTCTGTCACGTGACCATCTGAGATAACGAATACATTTCTTGGATGGTCAGCAGTTGACATGGAAGGGATTAAATTCAGTGATTCCAGAGCACGCCATAACTCAGTTCCACCTTTGTGTGCAGCGATAGACTGAAAAAAATATCATATTTTATTTTTTTTATTATATACAGCTATTTCAAAAAAAACGTTGAATATTGAATACTGCATACTGAATACTGCATAATGAATAGTGCATTCCAATACTAATATTGTAATAATATGTATTATTGACTAAAGTAAAATAAATAATAATAATTTATTATATTTCTGGTGCATTCCATCCGAAACAATATACCAGCTACATATAGAGAGCAAATCGCTGTATATTTACTTTTTATTTCAAATTAATGAGACCCACAATGCTTTTCGGTCTTGGAATGCATGCACGATTCAGTATTCAGTATTCAATGTTTTTTGAAATAACTGTAGAAAGAAAAACCCCGTTGTAGTTTTCAATGCTGTTTTCTACACTTCTTTGCAAAGTAAGCTGTGTGTGCACGGATGGTCAGCAACTGTGCTCCGTTTACTAATAAAGAACAATTCACGCATACTATCTAAGCTATAACATGAAATACTGTCAAGAGTGGTGTAGTTTGTTTTAGTCGTGTTTCAGTTGTACCTAGATGTTATGCACGTGGTAACGTAGATCAGTAAATGACGCACTTCAAGGAAATATTTGCAAACACTTGAACTTGATACTAGTTAATGCCAGATACTAATAACCTTCTCCCCTATTCAATAACGAATGGCAGCTCCCAACCCCTCGTACATTTTTATGGGGAGGGGGGGGGGGGGGGGGTTGGAAGCTTCCTAAAGGAATTGGGCTTCCTGTGTTGTCAGGTTCTCAAGGTGTTTATTTGCCGATTGCATGAGGCTGGTGTGGATTGGATGTACACACATTGCAGGTAGGCTCATACCTTAATGAAATCTGAAGCCAATGAGACTGTGCGGGATGTTTTCTGTTGACTGTTCGTAAACAGTTCTGAATGATCTGTGAAAAAGACATCACATTAGACAGACAGATAGGCAGATGCACTGGAAAGACAGACATTAATCGAAAGACAGACAGACAGACAGACAGACAGACAGACAGACAGACAGACAGACAGACAGAATGACTGCTCTTTTTCCACAGAAGGCAGATACAGATAAACGGGGAAAAGGGATGGATAATGATTGAAAGACAAGCAAACATTTCATTTATCAATCACTGAGATAGACACCGACCAATAACAAGAATGGAAAACAAAACTACTCATTACATATAGAAATAAAGACTCACAGCTTCCAAAAACAACGATGTTAAAGAGCCAGTTGTCAGGCAGAAAATGGATGCACATCTGAAGAATCTTCTTGGCTTCTTTGAGATTGGAGCCCTAAAAAGAATACACAATGAATAAGGGCAAAACGTCACAGCTACAAATATATGACATCTGTGTCATTGTACCCCGGATGCAAGGTATGATAAAGCACTATTCTGGTCACACCTCAGGGGGGTCTCGAGCTCGTTTCCTGGACTCGGCATCACATGCGAGTAGATGGTTTTTCTCCAGGTTTTCCTCTCTCTGCAAAGCCTCACAAGCTAAATATTATTTTTTGGCTTGGGCGTAATGTTTCCCCATTTTAGACCAGGCACGTTTCATTCCTTGAGAATAAGATTTTTTGTTTCAGTTGTATTCATATTTATGTGTCTTCTCATGTGCAATCGTTAAACAAAGAAATGATACTCGAGGTAATGACTTGTGGTCTGAAATGGGTGAGTAGTACGCCCAAGCCGAAAAAAGATCTATTCCTAAGCCTTTTGCAGGACATAATCACGTGACTGTTACTGCACGGCAAAAGTTTTCAAAATACTATATTTCCCCCCCTATAAGATACTTTCCATTTCAAGATACAATGCATTTTTAAGTTTGTTTGGAGGCAGCATGGTCGAGTGGTCAGAGCGTTGGTCTCGCAATCCGGTGGTGCCGGGTTCGAGCCCCGCTCTGGCCACTAGCTGAGACTGTATTTGTCCCGATTTCGATTAGGTCAAATTCAGTTTCTCGACCATGCTTGTAAATAGCCAACTGGTTTGTCTCCTTGCCAGTTGGGATTCTTAACACTTTATGTTCATATGATTTGTCTTTATTTCAGTTTATTCAGCGCTTTGGACAATTAATGGAAATGCGTTATATAAATATAATAATATATACACCTACTTGCAAAAACGTTGTCATACAACATTTGAACATTTGTAGTTTCAAGATTAGGAATAGATTAAAAGTACAAAAGAAAGAGTTCTGCTTCAATGATCTTCTTTTGTACTTTTAATTTATTCCTAATCCACTAAACTACAAATGCTCAAATGTTGTATGACAACGTTCTTGCAAGTAGGTGTATATATATATATTTTTTTTGTTTGCCATCCAGTGATATCAAAGTGATATATCAGTACGTGACTGTTTGATGCAAATCGCCTAGCATTAGATCTGTGAGTTAGACATGCCCTGCCAACTTTAATCTGCCCAGTATAAAATTAGTTATCTTGATGGACTACATTAGAATAAGAGAGATTTGGGTTAGATCATGATGCAATTTTTAATATGACATTTGACGTGTACCTTCATTGAGCAGGAAGCATCAACACAGAACAACACTTCTACTTCATCTGGTTCTTCGACTTCAAACTCGGGGTAAAACACCAACATCCCCGCCTGAAAGTTGTCATAAAATATTATTTCCTGATTCACTGGACGTCATTTCCTGTCTCGTGCGAAAGTTTCTTCAGCTGAATCACGAGTTTTCGTTCTTGTTGATAGCATGCACAAAGCGGTCAGTATTTGACTACCATTTGGAGAAGAAAATGAGATTCAAAGACAGGGTATGATTAAGAGAGGGAAACTTCTTAATACCACGCGCGCCATGTGAATTCCCGGTTGGGCTATTTTTAGCATCCAAAGTCGTTTGGTTTTTAATCAGTTTTGATGGCGTGGACGTGTGCGCGTGCGCTCAAAAACAACATACTTTTCGTCGATTTTTCTCACACAAAATCTATTAGATAAGGCAAAGAGATCAGGATTGGCTATGTTCAGTTCTCTGATAAAACACGACTGAGGCTGCTGAACACTCAAAAAGACGCGAAATTTATGTTTTTCCTCAAAAATTACATGTTTTCGCTACTTCCAGGTTTGGATGAAGGACACAATTTTTGACGCACTGGAGTAGGGTGAGGCGAAAATAGACTTTTTGACTATTTTGACTAATAGTCTATTCAAACGGCGCGCGCGGTATTAAGAAGTTTCCCTCTCTTATTTATACTCTCTAAAATAAAAATATTTTAACAATAAAATACTTGGAATTGAACCATGCTCACATATTCTTATTGACCTAGTGGTATTATGTCCGTACTGACCTCGCTATCATGCTTTGTGTCGTGACTTTCCATCCACATTCTTGGGACGTGAATTTCAGCCAATCCAATGACGAGTTGAAAACCGTCGCCCATCACATGACCTGGTTCCATTTCAACTACAGCTTTGGTTGCCGTTCGCTGATTTAGTACAAAAGAAGAACAACAAAGTTTGAAATTTTGCACAACCATTCTTGTAATGTGATTTATAGAACACTTAATAAAACGAACTCTTTTCTAATTGGTAGAGAGAAGGTGGTTATACACCCATGGCGCAACTGTTTTGAATTTGCATAGTATAGGCACCCAACCTTCTTCCTTCCAACTTCTACTTTGTTTAGTCATTTGCTATATTGTAGAAGACGACTTGGATTCCCGTTTACTTGAGTTTGCTTGTAGTTTTTCAATAGAGAATAATTATCAACTTCCTCTAAAAAGTCGGGCTTTTGTTTTTCATGTTCCTGAAGAGTGTTTTTCTGCTTTGAATCTTTCAACCTATGAGTCTTCATAGTTCATTTTTTTAAAAACGTAATCGGGGGGGGGGGGGGGGGGGCTACTAGGGGTACCATACCCTGTTTGGCGGCACGTACCCGTATAGCAAATATAGGGGAGTACCCCCCGGGCTAATCAGTAAGGCAATTTGAACATGTTTATGATAATACGAGATAATATTTTGGTTCGTTTAGGGACTGTTTGTTATTTATGCTATGGGGGGGGGGGGGGGGGGGGGGGGGGGGGGGGGAGGTTCACAAAGTGAACCAGGTAAAATAGCATCAAAGTATTACCTTTATTCTGATTGGATGCGTTGGAGACTGAATGGATCGTATATCAAAAGGCATCTCTATGGCAACCTGTATAGTAGTGTCCCTACAAATTGACAACGTTAATGAGGAGCAATTCGTTCAGAACTAATTCATGCACAGTCGACTGAAATTGCCACAAAGCAGAGACCGACAGAGATTTCTTTATGTAAGTTTATCCGTGATCCTAAACAGCCTCAGCTTAAAGTTGTACACACTGTATTGTATTGGCTAAAAACCCTTCTCGTTACCAGGTGATCTGACTAGGCGCACAAAGCATGATTTCCTGATCTGAAAAAGTATCAATCGCATCATCCACCGCACGCTCAATTCACTTGAGTTTCATGGCGGCCATCTTGAAAAGAAAATAAATATGAGCGACTATAAATCTTTTCTTGTTGAAAACTAGACACTCTGAATAACAGCAAAAGGATTTTCTTAAGGTTTATAAAGAATCCTGGAGATTGCCAAGGACCAAAGCACGCGGAAGATGTGGAAATTGTAGTTAAATCAGGCCAAGGAATCTAGAAAGCTTTTTGGCAGCTTCGAGATCGTTTCAACGGTAATTCCTTAATAAAAAAACTAAAAAAAACCTAACCGATTAAAAATTCATTCCTAGTCTTATCTAGACAACATATTCTTTGAAGTAGAAACATTTCAAGCCATTTCTCGGCTAAATGACACGTCTCCGTGCATATTTGTACTTGTATGCTATTTTGTTTTGTTTTATTTTCCCCCTGTTCATCAATGAATGGGCTCGAAATGACGCATGGGATTGATTCTTTTTCAGAAAAGTGATTCGCAATCTGATTGGCCAATCGTTTTTCCTCAGATCACCTTGTATACATTCATGACCCAATGAGGTTAGTGTAGAATGACATAACTTACGTTTCATCCTCGATTCTTACAGTATCAACATCAGTCTGCAGAAGAACACAATCAACAAAACAAAAGGTATAGTTTTCACTTGAAAAATGGGAAGCGTACAATATTGACAGTACGTATATGGTACGACATGCCGTAACATTGAAATGGCTTTCCATAAGAATGGTTACCGCGTCAGTGGAAAACGTCTGGTACCTGACTTACAGCACGTAGTGACGACACGCCCTAACATTGAAATAGCTTTCACAATAGAAATGTTATCGTATGTGTGGGAAATAAAGTACTGACTTAAAGCACGTAGTGACGACACGCCCTAACATTGAAATACCTTGCACAATAGAAATGTTATCGTATGAGTGGGAAATAAAGTACTGACTTACAGCACGTAGTGACGACACGCCCTAACATTGAAATACCTTGCACAATAGAAATGTTATCGTATGAGTGGGAAATAAAGTACTGACTTACAGCACGTAGTGACGACACGCCCTAACATTGAAATACCTTGCACAATAGAAATGTTATCGTATGAGTGGGAAATAAAGTACTGACTTACAGCACGTACACGGTACGACAAGTCGTAACACTCAAAATGGCTTCCCATTGCTTTTTAGGCATTTCGTCCAATCAAATTTCACAGACCAGATAATAAGGTTGTCAGAAAAAGGGTGCAACTACGTACTGTATAGTCTTAGGTACCAATATGCTGCATTCCCCTGCCTCTCTTCAACCACACGAATTTTCTAGTTCATTAGTTTATCAGTACACTTAAAGGAGATCATCTGAGTTGGTACCTGTATGACGTCATCAAGAGCCTGACTCCGTTTCCATGGTGCCACGCTGCCTGGTAAACTGAAGGAGATGTTTTCACCCTCCACGGCTAGCTCTGCGATGTAGGTGATCTTGATCACGACACTTGCGTTGGGAGGGAGATTACCAACACTGACGGTGAACACGTCCTGAGGGAAAAGATGGATGAAAGAATAGATATAATGGTAGGAACGGGATGGATGAATGAAATGAAATAAAAGAATGAAATGTAATACCTAAATGAAACAATATGAAAGAATATTTGAATAATTGAATGGGTTATTGAATTAAGGTATTAAGATACCTTCACTTTACGCTGCCTTTTCAATATTTTTATGTAAAAGTATACACTTTCTGCAACACAGATGGTCTTTCTCATATGGATTAAATCAGATCGAACTGAAATTTTGGATTATGAAAAATCACCACACAAACTAAAAAAACGGTGTCTCAGATTTTTGAAACATTGTCCATTTTGCAATCATAACCATCGAAAAATCAAACATTCGTTCCAGATTTGACGCGCATAGTAGCATTTGATCTAAAAAAAGATCTGAGACAACGTTTAGAAGTTCATTATCCACAGAGTATGCTAGTGTGTTTATGATCAACATACATTTAGCGGAAATTCTGATCCTGCGGGAAGTTGTCAAATGAAATGCGGTAGAATGTCACTTTGAACCCTATAACTTTTTTTGTGTTCCAAAACAGCTAATTCTAAATGGATTTTCGAAAACTACGTTTATTTGGCTTTCAGAAAATGTATACATACTCTCATTGCAAAATATTGAAAAGTCTGTGCCAAGGTAGCGCGTATAGGGGCCCAAATCTCCTCCTGATACCTTAATTGAATGAAATGAATGAATCGATGGATGGATGTGGATGTTTAAATAAGTGAACAGATCTAATGGAATAAATATAGGTAATAGCATGGATTGCAGTCAGATATTTGCCGAGTGATAATTCAAAATTGCTCGTAATTTCACGAGCCATAGGCCAGTCTGAATATTGAATAAAATAAAGAATTTCGTGCAATGAATTATGCAATCACCAAACATAGCAGTATTCTGAAGACTCAAAACAAATTCAAAAGACATCATTTTTTTGCGCGCGTCATAGCAAGCAGAGGCGAATACATACTAGTTATACAATGGTTTCGAGCGGCATACCGTGGAATATCCCACGAGTCTCTTGTAGTTTCTAGTATACACATGAGCCTTTAGGCGAGTGTGTATACAAAGAAAATAAAAATGACGAGTGGGATATCCACGGTATGCCACGAGAAACCATTGTATAACCATTTTGTCCCACACCATAGAAAATACAAATGCGTAGATTCAATGCCTAGTGCATGATGGAAAGCACGAGTGGAATACCGACGAATATACAACGGCTTTCCTGCTTTCTGATTGGCTGTATTTTTTATGGTGTGGGATAAAAGACGTTATCATTTTGTTACTGGGTATAACACTTCGCCGCGTAATCAAGCCTTTATTTTCTTCAGTTTGCTCACCGGTGTCTCTTCGTCCATCAAGTAGGCCCCATGCCCCTGGCTGATGGCTTCCCGGTATTCTTTGTGGGCCTGTTCTTTTTCTTTGACTTCACCAACAATGTGTTTACCATTAATAAACGCCTCAAAACCGCATACTGGTGACAAGGCATAAAGGAAAGGTTTTATCAATCAATTGTGACGCAAAACTGTAACTGGCGATAACTAGCGATAAATTATGGAAAATTCAAAACTATAGTAAAATATAATAGACCTATTTATATTGATATAAGGCTAAGAAATCTTCCAAAATAGCCGAACGCCCCGACCGAAGCCATCACCAGAATGATGATGACTAGTTGGAACTGCATGCGTTGATGTATTGATGTGTTGAATACAAAAACTGAGTGAATAAGAAGGAAACTTAAACGACGTGTAAAAAGGTATATTTGTACTGACATTTACAATGTTCTCACCAGGATTTTAAAAATTGGGGTCCACAGGGCCCATAGAGAATCCAAAAGAGGGTTATTTTGGAGAGGAGGGGGTTCATACTTATGATTAGGTTAGAAATTGAAAAGTAATCGGCTTTATATCAACCTAACTTGAAGCCGCGAATTTGCGATCTTCCATCAAAAAAGTAAACGATAATTAAACGCAAGAAGAATTTATTTGCATAAGAAATTTAAAGTCTTTGCGCCCTTTGGACCCCTTAAGGTATTTCTACTGCGTTATTTTTTAAAGAAAGCATGGTAATACCGCAATGCTGCAGTCTGGTAGGAACACTGCGTTTAGGACTTTAGTCCTTCGTCGGAGTAATGGAGGAAATGATAGGAAGAGTAGAGTTTATATGATGCAAAGTATGACCAAGACGAAATAATACGATAAAAAGGTAAAGGTAAAGCGTCCTTATTTTACGTCCGTAGCTCGTAATACTGAGTCCGTGATTAATAAACTTGAGGCCGACGGTGCGTTCATTTTACTCCCCTCTCTCCATCAGTGCTCCATTTTACGGGTATTTAAAGCTTATTAAAGCTACACAGAAAGGAAAGAAGTCAAAACAAGGATGCAAAGTCACTGGGAATCGAACTCAGACCTCTTGCACCGAAGGCCGCGCACTAACCAACTGTGCCATCTTTGCTCCATAAAACGCCACAACAAAGAGGAAAGAGAACAAAAATGTATTAAATAAAATACAAATCGTTCATTCATCCCTTTAGCATGAATCACTAGATTTATTGGCATTGAGTAGTTGCAATACCTGCAGCCATGTCGTCCAATGGGAAGACGAATTTTGCTTCAATAGGAACAGTGCTGTTGTTCTTGTAGGATTGTAGTACGACCACCTTCAATAACAAAAGAATTGTTAGCAACAGGAAGAAAAAATGAAATAAAAGTAAAGTACTGTCAAGGAGGATAATCCACTACCAGTAGAACGAAGAAATGGTCCGTTACAAGCAAATTGTTACATTGTTACCTGGGCAACGGGATCCACTAGTTTTGTTCTAATGTACACGACCCCCTCCTTCCCCTACAAGGGATAGTAACATTGTTACCTGGGCAACTGGATCCACTAGTTTTGTTCTAATGTACACGACCCCCTCCTTCCCCTACAAGGGATAGTTACATTGTTAACTGGGCAACGGGATCCACTAGTTTTGTTCTAATGTACACGACCCCCTCCTTCCCCTACAAGGGATAGTAACATTGTTACCTGCGCAACAAGATCCTGGAGCCGGTTGTAAGAAGCCTGAATAGCGCTATCCACCAATCGGCTGAATAGCGCTATCCACCAATCGGCCAGCGGATAAAATCTATACAAATTCTATAAACTGGATACTTTAATCGGGTGGATAACGTCCAGGCTGGTACAACCGGCTCCAGTAGTTTTGCTCTAATTTGCTCAACCCCCTCTCTCCCCTACAACCAGGTGATTTCGCTTCTCTCGGGCAGAAGGGATTAGCCAATCAGCGAATATTTTGTTCGTAGCTCAACTTTTCCTAGTTCCAGGTTTTCAACTCGATAAACAACAGCTTTTACTCGAAAATATAGAAAATAAAATTCATCTTTGGAAAGATTCGCCAAATACCTTTTAGAAAAGGCATATTTCTTCGTTGTTGGTGGAAAATATTTCATTTTCACTAGAGATAATAGAAAATACTTGGAAATTTTCGCTGTGACAAACAATGCATTGCGCGCCTAGATTCCAGATCACCTGGAAGGGATAGTTACATTGTTACCTGGGCAACAAGATCCAGTAGCTTTGCTTTAATGCGCACAGCTTGTAGAGGTACTGGTTGATCACCACTGCCCTTCAGACCTGCTTCTACTTTAGTCAAAGGGTCTACTATTGATGTCACGTCTGACAGATCTATGTCTGCACGAAAAAAGAACAAGTAAATGAAAGATCATAAAAGAACAAGAAAAGAAGCATTTGAAAGAGAAAGTTAAATGAATAAATGAAAGGTAAGAAAGGAAGATGGCCGCCATTTCTAGCTTTCTCTTTGCGGACTTGTCGGATTGATGGTGGTAGCCCTTAGTTCTGCCGCGTACTGAGTTCATGACCATGAGGTTTTGTTAATGCCCTCATGAGTAGTACCTTCATCAGGTTGTGTCAGTTCCATTAGTTCATGGTCTGGATCAAGGTTGGACAGAACGGCAAAATCCACATGACGTTTGCGTACATATTCTCCATCCAGGCTAAACTCCACAAGGTACCTAATGAAAGAAAACAAAAATAATCAAGTGCCTTAATTTTTAGTAAAGTAAGTTATTCGTTATGTGAGTTAGCTGGGCCCTAAACTTAGATCGTCCCAGAAAATGTTTCAGGGTATCGATAAAACTTGTGTTTTGGCTTGATGATTAATAACAACGTAGAGGGAAAAACATATTTCTCAAGTCGCAATTGTTCTGTGGTTATTTGGCCATGTATGTCAAAAGGCAGGGAGGAAAAATCTTGTCTCTAGCTGACAAATTACAAAAAATCTTTATCAGTTGAAGGGCAGGGTTGGGCAAAGGTGTTGGTTTGTCCATGTCCATGTGTTGGTCGAATGTTTATCAAACCAACCTACAGTAAAAATCGAAATGTGTTGATACACTACTCCTATAATGCTCCCAAAATTGGCTGTGTGAAATGACTGATGTCCACTGTACGCTCCCCCTCCCCTCCCAATGTTGTCTAAATGGCCAAAGTTGGGTACCGTGAGCTAGCCACATTCTCAAGGACAACATTGAATGGGGGAGGGGGAATTAAGTTTATATACGATTTTTAAAGCGCTTTTTCTTACACTGCATGCTTAATTTTTCCAACATTATGAGGTAGTGTATCAATACTTTTGATTTTTACTGTAGTTTTCATACTCACTTCATTCTTTGCTGGTTAGGATTGTAGATGACAAATTCATCATCCTGTATTAAGATTAAACTGCTTATTAAAAACCGTACTGTCTAGTTTAATATTAATATCTCATAGTAGACCCCTTGGAGCACGACAGAATGCAGCTCAATTTGGAGGGCAAAACAATAGGTTCCAATTCTCAGGAGATTGAATTTCTTTTGTTTTGTCCTCCAAATTGAGCTGCTATGACGTCACGCGAAAGGGGTCTATCATAAGACCAATCATTAAAGAAATATCGAAGTTATCACCAATAAGGAAAGTGGATAAAAGATGTTACAAAACACTGGCGCCCGTTGATACATGCAAATAGGAAATGATTAGTATTCATTATACTCAAGTCAAAACCGAGGAACTAACGCACGCAAATTTTGTTGTTGTTGTTGTTGTTGTTGTTATTGTTACGTAATAGAGTGGCTTTGTTCTAGGAATATGTGTATTTGAAAACAAATCATGAATGATTTATACATTAAAATCGTGAAATTAAAGTGAGCCGAAATACGCGACAAAATTGCAAATCAACAAATCGTATAAAAGTTGATTCTTATTCGCCATAGTCATCTAGAAAAATCTTTTGACCTTGAAATCTGATGTCTCTTGACTGGATTCTGCAACACCATGAGTACTGTGATAACCTTCTGGAGCACCTGTTAGTTCTTTATCAAAGTATCTGTACCTCTATAAGATAGAACATATGTCATAAAATTATACAGAAGCTGACAGCTTGTGTGGGTTAGGGAAGAGGGGGTAGTAACCTACCTTGGTTTTACCCAAAGCTACTTCATTAATAAGCATGAATCTGGAGCCCATGGAGCCACGTGCTGAGTACTTTGCACTGGTGCTGAAAGACACACAGCCACATGATACTGAATACTTATAGATCAGATTATCAATGGTCATCATTTTATATGATATGTGTATCTCGACAAAACATTTGAGACACCTCCCCACAGGACAGAAGTCACAATATAACCATCATCCACACCATCATCATCATCACCATCATCACCCTCACCACCAACATCATCCATCACCATCCTACCTTAACCAGCACCAGTATCACCACCAGCACCACCACCAGTATCATCATCCTCATGCATCACCATCCTACTACCACCAGCACCAGTATCATCATAGTTATGCATCACCATCCTACCACCATCACCAGTATCATCATCCTCATGCATCACCATCCTACCACCACCATCATCCTCCTGTCTCACCATCCTACCACCATCACCACCAGTATCATCATAGTTATGCATCACCATCCTACCACCACCACCACCACCAGTATCATCCTCATGCATCACCATCCTACCACCACCCACATCCTCATGCATCACCATTCTACCACCACCACCACCAATATCATCATCCTCATGCATCACCATCCTACCACCACCAGCACCAGTATCATCATCCTCATGCACCACCATCCTACCACCACCATTATCCTCATGCATCACCATCCTACCACCACCACCACCAGTATCATCATCCTCATGCATCACCATCCTACCACCACCAGCACCAGTATCATCATAGTTATGCATCACCATCCTACCACCACCACCACCACCAGTATCATCCTCATGCATCACCATCCTACCACCACCCACATCCTCATGCATCACCATTCTACCTACACCACCACCAATATCATCATCCTCATGCATCACCATCCTACCACCACCACCACCAGTATCATCATCCTCATGCACCACCATCCTACCACCACCATTATCCTCATGCATCACCATCCTACCACCACCACCACCAGTATCATCATCCTCATGCATCACCATCCTACCACCACAAGCACCAGTATCATCATAGTTATGCATCACCATCCTATCACCACCACCACCAGCACCAGTATCATCATCCTCATGCATCACCATCCTACCACCACCACCACCAGTATCATCATAGTTATGCATCACCATCCTACCACCACCAGCACCAGTATCATCATAGTTATGCATCACCATCCTACCACCACCACCACCACCAGTATCACCATCCTCATGCATCACCATCCTACCTACACCACCACCAGCATCATCATCATGCATCACCATCCTACCTACACCACCACCAGTATCATCATCCTCATGCATCACCATCCTACCTACACCACCACCAGTATAATCATCCTCATGCATCACCATCGTACCTACACCACCACCAGTATCATCATCCTCATGCATCACCATCCTACCTACACCACCACCAGTATAATCATCCTCATGCATCACCATCCTACCTACACCACCACCAGTATAATCATCCTCATGCATCACCATCCTACCTACACCACCACCAGTATCATCATCCTCATGCACCACCATCCTACCACCACCATTATCCTCATGCATCACCATCCTACCACCACCACCACCAGTATCATCATCCTCATGCATCACCATCCTACCACCACAAGCACCAGTATCATCATAGTTATGCATCACCATCCTATCACCACCACCACCAGCACCAGTATCATCATCCTCATGCATCACCATCCTACCACCACCACCACCAGTATCATCATAGTTATGCATCACCATCCTACCACCACCAGCACCAGTATCATCATAGTTATGCATCACCATCCTACCACCACCACCACCACCAGTATCACCATCCTCATGCATCACCATCCTACCTACACCACCACCAGTATAATCATCCTCATGCATCACCATCCTACCTACACCACCACCAGTATCATCATCCTCATGCATCACCATCCTACCTACACCACCACCAGTATTACCATCCTCATGCCTCACCATCCTATCAAATTTGCCGCTGTTACCCATGTTTAGCAGTGTTTCCATAGCGACTTAATTGGTACCCCTACGGAGTACCTATTAACGCTCTAATTGTACTGCTCTCGACCAATCAGAATGGAGAAATTTTGTTCAGAATACTATAATAGCATTAAATGGTACCTTGCTGAACTTCCAAAGTAGATACCACTCCCAAGCATTCCTGGATCTGATCTTTTGCCACCAAAATCATCTACAACGATCTTGGGAAGAAGAAGACCTCTACAAGAAAAATAAAGCACAATTATTGATTCAGAGCAGCACTTTATAAAATTAGAACAGAATCTACTTACCTTGAGAGGATTCCTACGAAATTACTGACCTGAAAAACGTTAATGTTTGAAGTCAGTGAACTGTGTTATAATATTCTGATCAGTGCATGGTGTAGTGGTCCTACAAGTTGCTATGTTAGTTTTATCCAGCTGTAGTTGTGCACATACAAGTGTATTGTATAGAGTTTGTTTTAATAAGCCAGCTTAAAGTTTAAGAGTCGTTTTCAGTGCGCATGCGATTTTATCCTGAATTCCTCACCTTCTTTTGTTTAATTAAAAACAAAAGGTTTAAACAAAAGAAGGTGAACAATTAGGGATAAAACCGCATGCGCACTGAAAACGATTCTTAAACTTTGAAATGGCTTTATATGTGTTCTCTCCCTCGTCACAAGGGTTTTCCTTGGGTTCTCCCATTTTTCTCCCTTCCTAAACGTCAACATAGGTAAGCCAAGAGTTATACGCACAGAATATTGAATGTGGTAGTGAGTGAAATTGGAAACTTGTATTTATACTGAATTTGAGCCAACCATAATAAAAAAATTGTATGCAATTAGTACAACCAAATATCGTCAATATTAGTGATATGTGAGAATGTGTTCTCAAGACAACCAGGAGACTAACTGAATACATTAATGACTACTTAATGATATTTCTCAGTTCCTTACTCTTGATGCGTGATAAAGAAGCTTCTTGTTGTCAAGGTGATGGGTGAAGTTACTTTCTTCAACTGGACGGTCAAGCGAAAAAATATTCAAAACTCTGAAGTCCCTTGAGCTGAAAAACAAATAAACAGAAAATCAAGTTTAATGTTGCTATGGAAGCAGATTCACTAATACCGTAACCTTAATAATATTGCCCAAGGAAACATTTGACGATTGGAACGCAAGTCAACTCAACAAAGTTTTGGTAAGCTGGTCAAAAGTTGTATACTATAGGCCTCTGTTGGTTAATTGCTGGCTTTCATGTGACGTCATCAAAAACTCAAAATCTAAACTATACATAGTATAATAACATTTCTAAAATATGTTTTGGAAATCAGTGATATAAGTCACAGGAAAAAGTTTCGAGTCATTTTAATTTTTGGTTGCCGAGTTATGAAGGTTGAATTTGTGTCACGCAATACCGTCACGTGTATCTGAAGAACGATGAAAATCAAACATTATTTACCCTAGGTGAAAGATTTTGCCTTGCGTACGTTTATAAACTCTATTTCAAGTGTATTTCAGTGGAATTTAATCGAAAATATTGAATATTCTATCATTTTCAGCCGTCGAAGTTTCGTCCGCCATATTGGTGCACCAGAGTAAAACACTAATATGGCCGCTCCATACATTTTTACCAAAAACCGCGTCATGTTTGCTCACCCATAATTCCGCAAACATATTGACCTACAGCCTAGAAACTTGACCAGTATATGTAGTTTTGACCGCTTTACAAGATTATAAAACTCTTATTTTATGATAATGCGAAATTATGCTTTTGAAATTGATGATGACGTAGGTGAGAGCCAGCAATAGTATCACATGACTTCCATATCACAAGGAAGAGGTGCACGATATTGCACAAATGCGGCAAAAGAATAGACAATAATATTATAAAGGTACTGAGAATCTTTATCATCTGCACATCTCGTGTTGCATTCTTTCCGTTTTGGTATGGGAAATGACGTTAAACCTATAGTTCCTCTTTAGCCATGCTTATCATTGCCACAATTATACTGCGATTGGATGATTCACACAAAAACAATGGGAAAGCATTGAAATGTTACAGCAAAGGCCTTTTTTGAGTTTGATAAACAGAATGCATTGTGGTCTACCTTGGGTGCAAACAAGGTGTGATGAACAAGAGATGTTTGTACTAGCTAGACCACAATGCACCATGTCTTCTATCTCCAGGGCCATAGCAAGCCTTGAAAAACTGGTGGGCACAAGGCAACAAGTGACTACGACAAATGAAAAATTTATTCCATACTTGCTTTACTTTTCTGTGGAAAACTGGGGGGCTCAAGGCCCCCCAGCACCTCCCCTTGCTACGGCCCTGATCTCTGTCAGAAAAGATGCTTGTCATCCAGTTTATAGTCAACTCAACTCAGAATTGACCATTTGGTGAGCTTACAGGGCACCATCATTAATTTTAATGTATATAAGTTAGTATAATTAGCCACTCTTGTAAAAATTGATCATACAGTATTTCATTAAAGCACAACAAATGCTGTGATGGATCAGCTGAAAATACTTTTAATTTTCCCTCTCGAATTATCCCCCATGAGTTATCCCCCAAACCTTACCGTTCAGTCAGACTTGACACCACAGACTTTTTAATTCTCTCAAACTCCTCCTCCCCTTCATCCAAATGTTCAATATGACACCGCAAGGCTCTGTACTTAGCAATCTGGCTGCTGACTTTGGACATATTGGTTGATTCACTGACTGTCACAATATCTCTTATTAGCTATATGTACAGGGATTAATAAATATTGTTTTTGTTATTAGTTGGTTCATAATTACAATCTGTAACAATACATTCATTTGTTTATTCATTCATCCATTCACTCATTTGTCCATCTATCCATCCATTTGTTCATTAATTCATTCATACAAATATACATTAATTAAATCATTCATTCATCAATTCATTCATTCATCCATTCAAATATTCATCCATCCATCCATTCATCCATCTATTCATCCATTCATTCATCCATTCAAATATTCATCCATCCATCCATCCATCCATCCATTCATCCATTCATCCATTCATCCATTCATCCATTCATCCATTCATCCATTCATTCATTCATCAATCCATTCATTCATCCATTCATCCATTCATCCATTCATCCATTCATCCATTCATCCATTCATCCATTCATCCATTCATCCATTCATCCATTCATCCATTCATCCATTCATCCATTCATCCATTCATCCATTCATCCATTCATCCATTCATCCATTCATCCATTCATTCATTCATCAATCCATTCATTCATCCATTCATATATTCATCCATCCATCCATCAATTTATACATCTATTCAATTGTGTATGTTTAAGGTGCAAATAAAATCATTGTCATTGTCATTATCAATCCATCCATCCATTAATTCATTGGTTCGTATTTGATTTTCTTTAGAATTTTTTGTTTTTTCCTTCCTCCCCCTTTCCACACCCGTGTGATCCAATAACAAAGTACAGTACATACCTGACACAGGTTTTGCTTTTCAGCAATCAAGCTTTTCTCAAAGACAACCTCATCATCTTCATGTGGTATAAGCTGACAAAACTCCTTCCACAGTTTTCTTATTTCTTGTCCACCATGATTGCTCCTATCCAAACATTCCTTCATTGACACTAGTACTGCTTCTGCTTCTTGTACTGTCTGTAGTTTTAAGCTTCCAACGGGTACGGCCAGAGTTTCTGATAGGCAACCGACAGCCTCTTTCCAGAGATAATCAACCACACTGGTCACCTCTAGGATTGGTGGAATGCCATCGCTGGTTTCCTGTGCCTCTATGCATTGCTGCGTAAGTATAGGCCTTTCTTAATATTTATTCCTGAAGTGCTTAGCCTCACTTCCATGCAGTTATGACCACATTTAATATATTTACATACTTCCGATCCATGCACAGGCTTTTTGCTGCCAAACAAGTTTTTTTAATATGCCTTATTTGGTAAAACCATCCAGCTTCGCAGCGAAAAGCCCTTGCATGGAATTATGGGCACCCATTAAATGTGGACATAGAAGTGAGGCTATGCACTCCATGAATAAATATTAAGAAAGGCCTATCGGTATCTTGCTGTTAAGTTTATAGCTGCAACTGTTTTCCTGTTGTAAATCCATGGCTATCAGTTTATTCATAATGCACAAAACATTTTCACTTACTTCCTTCATCTTGTCTGAACCTATTTTGTAGGACAAGTGTGACCATGCTCTTTCAAAGTTATAGGGGGGGCTGATGATTTTGTCATGTAGAGCAACATATATCCCCATTGCCTCCTCGGCAGTATAAGAGTAGTAGCACTCCTTGAAGATCTGGTCATCTTTGTCATTACGCTTCAAATAAAGAATAAATTTGTACATCATGAAATATTGTATATCATGAAATATTTATGTCCTTAATTTTATGAAACCCAGAAACAACCTTTAAGTTGATCTAAGTCAAGACATAAGCAGACATAAAATTAGAGTATAGTATATTAGGTTTTGCTTAGAGATGAAAGGTGGAGAACCAAGAGAAAAAAGAGGTGTGCAACAAACTCTACACAAATTGGAATGCCAAGTCAGGGAATCGAACCTGGGACCCCAGGCTATTTAGAGGTAAGTACACTTGAAATTAAAACTGTGCCAGCAGTGACTGTAGATGTGTGAGACAATGCTTATCATAGAGTTTCCTTCTGGATCCAGGGGCGGATCCAGGATTTTACAAAGGGGGGTGGCTAACTCTAAAAAAATATTAGAAGGATAGGTCTAGGGTTGCGGACAACTTTTTAGGTCCAGGCAATGCAAAATTCATATCATTATTTTTATACAATGGGACACATTCAGATGTATTTTTTTTCTTTCATTTACTGAATTAACTAATCATTTTATTTTTCCTGTTTTAAACCCTGCAAAGAGGGGGGATCCCCTTCCTGCTACTGGTATTGAGAACTGACTTATATGCAAACAGAATATACTATAGACATGCATGTGCTACGTACCCCCTATAGCTTAACATCTAAAATTACATTGACATTTCATTCTCAATAACGTGAACTGAATAAATTTATGTACAATTTGCAGTCACAAAAAATAAGGTTTTGGTTGACATCAATCAATGAATTAACACTTTCAAAGTGTTTTCAGAAAACACAAAGTTTTCAAGGGCATCTGCCTATGAAATGTCATGGAAACACCTTCAGTTGATTGATGTTAACCAAAACCTACTTCATCACGATCATGATAATTCCACAGGTTTTCGAGAAAAACTGTATATAAAATTTAATGCATAAAATATTCTGACTGGTAATCTTGATATAGAAAAATGTACCTTCAGCAGTTTAAGACTGCCATGATGGGTGAATATTCGATATCTGGGGCTTTCACATGGCACAGCTGATGGAATGACATGAAATTCAATGGCAAAGAACTGAGGGTCTTCACCATTTGCATTAGTTTTCTATAAAAAAAATATGATCAGCAGTTAAGCATAATACAACCCTCACAAGACCTTAGAGCAGTTTTCAGGCTTCTATGACTCACATTAACACATCAATCATCAATCAATAACATTGTACTGTTTAATAAACAAGCTGGAATGTTTTATCAGGTTTAAAAGCACAAGGCAAAGCTGAGTGGTTTTAGACCTGATAAAACATGATCTGTGGGTTTATTGAACAGCTTCAAAAACTCAGACATGAATAATTCACAAACCTTGGTCGAATTAGAGTGACCATGCATGTCACAAATAGTGACAGATTACTTTTATACATTTACAAAATTTTCATTTTACAAAGAATTTCTCTACTTTGTTTTATAATTAAAGAAATGCTACTTTTCTGCTTTAGCTAAATTAAAACCCTTTGATCTCCTGGAGATCTTTGAGGTTTTTCAGTGTATTTCTGGACCTAAACTTCTGCAAGCCCTAGCTCGCAAAACCATATTAATTTTGGAGTTTAGATTGACACTGTCAGACATTGTTTTATGTAAATGGGGGATGATATTTACTGGTGGCATGATGACAGTTGCTGGGAGAAGCCATTGTAGAAGGAATTCGGGTCTATACCCACAGAGTTCATACCATGATGAAATCAGTCCAGAGACCTCCCATAGTGTTCATAACCTTGAAATTTGTATGTTTCTGTTAATTTGGGTTTAATAAGGTGAATAGCTTAACAATCACAGTTTCAAGCTATTTAAATAATACGGATATTTCCAATTTAACAAATTTCCTATGGTTAAGCGTGATATGTCCTCTTATTTACCAAATGCCTGTTAAGTACCTACGACTGATTATAAAACTGCAAGTTACAGCCAACCTTAAGTATATATACCATGTTAACTTTATTTTCTTCAAATTATTTCACATGAAATCTAAAAGTTCTTACTAGTAGTTATTCAGTTTGAGTCATGCCATTACCACTTACTTTCAATATCATGTCTTTTGCAATCTTGTAATCTTTCTCAGGAAATTGAGGTCCATTGGGATCCTTATAAACCCATATACTATGGAAAAACAATAAAAGAACACCAAAAAGTGAAGAAAGCTGAAACAAATAATACAAGTATCTTGTAGGTACTCTGTCGTAAGAATGAAATGATGGTCTGAAGTGGTTAAAGGTTCTGACCTTTAAAGCTCTGAGACAGACACTAGCTCCCACTAGCAAAAAATTCAAAGAATGCAGATAATAAACCCCTTTCAAGTGAAGTCAAGGCAGCTCAATTTGGAGGACAAAACTAAAGAATTTTAATTTCCTGAGAAATAGAATATATTGTTTTGTCCTCTAAATTAAGCTGCATTCCAACTCTGAGATTTAAATTCTTGAGAGACTCCACAAAATCAACATAGATTTGCTCACTTTTCACATCATTAAGAATACATCATATATTGGGGGAAAAAAAATGAACTTCAGGTTTTACAAGTGTCAAAGCAAATTGTACAGAAACATATGAGTATTTCTTTAGATTGAAATCAATGCTTAATTTGAAAAAAATGTAAGCACCGGCAGACACGGCAGTACTGTGTCATCGATACAAACAGCAATTGAAAACTTGGACTTTAAAACCATTATTTATTGACTGAGGCTTGCCTTTTCTGAGCGATAAAAAGAACTAACAATGACAAAAGAAACTTGGGGATTCGAGGAGACAAATTAAATTTGATTTTAGACCTTTGATCAGACAAACACATCTAATGTCAGCTAGATGCTTGTTCTACAAGAAATATTAATAGAAGTGTTTGGAACTATGGTCACCAGGCTTAAGGCAAAACAGTCTGCTGAAAATGAGTTCTCTCCTCTACATGTACAGCTCTTCTTTCTTTCTTTTGTACGTGTAAAATGATATCAAATAAGAAAAAAACAAACAATGAAGAAAAATAGTTTGTGTGAACACCAAAACCGGTTGATATTGATTTTGAGATTGTCAACCTTCTTGGGAATGACTGTCTACTGTATTATATATTAATCAAACTAACATTGATCCTGAACTTCAAGCTAGTCAATCCTTCCATAGAAGGGGGAGTACATAATCTGCCTATAGAAGCTAAGTCAGTTTTATTTATTTATATTATGGACCTTGTGGACCGCTATCAATGTTTCACCTTAATCTCTTAAAATTGCAATGGAAAAGAATCAATTATAAAACTATTCTTCATTATACTTACCTCAGATTATTCAAATCAGTCTTGATGATTTTGCTTCCTTGTTTTTTATCTGATAACTGATTTATTTTCCTACCTGAAAATAACAACAGCATGTAGCTTTACATGTACAGTATGCAAATTGCCCATTTTACACCACATGACATTTTTTATATCAAAATGAGATTTTGGTTATAGAGCAGTTTCACCCACTCACAAAGTAGTCATACGGTTGTACCAAAGAAAAGAAATTTTCTGCAAATTAATTTTTTAGTCCTGCTTGGTTCGCATTCAAGTCTTACAGCATGGCAGTGTTCACATATTACACTATTAAGCTTATAGTAATTAAACTTTGAATAACTAGACCTCAAGTCATTTACTGAGTCTTTATTATCAACACTATGTACAGTTACAGATAAATGCATAGCTTCCTCAAAGATATCACAGTCACTGAATGTATTCTCGATCGAATCATCGATTGTTTGATATACAAAGACACTGGTCAACAGTGTGAGTTGAACGAATGATATTGCGCCCTGAAACATACAGCAATTCAATAGAATAATACCAAATATGACTACATAAATAAACAACAATAGTGAATTACAGTTCCTATTTTCTGTGGTCTGACCATAGTTAATAGAGGGGCCCCCGGAATCCATTCCCCTTCATTAACTATGCTCTGACACATCTTGTCATCGATGCAAATATTCAACATGCCGTCTTGGCAGTTCGCTTTCTCATAGATCACAACTGATCTGCTCGTCTGACTTCAAGTTCTTGTGGTCAGCTTCAAAGTTTTGCTTGTCAATTGTTTTGTAGTTTGTCTCCGTATAGTTTGTATTTGAGATCTGGCAAGATCTAGATTGGCTAGTTTGGCTAGATAGTTCTAAGATTCTCATAGTTTGCTCATAGCTTCTCATAGTTCTCTCTGTGTACGTGAACCCGGTTGGGCCAACCCGTTCCAAAATCACTCAATTATATCTCTTAGAAAGTAGTTTGAGCGTTCCAATAAAAAAGCTAAAGACAATGGTAGGCCACATGCCTACAGACAAAATACCTTGATCACAAAAACCCTATTGTAAGTAGTTCTTTATCGACGAAGGAATGATGCAATGGCGACCGAGCAGACCGAGCAAAGACAAATACCTCATGCTCAATTTTATTATGTGATTTATTCTGTCAACATGTACAGTATCGAATCATATTTGAGAAATAGACAAACCAAACCTCCATTGGACAGACAATTGCTATGGTTATGAGTTTTGTCCAATCATGATCGCGACAAGGAAAAAGAAAAAAAAACGAACCTCATTTTAAGACTGGTTTGCCACCATGGCAACCCAGTAATTGAAAGGTGTGAGCTTTCTTAAAAAGGAAAGTTTTCACTTGATTCTTAAATGAATTCAAAGTCAAACTGTTTTTTATATCAATTGGAAGATTGGAATTGGAAGAATTTAAAAGTTGGTTTTTGCAGAGGGAGGAAAACCAGAGAACCCAGAGAAAAACCCTTGAAGCACGGGAGAGAACCAACTAAGAAACTCTACTCACATACAAAACCAAGCTCAGCGAGGCTCGAACCTCGGGTCGCCTTATGCCACCCATGCTTCCCTATAGAATACTTAAAATATTTACCAGCTGAAATTTTTCCAGAACTAAAATCCTTGTCCTGGACACTAGTTCCTACCACATGAGGAGTTGGGTCTAGGAAATCTCCTGCCGAGACACAATCAGCAACAAAGTCCATATGTACCACAGGGACACCATACTTCATTGCCATACTGCCTTTGTATGAGGATAGTGTCTTCTCTCCATCTGCTGTTAATACAAAGTTTGACTAAAAAAAGTAAAAGAATACAAAAAGCAAATAAGTGGGATTGCAGAACAGATTTTTATGGGGTGGGGATAATGAGGCCTAGTATATATGAACCATTATGTACATGGGGTAAGTTCTTACAAAACCAAACATTAATTCTCCCTCTAATATATAAACTATTATTACTAATTATGTCGCAGCAATTATAACATCTTTTTCACCATGCAGCAAAACTGACTTTTGTCAATGATTGTCTGAAAATGTATATTGCTATAAAAGGCTATTTCTTTGAAGTTTCTTGGAGATATTTATAATTATTATTATTATTATTATTATTATTATTATTATTATATTTAACGAGGAAGCCACACTCATCGGTGATGATTTTCAGGAGGGTCCTCTAAAATTTCAGTAGCAACAAGAGATGTTCCTCGTTATACTGTATGAGGTTTAATATGATGTCACTTTTTCCAAGTTTTCATTCAAGACGGCGACTCTTTATGGGGGACATATTATTGCTACAAAGTTTATACTACAGGATTATGACTCTCCCTACATGTATGTTCTCAGCCTTAAAAAACTTAAACTGCTACCGATAAGCTACTGGCTAGAAATCAAGGATCTTATTTTCTTCTTTAAATGTAAACATGGCTCATATGATCTGGATATTTCCTCTTATGTCACTTTATCTTTTCTTCACTCTTCTCACTCTTGATCAGGTCTGTAAAATACCTCAGTGGATATGAGATATATCAACCCGAGTCAAAGCTGAGGCTTGATATATCTCATATCCACTGACGTATAAGGTATATTTAACACATATTGACAGGGACTGAGGGAAATAGTGTGTTTTGTGGTTCTGAGACAACGATGTTTCCTGAGGCATAGCCAAGGGAAACATGGCCGTCGAGGGACAACAAAACACACTGCTTTCCCCAAAGTTCCAGTCAATAAGTGTTTTGTTATATACCAACTGTCAAAGAACAAAAAAAATTCAATTTTTTCAATTATTTGATGTTAAAAACTTAGAAAAAGTTACGTTTCCGGTGAAATCACTTCCAGTTTTGTTATTTCCTGGTAGATAACATATTATTGCCCGCTGAAACCTGTTGCAGGGGAAACATTGAATCTTGTTCACGTTCGCGTGATGCCCTCTCACCCAATCAGAGTACAAGAAAAATGGACTTTGCAACATTGGGCAAGTTTCTTAGGCACAGGGTTGATAACTAGCAGTTGGGTGAATATGAAGAATAAAGACTGCCAGTGAATAAAAGAAACTGACTCAACAGGGCTGTAGCAAGCCTTTGAAAACTGAGCTGGGGGCACAAAGCAACATGTAACCACGAAAAATGAAAAATGAATTCCATACTTGCTTTAATTTTCTGGGGAAAACTGGGGGGTCTCAAGGCCCCCGAGCCCCTCCCCTTGCTACATCCCTGCTCAATGATGATATAAATAGCTCTTATCAAGGTCCATATTGTAAGTTGTGGACCGAGTTTTTTCCACTGCCTTATGGCCCAGGCGTGTAGCATGTGGGCCATAAAAAAAGTGGGGGAGGGGGAGGGGGAGGGGGAGGGGGAGGGGGAGGGGGAGGGGGAGGGGGAGGGGGAGGGGGAGGGGGAGGGGGGAAACGAGGATCCATGACTTATTGTACAGACCGAGCAAACGAGGTTAATAAGATATTTATTATGTGACAAGGCTAGGAGAGTCAATTTTGATTTTCGGTCCATGCTGTAAGTTATGGGCAGCAAATTGTCCAATCATATAATAAGTTAGCTTATTATACATCTTACTCACTATCTCACTTCTGATTGACTGAGAGCCCTCCCTGATATCATGTGAACTCGACATGATAGATGTCAAGTTTAAAGGTTGCAATGGAAATGGAAATATGTTTGCTATTTCTTTCGAAAACACAATTAATCAAATCTTTATTATCAAGACCTCGGCCGTTTTATCCGCCTCAGCCTATGGCTTCGGCAGATAAGACTGCCGATATACGACAGCTGATAAACTAAGAATAAATTTTAAATTCTGCTCTCGAAAAAAATACCAAACATATTCCATTTTCATAATTGTGACCTTTGAACTCAACATGATCAATGTATTATCTGTAGGTTTTACATACAGATAATACATTTATCATGTCGAGTTCACAGATATCAGGGATTGGCTGAGGAATCTTGGCCAATCAGAAGCTAGATAATGAGTAAAATGTATAATGATTTATGTTCAAAAACTCATGAATACTTCATGAGCCTATTCTAACTGGAGCGCCCATACACGTCATGTGCATGGACCTTTATACCCAATAAAGCCATCTTCATTAGTTCAAGTGATCTTTATATAAAGACACATGTGTGTCTTTCCATAAAGAATACTAATGAAGACGACTTTATCAGAGATAAAGGTGCCTCCAGGTTTAGATGAGGAGTTAGAGCCTCATCAAGGTCAGTCTCCCATACGATCATTGACGACCCACAGAATTTAACTAGTCAACTAACAATCCGGTCCTCAGACTGGCATGCTATCTTCAAAATGTGGGAGCCTTTTTGGGACTGAATGCATGTGACAGTGATGTATAAACCTCGACTGCGCATGACAGTTACGTACAAACTTATATCTATGCGTAAATTAAAAGTTCATGTTCGTGACATGTAGACTCATATGTTATGTTTTATCAGGTCTAAAACCTGATAAAACACTCCTACTCGTTTATTAAACAGTACATATCATACTCAACCTCATCCAGTCTATCATCACTTTAAAATTTAATTGATTCTCCTAGATTCTCTCAAAACTAGTATTTATTATCTTAGTCCCCAGAAAAGAGAGCATACTCTAAGAAACTTATGATCTCTTATCTGGGGATCTTAAAATAAGAACTTTTTACTAGTTTTGATAGAATCAAGTTTATAAAATAATTTAGATAGTACGCGCGCTCTGATCGGTCATTTAAACATGCTCACGTCATCTGTGGATTGGTGGATGGCGCACGTATGGAGAATTGCTATTCTTATCAGCAATTAAAATGCCGATTTAGCCTCAAAAATATTTTATAAAAGAAATAGAAGACGATTTTCCGTGTTATATAGCCTGATCTAAACACTTGTGATGTTGGGAGAACACTCGAGAGCTGAAAAGGACTCGCCTAACGGCTCGTGCTTTTCCTACGCTCTCTCGTGTTCTCCCAACATCACGCGTGTTTAGATCAGGCTATATAACACGGAAAATAGTCTTCTATTTCTTAATTAACGGCGACATGTGACATAATTAAAGAAAAAAAGGGCAAAGTTTCACTTCCTTACACTTATTTAAAATATTATTAAGATTTTAAGCTTCGAGTTTTTAGAAGTACATGTTTAGTTTCGTCGAGTTTTAGCAGAATATTTTACCTTCTTGGTTAAGATGTAGGAGATGATTCCACCATTGTCTGTAATATGTTTACGAAGTCCTAGCTTTTTCTTAAACGGGACATAGGTGAAGCTGGAAGAATCAAGGACGAACTGAATCTCCTCAAAAATTCCATAAATCATCTCTAAATTATTTTTTGCCCGGTTTACTGAGGTGTAGGGTAAAAGCCGAGTCTATGCAGTCTTCCAGATCATTGTAATTCAATGGTTGCTTTCTGTTCCTGTTTCTACTTATATTATGAAACTATTCGTGATGTCACTTTTAGACCCCTTGCAGGGCCCCTTGCACGTGACGTCAAAGCACAGGGAACCCGATAAATGATTTAGAAAGGAAGCTTAACTCTAGACTCTTCCACAGTCTCCGCTCGGCCGCTGCACTCTCCACGCTATTCCACGCTATCGGACTGTAACGGTACAATGCCAAAGGGCTTCTGGGTCCAGGAATCTTGGACCCATCATGCCTTGAGAACCGAAATATATCACAGGAAGCCCAAGCTGGCTACCTTTATTTTCAACGATTAGGGAGCATTCACTTTTTAGGAGGGGGGGGGGGAAAGTCAAAACGGATGAAAAGTCAAAACGGGATGAAAAGTCAAAACGGGATGAAAAAGTCAAAACGGTATATTTTTTAGTTTTTTTTCTGGAGGGGGTGGGGGGGGGGGGCTAGAACATTTTTATATTTGGAAGTGGGGGGGGGGGGGGGGTTATCGAAATATTCAATTCCTTACCATGGGGGCTAGCATTTTTTTCTATTTGATTCCTCTAATTCCTCCGTCCCCCCCCCCCCCCTAAAAAATGAATTTTTTTTTTTTTTTTTTTTTTTAATACTTTATTTTACCACGGTATATTCATCAGGATTTACAAATATTAAAACAAATGAGTTATACTACACTAAGTCTAATCTAATAAATCTAAAATAAAAACCTGCTTTCCATGAATGCCGTGCTTTGCTATACATAATAGTTATCCAATAGTCGACGAAATTCCTTAAGAGACTCGACCTGCCTTACGTTACTTGGCAGACTGTTCCATAATTGTGTACCACTATAGGTAAATGTATTTTTGAGATAATTCGTGCGTGGAAGAGGAACGTCCAATTTGTTGGTAGAGTCTCGTAAAGAATAAGAGGTGGTGTCTCTCCTGAATACAAATTTAGAGCTTATGTATTCAGGAGCGATGCCGTGTAAGGCCTTGAAAACCAAGATGGCCTTTTGTTTTTGTCGTTGGACCTTAAGGGTAGACCACCCCAGTTTTTCAATCAAGGGCCCAGCATCTGCATCATAACTAGAGAAGGTCAACACTCGTGCTGCCCGATTCTGAAGCTTTTGAAGTTTGTCCGAGAGAGTTACGCCACAATTATCCCAAACAATGTTACAGTAGTCGAAATGGGGTTGCACTAAGGCTTTGAAAATAAGATTCATTGTAGATATTGGGACAAATGACCTAATTCGTTTTAGGGCCCCAATACCAGATGCGATTTTTTTAGACAGCTTTTCGATATGATTTTTCCAAGTAAGATTGCTGTCTATAAGAACGCCAAGTGATTTCGTTGTACTAACTTGTTTAATTGGTAAATCATTGATTTCGAGAGCTGGTGTGGCAGCAAGAGTGTTAAGCTTTTGCCGCGAGCCAATCAGCATAAATTCTATTTTAGTCATATTCAACGTAAGTTTGTTTTTAGTTAACCAATGACTGATGTTTTTCAGATCTGTATTAAGATTTGACTGAATCAATTTTGGATCACAATCTGCGTATGTCAGACTAGTGTCATCTGCATACATTCTTGGGTTGGAGTTTAGAAGACAATTAGGTAGATCATTTATGTACAACAGGAATAACAGAGGACCTAATATTGTTCTCTGGGGTACACCGCATCGTAGGCTACATGGTTCAGATAATGAGCCATTGACAAAGCATTGTTGAGTGCGGTCGTTAAGATACGATTTAAACCAAATCAGGGAATCCCCCCTTATTCCATATGCAAACAACTTAGATAATAGAATTTCATGGTCGACCGTGTCAAAAGCCTTTTTTAGGTCTAGAAAAACCACGGCATTTACATTGCCACGATCGATGTTATATGCCCAGCTATCAGTTGCCTCTATCAATGCTGTGACGGTAGAGTGCAACGAACGAAAACCTGATTGATGTTTGGAAATTATATGATTTTCAGATAAAAATGAGTATACCTGATTATACACTATCCTTTCAAAGACCTTCACTATAGTAGAAACAACAGATATTGGGCGATAATTACTTACATCGGTTTTTTCACCTTGTTTGAAAAGTGGCGTAACTCTAGCGCATTTCCAATCATTTGGTAAAACACCACGTTTCAAAGAAGTGTTGAAAATCTTACAAATGGAGGATGAAATAATATCGGCACATTCCCGAAGGACTCTGGCAGATATCATATCTAGACCTGTTGCCTTTGATGTATTTAATTTTTTTAGAAGGGAAAATACTTCGTTCTCAGTAATAGTGTTAAAATGAAATTGATTTTCTGTACCAATAAGATAGTGAAGATAACTCGCGCTATCATCATTATCACTATTACACTGTGGAATTTCTTGAGCAAGTTTTGGTCCAATTGTTGTAAAATAATCGTTAAATGCTTTCGCTTGTTCAGAAGGCTTTTTTGTTGAATGACATTCAAGTTTCAATTCCTTAACAGTAGCAACATCTGATTTCCGAGACGTTAATTCGTTGATTGTTTGCCATGTCTTTCGAGAATTTCCTTTATAGGTATTAAACGCATTCTTATAGTGACGTTGTTTTGCACGTTTAATACTGTTATTTACTTTATTTCGTATATTTTTATAGGCTTTCCAGTCATTTGAGTCCTTAGATTTGATCGCCTTGTTTTTCAATATATCTCTTTGATACATACTTTGTTTGAGATTTGTCGTTATCCATGGGGATTTCTTAGAACGCACTCGTTTTGTACACATAAGAGCATGCTTATCGATAATAGCTAGAAATTGATTTTTCCAAGAAACCCACATGATATCTGGATCTTCCGAAACACCTAAAATGTTAATCCAGTTAACCGCAGAAATATAGAATGCTCCCTTATCAGGTTTTTTTTCTTTTGAACATTTTTTAAATACTTTGAAGTTCAAACATAAATTGTATCCTCAACCATAAATTGACATTTATTTTGCCAAGCTTTCGGGCTTAATTGCCCATCCTCAGGGCTAAATGTAACAAACAACGACAGTTACAATCAACTGCTTAACTCACGCTCATCGCGCAATCAAGCATTTTTAAGCGCTCACGAGTATAACATTTAGAGCGCGCGCGCTAACATAAAGAATGCATTCTAGAATTGAGAAAGCTAATTACCCTTGACAATAGCTAAATAATTTTCTGGTAACTTTCTACCAGCGTCTCTATTGAAAATGGCACTCTTTTTTTTGCTGATGTAACAAGCTTCAGCCCATTTTCGCTTGTGCCATCTTCCTTCGTTCTGCAATATCTTAGCATTATCCCAGGCTATTGAGTGTCCAAATTTATGCGCGTGTTCTGATAGCGCCGAGCTTTCTGTCTTCTGTAACCGTACACAGGCCTGGTGCTCTTTAACCCTCGTCCCCATGGCTCTTTTCGTCTCTCCAATGTATACTGTATCACACTCACCACATGGGATTGAGTAGATCACGCCAACTTTCTTCTCTTTCGGTAATGGGTCCTTAACATTGCTTAAGATATTCTTTAGCGTATAAGTTGGTCTTATGCTAACTTTTATCCCATACGATGCCAGAACACGTTGTATTCTCTCTGTGGTTCCTTGGACATAAGGCAGAGTGACATAGCCTTTAACTTCCTCGTCAGGTCTTTGTTCTTTCTTCGATCTTTCCTTGTTGTATTTCCTTACAAATTGCCGTGGGTATCCATTATCCTGTAGAGCTCTCTTTAGGTGGATCCTTTCCTCGTCTTTGTTCTTCTCGATAGATAGCAGCTCCTCTGATCTGTGGAACAACGTGCGCACGACAGCAGCTTTATGTTGTGGAGGGTGATGACTCGAGAATTGCAAATACCTGTCTGTGTGCGTTTTCTTCCTGAAAATTGACATATCGATGGAACCATCCTCTTTAATCTTGTTAAGAGTGTCTAAAAACGGAAGACCATCATCAGCATATCTTTCTACAGTAAACTTGATATCGCTATCTTGGCTGTTAAGATGTTGGTGGAATTCGTCAATGAGATCTCTTCTTATGACACAGATGGTATCGTCAACGTATCGTTTGTATATTCTAGGTGGATGAATGAAGGACTGCAACGCTTTATCTTCCAGAACTTCCATTACTAAGTTCGCTACCACCACAGATATAGGGGACCCCATAGCTGTACCATGAATTTGCTTGTAATAATTTCCTTTAAAAGAAAACTCGGTAGCGTTTAAACAGAACGACATCAATGAAGCAATGTCAGTTGAGGTTAACGTAGTACGCTCTTCTAAATTGCTATCCCGGTCGAGTCTTGCCTTAGCAGCATCCACAGCAATACTTGTAGGAATTGAAGTAAAAAGGGCGACAACATCAAACGATACGAGTTCTTCGTTATCATTCAAAATTAATCTTTTCGCCAAACTTGTCCATTCCTTTGAATTTCGTAGATGGTGGTCACTGTTACCAACTACAGGCGATATTATTGTAACCAAGTACTTGGACAAAGCATAGGTAGGAGATCCGACATAACTAACAATTGGTCTCAATGGCATGCCTTGTTTGTGGATTTTTGGTGTTCCGTAGATTCTAGGTGTTTTGCCATCAGTTGTGATTAACCTCTTGTAATCTTTCTCAGCAATCCTATCTTTCATGTTAGACAACAAAGCCTTCATTTTCGTCTCTGTAGATTTTGCTGGGTCACGTGACAGCGGTTTGTAGGTCTTCGTGTCGTTCAGCATATTAACCATCTTTTGATTATACTCTGAGCGATCCATCACAACGGTGGCATTTCCTTTATCCGCATTTAATATGACTATGTCTTTGTTCTTTCTTAAAGACATCATTGCTTTTCTTTCATTGACTGATAAATTGTCCCCAGGTCGCTTGGAACTAGCTAATATGTTAGTAACCTTGTTTCTAACATCAGATTTTGCTACAGCACTTAGACCATGAATTGACCTTTCAGTTTCTACAATAAACTCTTGAATGGGGATTTGCTTAGGTGTTTGAAGTTGTTTTTATTTTTATTCTTTTCAGCTTTTCGGACGATTTTTTGTTAAATCTCGGGATTTTATATTACTCGCCCTCATTGATTTAATTTCATATTTCTTATCGGTGTAGTATAAAAGGGTCATAAAAAGCATGATAAGCATATAGTTCTGAGAGTGGTTTATTTATTTTCTATACCTTTGGGTACCTTGTGTGTCCAGGACTTGCTTAATGTGATTTTAGGTGGTAAACACTCACTTCAAACTCGTAATCATTCGATTTGAAATGACCTAGGATATCCCTCTAATACAGCTCTATACGATCACTTTGTTTGTTCTAAGCCATTGTGTCTGCTTAGATTTACCGATGTTGACGTGCTAGCTTCAACAAAAAAACTTTCTTTCGACAACAATCCATCGTGCTTTCCGTTGTAAAAATACTAGTACAGCAGTAAACAGTAAATATCTTTCAAAATAAGAAGGACTCACTGGTCAACCAATGAGAGAGGAGCTTAGAACAGTAGATATATCAGCCAATCAGAGAAACGCTACCATTCTACCGTTACAATCCCTTAGCGTGAGAGTGCAGCGGCCGAGTTTTTTTATTTATTTTTTTATTTGAGATTTGCCCGCAGGCTGGTGCTGTACAATAGAACACGAGGTCCCCTTCGAGGTATACGTACTTTGCATCAATTCCCAACCCCTTAAAACTCCCATTCCCATCCTGCAATCAACGAGTTCTGTAAAAATGAAACAGGGAAATCAAAGGCAACAATGTAAAAAAATTATCTATTATTTTCGTCTGCTAAAATACTTAGGCCCAGTTTAAAAGTAGATCTTATTATGAGCTTAACTTAATGATATATTTATAATATAATGATTTTTCCAAGCCTTCAAGGTGGTAGGTCTCTGTTCTTGTGTTAAAATATAATATAATCTGAATTTGTAAATATAGATTTTCACAATTAACTTTTTGTATATACTTACTTTGTAAACACATTCGTAATTCGTATTTATTTACGCGATATAATGTGATCTTTTAATAGACCTTATTATTATTATTATTATTATTATTATTATTATTATTATTTATTTCCAAATTGCTTAACGTTTTGCTTACAAAGTTCTTAGCTTACCGAGTCCAATCCTTGAACCTTGGGAAAACTAGAATGTATTCACTTTCACAATTGAAAGCGGATTAAATAAAAAAAATCAAAAATCAAAAATCAAAAAAAAAATCAATTAATCATAAGAGTTCTCCTGATGATGTGAGCAGTTCCTAGGAGGGCAATCTTCTGCATTTCTGCGATAGGAATGTCTCCTTGTAGTTTATTGACATACTGTTCAAGTCCTTTGTGTATCAACCCAAGTGCCCCGATAACAATAGGTATGGTTTTTGTTTCCATACCCCACATTTTTCTTATTTCTATTTCTAGATCTTTGTATTTGGAGAGTTTTTCTATCTGTTTTAAGGGCACATTTCTTTCCGCTGGGATTGACACATCAATTAGAAAACATCGTTTTTCTAATTTGTTCTTGACTATGATGTCTGGTCTGTTAGCTTTGATGGTTTTGTCCGTGTGTACTTGCATGTCCCATAAAATTGTTGCTGTATCGTTGTCCATTACTTTTTCAGGGTCATGTTCATACCATTTCCTGCATACGTCGAATCCATTCTGCTTGCAAAGCTTCCAGTGAACGTATGTCCCAACTTTATCGTGTCTTTCTATGAACTCTTTCTTTGCGAGAACAGGACAGCCTGATATAATGTGGTCGATAGTTTCGTCGTATTCACCGCACATTCTGCATTTGATGTTAACATCTTTTCCTATGATCTTGTTCTCATAGTACCTTGTAGCCAGTGTCTGATCTTGCGCTGCTATGATGAGCCCCTCTGTCTCTGCCTTTAAGCCTGTTCCTTTCAACCAACTGTGTGTTCTCTGTTTGTCCACATCTGCTTTGTTCACTTGCCTTTTGTGTTGGCCATGAAGGGGTTTAGATTCCCACTTTTCACGTTGTTCCGTTTGCAGATGGTCTTT